>JBAWJU010000068.1:0-205123 GCA_037356035.1 Xylaria sp. Z50
AATTATTTTAAATATAATTTAAATTATATAAAAGCTAGTAAATATTACTTATTTTTTAATATTAGTTATTATATTACTAATAATTTTAATTATTTTAATAATAATTAAATAATTAATTTTTAAACTAATTTTATTAATTATTATAATAATTTTTAAAATTATTTTAATTATTATTTTAACTTTTATATTATAAAAATTTAAATTGCTTTATAAATTATATAAAGTAAATAAAAAAAACATATTAAAATATTTTATTATTAACTTATTATTTAAGTACTTTTTAACAAAATCTTATAAATTACTTTAAATTTTTTTAATTTTATATATATATAATTTTAAAAATTGCTTAAATTATAATAGCTTAAAAAATTATTTAACTTTTAACTTTATATTATTTTAAATTTAAATTATTATATTTTGCTAATTTTTATTATTATTATTAAAAATTTTTATAGCTTATATATACCTAAGTTTTTTTTATATATATTAAAATATAGTATATTTATTTTAATAAATATTATATAATATAAGTTTTTTTTACTTAAAATATTTTATAGCTATATTAATATTTATTATAAAATACTTTTTAAATATTTTTATTATTTTTTATAAGCTATTTATATTTATTTTTGTTTTTTTAGCTAAAATAACTTTATTGTTTTATTATAGTAAAACAGAGTTTATTAGTAAAATAAAAAATATTAAAACAATTTGCTTTTTATTTATATAGCTTATATTTAAGTTAGCTTTAAAAAAATTTAACTAGTTAAAAAAAAAATATATATTTATAAAAATAATGTTTTTTTTTTAATAATAATACTTAGGTTATTTAAATTATTATATATTAAATTAAAAATCTTTATATTTTTATATTTAAATTTATTAAAATTAGTATTATTATATTTATAATTTGTTTTAAAATTATATTTAAAGCTTTTTTTATAAAGCTAATAGTTATTATTATTAAATAAGCTAAAGCTAAAGCTATTGCTAAAACTAAAGTTGTTTTTTTATTAGTTAGCTTTAATATTTTTATTTTTACTAATATTTTTATATAAAAGCTTTTAGTTTTTTAAAAGCTTTTGCTTTTTTAAAAGTTTTTATTTTTATAAAAGCTATAGTTTTTAAAGTTATTTTTAATTTTTTAATAAGTTTTATATAAAAAAATCAGGTTTTTTTACAAATAATAATTTTATTTTTTTAAATATTTAAGCTATAAATTTAATTTTTTAATTATATTAATTTGCTTAATTTATTTACTACTTTATTATATTATTTAATTTAACTATATTAAAATTTATAGTAATAACTTTTTAACTTATATTATTAATAATATTTTTATATTTTTTATTTTTATTATATATATATTTAATAGTTTTTATATTAACTTTTAACTTTTTAAGCTATATAAGTTTTTTATTTTTTATTATATTGCTTTTTATTTTTATTAATAAGTTAGCTTATAATTTTAATTTAATTATAAAGCTAAATATAAAAAGTTATATAAATAAATTTAAAAACTTATTAAATAGCTTTAATATAGCTATAACTATATATAATTATTAAATATTTACTATATTTAATAAAAATAATATAAAATAAACTATAAATAGTAAAATAAAATAAAAAAATAACTTATATTAAACTAATTAAAAAAAATATTTATAATATTTATTTAAATAAAATATAAAAATATATTGCTAAGCTTATTTTATACTAAAAGTTGTTTATAAATAAAAGCTAATATATTTATATATTTATACTTTATAATAATAAGCTAGCTAAAGCTTATATTTTTATTATTTAGCTAATAAAAAGTTATATTTATATTAATAGTTTAAAACTAGCTTTTAACTATTTTAAACTTAATAAAAAGTATAATTAATATTAAAAATATTTTTAAAAAAAATAGTTAATAGTTTAATAATTTTTATAAATAAAAATTTTTATAATAAGTAAACTTATTATAAAATAATAGTTTAGTTTAACAAATTAAAATAAAAATAAAATAGTTTTTATAATAAAACTTAAATAAAAAGTACTAGTTTAATAAATGCTTTTTAAAGTATATATATAATATAATATATTAACTAAAAAATATAAAAAAAAAAAAAAAGCTAAAACTTTAAGTTTTAAAAAAAATTTAATTATAAATATAGTATGCTAGCTGCTTAATAGCCGTTAGGCTATTATAATAGCCTAATGGCTTAATAGTTAGTAGCATATAAACAATATATATTTTAGCGCATAATATATAATACACCTTTTATAAGATTATATTATCTGCTTATATTTTACGTTAAGCTATATTACTTTTTATTTTTTATATTAATTAATATATATAATTATTATAATTAATAAAATAATATTTATTATAAACTTAGTTTTATTAAAATTTTATATATTTTTATTTATAATATTATATTAAAGTTTTATATATAAATAATATTTAAATTATATATTTATAATTTTAAAATTTTTATATAAAGCTTTTTAAAAATTATATTTATATATATACTATATTTTAAGCTTTAATTAGTATTTAATAAAATTATTTATTTAAAGCTTATTAATTAAAATAATATTATATAAGTTTTAAAAAAAATTAGCAATATTTTTAATAATAAAATAACTAAATTAATATTTTTAATTATTTAAATTTAAAATATAATTAAAAAAACTTTTTTTTTAATAAATTAAAATTATAATAATTTATATAAATATTAGCTTTAAAAATTTATTTAGTTATTTTATAATATAATATTAATAGCAAGATTTTATAAATTTTAATAATATATTAAAAGCTAATTTTTTTTAAATATTTAAATAGCTTAAAAAACAAAGTTAATTTTAGCTTTTTTAGTTAATTTAAGTATTATATTATTAAAAAGTTATTATATAATAAAATAGTAATATATATATTAAATAAAAAAATATTTTATTTATATAAATATTTTGCTTGCTTATAAATTATATTATTTAAATAAAATAACTATAAAATAAATAAAAATAAAGTTAAATTTATAATTTAATTATAAATTTAATAATATTATTTTTATATTTATATAATTAAAATTTATAAAGTTATTTAAAATAAAAAAAAATATTTATATAAATTTTTTAAATAAATTACTTTATAAAATACGTTAAGCTAAAATGTTAATTTATTTATAATATTAATTTGTTTATAAAATATATTATTTAAAAAGCTATAATATTAATTATTTAATATAAATAAACTAAAGGTAGCTTTATATAATAAAGTTATTTAAGCTATAATATAAGCTATATAATAATTTAAATAAATAACTTTAATAATAATTAATAGCTTTATTATTAATTATGTTAAAGTTATTTTATTTTTATTATTATTTTATTTAATATTATACTACTTTAAATAAATTTTATTATTATTATTTAAGCTTTTAAAAATAATTTTAATATTTATATTATAAAAATTATAAAAATATATTTTATTTTTAATATTATTTTATATTTTTAAACTAATAATTAACTATTATAAAAAATATTAATATTAGTATAAAACCTTTTTTAAAATTAATTAATATATATATTTACGTTAATTATATTAAAAATATAATTATAACTAGTTTTTATATTATTTATATTATTTTAAACTATTTAAATATTTAAATATTTAGTTAATAAATATATTAATTATTTTATATATATATTATTATATATTTTATATTTTTTATAAATAGCTTATAAAGCTTGTTTTTTTTAAAAAAAATTTATAATTAATATATATTTTAAAACTTAATTAAAAGCTTTACTTTTATTATAAATATAAATTATAATAAATATAACTAATTAATTATTTATTAAATAAAATACTATTTATATTAACAAAAATTATATTTTTAACTTTATATTATATATATTAACTTTTTAAATATATTTAAATTATTAAATTAATTATAATTATATTTTTTATAATAATTATAATATATAAAATATTTATTTTTAATAAATAAAAATTATTATTTTATATAAAAATATTTATAATTATAATAAAATTAACTTTATAATAAATATAATTATAATTAATTTTTAAAGTTAAATAATATTATTATTTAATATTATAATAATAATAAATGCTTTTTAAAATATATATATAATATAATAAATTAATTAAAAAATATAAAAAATAATGCTTAAAAGCTTAAGCTTTAAAAAAGATTTAATTATAAATATAATATATTAATTAAAAAAAGATAAAAAAATAAAAAAGCTAAAAATTTAAGTTTTTAAAAAAAGTTAATTATAAATATAATATATTAACTGCTTAATAGCTATTAAAAGATTATAATAACTTAATAACTTAATAATTAATAATATATATATAATATATATTTTAATATTAATATAAACATATAAAAAGCTTTATTATAAATAAAACCGTAAAAGGTATTTTTATTTTAATTACTTATAATAATTAAAATAAAAAACTTTTTTTTATTATTATTTAATATATTATTAATAAAATTTATTAAAGGTAATATAATATAAAGTAAAATAATAATAAAAATAAAATAACTTTAATATAGTTAATAATAAAGCTATTAATTATTATATAAAGCTATTTTAAGTTTATTTATATTAAAGGCTAAAATATATTTAAAAAGGTATTATTTTTAATATATATAATAAAATAGTTATTATTATTTTTTTATTAAATATAACTGTTTTTTAAAGCCTATTTTTATATTTTTTAACTATTGCTTTTTTTAATAAAACACTGTTTTTTTTAAAAGCAAAACAACTTTTTTATTTAACCTAATACTTTTTTATTAAGTTAACAATATTTTTAAATTGCTATTTTAATTACTATTAATTATATTTATATTTATATTTTTTTTATTTAATTAAGTAATTATATTTTATTTTAATATAGTTTTTATAATATTTTAAAATATTTTTTATTTTAAAAAACTTATTAGCTTTATTAAAGTTTTATTTAAAATAATTTTTATTTATTATAAATTTAAATAAAAATATAATTTAATAAAATAAGTTTTTTTTAAATAAGCTTAATAATAAATAAGCTATTAAAATAACTAGGTATATATTAAAAGCTTTTAAAAAGTTTAACTTATATATTAGTTTTTTTATTTTTTTTTAACTTTTTATAGTTTTATTTTTTATTATAAAAACTTATATAATAGTTTTTTAAATAAATAGTAATTATTATATAAGCTAAAATATACTTTTTTTTTATAAAAAACTTTGTTTTTTTATAATATATATTATATAGCTTTTTAATTTTAGCTATTATAAAAATTTTTGTTAATTTAACGTTTTTATATAAAAGTTTTTATAAAAAGCATATTTTATTTAAAAAGTATGTTTTTTTTTAAATAATTTTATTAATATATTATTAAGTTTTAATAAATAAAACCTAAATAATTATATATATAATAATAACTTAATAGCTTTTAAATATATATTATTAAAATTTTATTATAACGTTAATATTATATTAATTTATTTTTTATTAAGTTAAGTAAAAATGTAATAATATATAGTTATTTTAATAGTTTAGTTTTTTTTTTAAAATAATAAGCTATAGTTATTAGCAGTTTTTTTTTAAAAGCTTTTTATAATTTTTTTTAAAAAGCAAAAAGGAATTTTTTATCTTAGTTTAATCTTTTAAATTTAAACTAACTAAGATCTAGTTTAATTTTAAGTTTTTTTTTTATAACTTATTTAAATACTTTTTATTAAATTTTTATTTTTTTAGCTATTTATTTAACTATTTTACTTAAAGCGTTTATTAATTAAAAAATGCTTATAATATTTTAAGTTAATATTTATATTTAAGCTTAAAATATTAAGTTTTAATTTATTTAATTTTAAATTTTATAGTAATAAATTTTTAAATTTTTAAGTTGTTTTTAAATTAAGCTATAATAAACTTAATATATAAATAAAATAAATAACTTTTTTTTTTTTTTTTTTTTAATAAATAGCTTAATTAAAATATATAAATTTAATAATTTCTTAGGTTTTATTATTAATATATATAACATTTCCGATTATTTTTTTAAAAGTTAAAACTTTTAGCTAGGTTATATTTTATAAATTATATTTATAAATAGTTTTTTAAATATAGCTAAAAAAAATTTTAAAACAGGTTTTTTAAATAATAAGCTTATTTTTTTAAAACTATTAAGTTTTTACTTTAATATAAATAATAGTTTTATTTTTTATAATTTTAAAATAAAGTTTTTAATTAATAATAAAATAATAAATTTATAATATAATTTTTTTTTATTATTAAATATATATTATTATATAATATTTATTAAGTTAGCTTTTTTTTTTATTAATTATGTTTTTATTTTTTTTATTTATTAATTATTTTTATTTATATATATAAAATAAAATTTAAAGTTTTTAACTAAAATTAAATATAAAATATGTTTAAATAGCTATTTAATAAAAATGGCGATATAGTTAACAGCTTATTTTACCGTATAAGCCACCTTAGGTAGCTTATTATACCTGTTTATATATTACTACCTGTTTATAGCTTTTTATATAATAAATAAAAAACTAAACTTAACTTAAACAGTGTTTTTATAATTAAGTTTTTTAAGCTGTTTATAGCAGCTATATTTTCTGCATTATAATATAAATTTTATTTAATATTAATTAATACTTTTTAACATAAAAAGCATAAATTAGCAAAAATAAAAACGGAATCTTAACTTTATTTATAAAGACTTTATATTTTCTTTTATATTTTAGTTTTTTTAGCAATATTAAGAAAAAAAATCGATTACTTATTTTATACTTTAGCTTAGCTTTTATATAAATGCTTAATTAATAGCGCGCTTATTATATTATGTTAATTTATTATACGTATATAATATGCCTATTTATTATACGCAAGCTATAATAACCCCGTTTTTTTTTATTAAATTCTTTGCCGACTTATATAAAAAATTAAAAGCATATATACTAGTTAACATAATATAAAAAAAAAATATAACTTATTAACTTATTATATATTAGCTAAATAACTACTTAACTAAAATAATTATATATAAGCTAAATAATTAATTAATTAACTATTATATAATTAAGTAAATAACTTATATTTAACTATTTATTATGTGTATATAACTTGTTTACTTATTATATATAAGCTATAATACTTTTTTATTAACTAACTTATTATATATAAGTTAAACAACTATTTAATTAACTTGTTATATGTTAGTTAAACGGCCTTTTTATTTAATTACCTGTTATACGATAGCTAAACGGCTTTTTATACCTAGGTTAAGCTGCTAGCTATAATATAAAAAATATTTAGTATTTAAATAGCTATTTAATAAAAATAGCAGTATAGCTAGCAGCTTATTTTACTATACAGGCTACTTTAAGTAGCCTATTATACCTGTTTATATATTGCTACCTATTTATAGCTTTTTATATAATAAATAAAAAACTAAACTTAACTTAAACAGCGTTTTTATAATTAAGTTCTCCGGGCTGTTTATAGCAGCTATATTTTTCGCACTACGGTATAAATTCCATTTAACAAAAAAAAGATTATAATAAATATTAAAATAAAATTAATTAAATAAAATTAATTAAATAAAATAATAAAATGTTATATAATTAAATTAAAATTATTAAAAAAAACTATAATTATTAGCTTATTTTAACTAGTTATAATAATATTTATATAAGTATAATTATAAAGTAAATAAAAATAAAAGCTTAAAAAACTTATTTAAAAAAATTTAAAATAATATATAAAAAATAGCTAATAATAAATTACTATTTTTAATAATATTAAATTTTAAATTATAATATAAAATTTACCTTATTAAAAATATATTTAATAAATAAAACTAAGTTATAAATATATTAATAACAAAAAAATTATGCTTTTTTATAAAATAGTTAATAAAAAAACTTAAGCTATTATTATTTTTATAATATATTTAAAAACTTTTTAATTATTAATAATAATATATTATAAATAAAATTAAGCTATATATATTATTATTTTAATAATATAAAAAAAAAGTTAAAAAAGTTTAGTTTAAATAATAAAACTTTTTATTTTTATAAATTTAAATAAAATATTTATATTAAGCTAGCATTTATTTTATAACTTAGTTAATTATAATAAACTAATTAATAAATGTAACGTTTGCGGCATAATACTATACCTATTAAGCTATAAACCCTGTAAAAAAAATGTTAAATAACTAAGGTGGTAGCCTAGTTATCTAGTATAGTTTATATAAACGGCAGCAGCCTAATAACTTGTAGCCACCTTAGCACTTTAATCCTAAGGCCTGCACACTAGCTGGTTTGTTTTGCCGTAACTATAAATTACTAAATTAATAATATATATTAAATAGCTAAATTGCTTTTATAACTATTAGCTTAAAAAAACTAAATAAAATAAAGTTAATTATAATATTTATTATATTAATTTAATAAAATTTATTAAAGGTAATATAATATTAAATAATATAATAATAAAAATAAAATAACTTTAATATAGTTAATAATAAAGCTATTAACTATTATTAAAGTTATTTATTTAAATTATTATATAGCTTATATTATAATTAGGTAGCTTTATTATATAAAGCTACCTTTAGTTTATTTATGTTAATAATATTTTTATTTACTAAAATATTTTTAAATATATTAAAAATGCTAAAAAATTTTAATATATTTACTATATTTAATAATATTTTTATAAAAAAAAATATTATAAAATTATAAAAAATATTTTTAAATTTTTTATTTTATTATAATTTAAAAAGTATTATTTACTAGTTTATAATATTAAAATTAGCAAAGTTATTTAAAATAAAAAAAAATATTTTTTATAAAAATTATTTTAAAAAATATTATTAAGCTAAATATTAATTTGCTTATAATATTAATTTGCTTATATTTTATATTAATATTAATTTAATTTAAGCTTTAATATATAAAGTTATAAAATTAAAATATAATTTTTATTATTTAATTTTTTTATTAAAAGTAATTATTTATTTATAAATAATATATTATTAATATTAAAAGCTTTATATTTAAAGTTTTTTATTTTAATTAAAAATAAAATTTATTATTAATATTTATATAAAATATAATTTTTAAAAAATATTAATTATATATTATTAATAATAATATATAATTTAAATTTTATATTATATATTTAATATTAATATAGTTTAATATAAAATATAAGCAGATTAATATTATAAACTAATTAATAATTTAGCTTAATATACTTTAAAAGCTAATTTTTTATAAAGTAATATTTACTTTATTTTTAAAAAACTTTATAAGTTTTAATATTATTAACTAATAATTAATACTTTTAAAACTATAATAAAATAAAATAATAAAAAATATTTTTTTAAATTTTTAATTTTATTATAATTTTAAAGGTATTAATTATTAATTTATAATATTAAAGCTTATAAAGTTATTTAAATATTATATAATATATCTAAATATTTTTTTATATAGCTTATAAAAATATTAATTTGCTTATAATATTAATCTGCTTATATTATATATTATATATAAATAAAATATTTATATAATTAAAATATTTTTTTTAATATTTATTTTATAAGAAAGTTTATATATAAAATATTAAAAAACGCTTTTAAAAGTTAAAAAAAAAAAATTAAAAAAATATATAATTAAAGATTTAAGCTTATTATTATATAATTTTTTTTAATTTTTATAATATTTTATTTTAGCTTAAAACTTAAAAAATATATTATATTAATATATATATTTTTTTTATTAATAGCTTATTTTAAAAAAAATATTAATAAGCTTTATTAAACTATTTTAATAAGGTTTTTAAGTTATATATTTAAAAAAAAAAAGCTAAGATTGTTTTAAATTTTTTTTAAAAAGTTATTTAAAATATATATATATATATATATATATAATTATTTTATATAAAAATATATAACTAAAAAAATATTTTATTTATATATAAACTATATTATAATAATATTTTATATTATATTATAAAATATATAAAGTTTATTAAAATAATTAAAATTAATTATATTTATAAATATTTATATATATAATATAAGCTATATATATAATATTATATATAATAGCTTACTACTTTTTTTTTTTAGCTTATATATTAATAAAAATCTTTTATTTTAAATAAAAAGTTTTTAATTTATATAAAAACTTTTATTTTTATAAATTAAATAAATAATAATAAAATATATAATATATAAAAATTTAAATAAAGCTTATTTAATATTAATTAATAAATATAAAAATATTATAAATTAATAAAAATAAAAATAAAGTTATATATAATTTAATTAAAAGTTTATATTATATTTTAATTTTTATATTAAAATTAAAAAGTTAATTTTAATTATATTAATATTTAAAAAATATAAAAAATAATTAAAAAATTAAAAATTAAACTATTTTTATAATAAAACTATAAACTAATAATAAAAAAAACTTTTTTTAAATTTTTAAAATAATTAAAAAATTATTATATTAATATTATTTATTTATTTATTTTAAATTAAAAATATTATATAACTTTTTATAAAATTTTAATTCTTAAAGCTATTATATTAATTAAAATATAATATTATATTTATTAAGCTAATATATAATATAAGCAAATTAATATTATAAACAAATTAATATTTTAGCTTAATATACTTTAAAAGCTAATTTTTTAATAAGGTAATATTTATTTTATTTTTAAATAGCTTTATAAGTTTTAATATTATAAACTAATACTTAATATTTTTTAAATTATAATAAAATAAAAAATTAAAAAATATTTTTATATTTTTATAATATTTTTTTTTATAAAAATATAATAAAAATTTTTTATTTTATTATAATTTTAAAAATATTATTTATTAATATATAGCATTAAAATTAGCAAAATTATTTAAATATTATATAATATATACAGCTTTTTTTTATATAGCTTATAAAAATATTAATTTGCTTATAATATTAATTTGTTTATATTTTATATTATAATATTTATAAAAAAATATTAAATAATTAAAATAATAGCTTAATTATTTAATATAGTTTATATAATATAATAGCTAGCTTATACTTTATAATATTTTTAAACTTATATAACATATAATATAAGCAAATTAATATTATAAACAAATTAATACTTTTATAAGCTATATAAAAAAAAGCTGTATATATTATATAATATTTAAATAACTTTACTAATTTTAGTGCTATATATTAATAAATAATACCTTTAAAATTATAATAAAAAAAAAATTTAAAAGTATTTTTTATTATTTTATAGCATTTTTTTTTTGCTGAAATATTATTAAATATGCTAAAAATATTAAAAAATTTTAGCATATTTTTTATATTTAGCAATATCTTTATAAAAAAAAATGCTATAAAATAATAAAAAATACTTTTAAATTTTTTATTTTATTATAATTTTAAAGGTATTATTTATTAGTATATAGTATTAAAATTAGCAAAGTTATTTAAAAGTAAAGTAAATATTACCTTATAAAAAATTAGCTTTTAAAGTATGCTAAGCTAAACTATTAATCTGCTTATAATATTAATCCGTTTATATTTTATATTATTATAACTACTTTTTTTTTATTAAATATAAAATTATTTTTAATTTTAAATTTTTTTTATGTTTATTATTAATATTATTAAGATTTTTATAAAAAATTAGTTAATATAACTAAAATTATAATTTAAAAAATAATAACTATATAAGTTATTTAAAAAAAATTAATTTAATTATAAATATTTTATTTTTTTATTAAAGTATAAAGTTAAACTTATATTTTATAATATTT
This sequence comes from Xylaria sp. Z50, assembly GCA_037356035.1. NCBI lineage: Eukaryota > Fungi > Ascomycota > Sordariomycetes > Xylariales > Xylariaceae > Xylaria > Xylaria sp. Z50. The sequence goes on from JBAWJU010000068.1 coordinate 11,880, forward strand.
AAATTATTATAATAATTATAATATAATATTATATTTATAAAGCTATAACTTTTATAAAAAAAATATTAAATAATTAAAGTAATAACTTAGTTATTTAATATAGTTTATATAATATAATAGCTAGCTTATATATATTAAATTTTATATTATTATAGCTATTATTATATAAATAAAATTAATATTTTTTAAAATTATATTTTTTAATATTATATATAATATAAATTATAAATAAATTAATATTTTTATAAGCTATATAAAAAAAGTTTATATATATTAATATATATTATAAGCAGATTAATATTATAAGCAAATTAACACTTTTATAAGCTATATAAAAACAGTTTATATATATTATATAATATTAAAATAACTTTATAAATATTAATATTATAAACTAATAAATAGTACTTTTAAAATTATAATAAAATAATAAATTTAAAAGTATTTTTTATAATTTTATAAAACTTTTTTTTATTAAGATATTTTTAAATATGCTAAAAATATTAAAAAAATTTAGCGTATTTATTATATTTAACAATATTTTTAAATCTTTTATTTTATTACGATTTTAAAAATATTATTTATTAGTTTATAACATTAATATTTATAAAGTTATTTAAAATAAAGAAAATATTTTCTATAAAAATTACCTTAAAAGGTATTGCTAAGCTAAATATTAATCTGTTTATAATATTAATCTACTTATAATATTAATTTGCTTATAATATTAATCTGCTTATAATATTTATTTGCTTATAATATTAATTTGCTTATAATATTAATTTGTTTATATTTTATATTATATAATATTTAAATAATTTTATAAATTTTTAATATAAATTACTTTATAAAATATGCTAAGCTAAAGTATTAATTTGTTTATAATATTAATTTGCTTATATTTTATATTAGCTAAAATATATTATAATTAATAATATACTTAAATTATAATAATTTTTTAATATAAAGTAAAATTAGTTAATTAATTATATTACTATTATTATAACTATTATATTAACCTTATATTTATTAAATAAATAAAACATATATATTATTTTTACTTATTTTTTTAATGTGATTTTTATTACTATATATAGCGTTATTATTTAACTATCCGCTCTTATAAACATACCTTTCGTGACATATAAATAAGCGCAAAAATCAAGTTGTTAAGTCGACCACGTCTTATTCCCCCTCGTAGTTTTATGGCATAAGGTAGTTCCAATCAGTAACAAGCTAATGCACTCGCCGTTGAGCGTCCGGGTGTACAAAAAAAGACGGTCCCTAAGGAATTCATAGTTAATAATTAGCATCTACAATACGAACATGAACTAAAAACAGGCTTTAGGAGCTCGAAGAGGAAGAGATAGGATTATTTTATCCCGGTCACATGATAAAGGGGTGAAGAGACTCGGAAGTGCTTACTAGACGATTTGTAGAAGTATGGGTGTTACGAGCGCTGTGAGGTCGTGAGGGTGTATTGGAGTTTTGTGTATGCCTCGGCATTGTAGCATAGGTTTGGTTACGCATTCTCGATGTCCCCGATCGTGATGCATGGTCCTCCAAGGAGAGCCGTACCGCAGCCTGTAGTAATTCGTCCTCAATGCTCTCATCCTCGAGACTCCTAGGTCTCCTCAGTCGATCTCCAGACTGAAGTCTATTAGTGCGAGTGGAAGGGTGGCAATTAGCACATAAATCTGGCAGTTCGTCATCAGGGTTTATCGCCAGTGGCAAGTTTCGATGGATATTGAATGCCCTTCCGCCCTGTATTTCGCGAAGTGGCGTATTATGGCCGCAGGTGCGATGCCTGAAAGTCCTCCTGCAAATCGGGCAGCTTGGTGTCCGAGAGAACCATTCAATAATGCATTTGTAGCCAAAAGAGTGACCACATGGAAGCACAGTGAAGGGCTCGTGATACTGATCGGCTTGGTTGATAATGGCGAGCTCGGTACCACAGATGCCGCATTCTACTGATAGGGTTACGTCGGGATGAAGATCGCCTTCGAGACTAAAGTACGGAACCCAATTGGGTGAGTAGCTGTTTAAACCCAGAGAATTTAGCAAGGCTAGAAGATATCCAGGTAGGGGAATAGAAACCCTGGGCACATACTTGTCTTGTAGACTGCCTGACATATCAACTAGTTGATAGTATGTAAGTAGGCCCGCGAGGAACTGAGAGTGAGGGGTGATAAACGGAGATAAATGGCTAGGCTGTGGATAAAAAGAATATAGGAGTAAGTTCAGTGTGCTAATAATTAGTCTAAGAGGAGAGGGACACGTATATATATACCTGGAAGATTTATTACCCAGTTGGCGCCCTCTTACCGAGAAGTTGGAGGGAATTAGAATATAATAAGGAATAATTACGGCTCGTAAAAAGATATTTTATCGCTACGTTGAATTATCATTATTGAGAATATCCCTAGGTACGATCTACTGTTGAAAGTATTTTCATAAGTACGAGAGCACGTAGGCCATACCACTATATGGAGAGCAAATAATAGAGAACCGATATTGATAAATACTTAACTATATTTAATCTGTACCTTCATTCCGCGATTCCAGATAGATATGGTTACGAATGTGGCCAAAACGATACTACAATACCATTATGAAGAGAATAAAAAAAAAGACAAGGTAATTCACTCCCAAAGTTCTATATAGGATCAACCCGTAATGCCGGGAATCTTATTATAGATCAGAATTATTAGATAAAGAACCTACCACAATATCCATTATTATTGCACCATGAAATCTTGATTTACCATTAAAGATACCTGGGCAGAACTAGGTATTGAAAAACTAGGTCTCATGATAGGCAATAAGGCAATAAAGGTAGTTATTTTGGGTTGAAATTTATTTTAGGTAGGATTTTCTCTTCTATACTCATACCAACGTCTTCACTTCACACTAGAATTAATAGATTTTATTGTTCTTTTTAATCTTATTACTTGAAGATAGAATAGCAGTAACTAACAATATCTCTAGTAATCCAGTAAGAATTCATCCGGGTCTACAAATCTAAGATCACCGAGGAAACCAGGAGGGGAATCGTGGTCTATCGAGCACCCGGTCTGTATTACCTTTAAAACAGATCTCACACTCATTGGGTATTTCAGCACCTTCGGGGATTGTCATTGGCACTTGCTTTTCTCGAGGCACGAAGGGGTTATACTTATGGGGCATGAGAAAATGGCCGCATTCATACCCTAACTCAAACCGGCACAGGGGGCAACTAGCATGGCTGTTGTTGTATAGCCCCAATGTCGTTAGCCAACGGCTCAGGCAATTTTCCCCCATGAAATGACCACATGGGAGTATAGCTAGCCGTTCTTGACCCTGTTGATATCGGGTTGCTTCCGAGGCTTGAACTATGAGCTTATTTTCCTCACAAATCAAACACCTTAGGTCAATAATTAATGGAAAACCATTCTCGTCTACCTCGCTGTCTAGATATGGGGCGAAGTCGCTAAAAAGAGAGACGTCCTGATTAGTGAGCAGGCGAGTAGGGGCGAGATCTGGGGAACAAACTCTAACAAGGCCTGGTGGGGCTCCTTTCGGACGGTCTTTGGAATATTGATCGGCCGAAAGGCCCGGTGGTAATGGATTCAATTGTTTTGGTTGGGAGGGAGTAGACTGTAGGCAGCCTTCAATAAATCTCACTATTTCACGGACTGCTAGCTGGCTTGCCATTGGCTCAATTCTACGGTAAGAAATGAACACAGCCGAATAATAGTATACTATTTCCTTAGATTCTGGATGTGCTGGCTGAAAGACGAGTCAAGAGGGGGTCGCGGGACTATGACAGAAGTGAATACGTTGGCGACCGTGTGTGCCTAGCCTTGACTCTTTATATTAACAATAATGCATTTTTTCCTTTCAGAATGGGTCATGTTGATCAAAGAACACGATTGGATTGAAAGGTCTTGTTCTCTGAATATACCCATTGTTATAACATATTGAATACGGCCGGAACGACTCTTAGAGAGAGCGAGTCGCGGCCAATCACTGCCAAGAAGGGTGTGAAAAACTAGAGAGGAATTTATTGAAGAGGAATTAAGGAAACAAAATCGCGAGTTTTAATGGCTAAAGCTGTTTGAAGCTGTCTAAATAAATGGACATCCACTATTCCCAAGAGCAATCGAACCAGAATAGTTGCCCCATGAAGGAATTGGCCTTCTATATCATGATCTCGCGTGTTTGCATTGGAAGGTCGACCGTCCTGGCGATCACAGAAAATAGCTGTCAACCTTTCGGGGCTTCCATCTTTTGATTTGTTCATTCAATTCATCTGCTCGTCTGTTCCGTTCCGAAATGACGCGTTTTGGTCACCGTTAATATACAACAGAAAACAAAATGGTTAATCAAGTAGCCGCCCAGACCAGAAAATGCAGATTTGACGCATATATACATAATTGAGGCCTTCCCTGATCTAGCTGATGTACTTGATATCGTATCACCCTATCAATATAACCTGCCCAAGTTTCCTACGATGTTACCGCTCATACCTGGGCAAGGGCTCGGAGGCCCTCACTATGACAGGTGCCTCTACCATGGTGCGGTAATTATCCCCAGCCTCGTGATCGTTGTCTTCATCCAGGGTCGGTGCTGACGGCTCCTGAGACCACAAAGGGGACACCCGGGTTCGGTTGACAAGGGGAGCAGAGGGCCCTGCGCCGTCGTAATCATCGGGTATGTCAGGTGGTGTGCTTGCTTCTGCTAGTAATCTTTGACGCTCCAGTTCCTGCTTATCATCGGCGCAATGCTCCGAAGAGCTCGCTCTAAAATCATGTAATGTAGGGGCTGATGGCTCTCCTTCAGTCTCACTATTTGCTCCGTGCCCTGGCTCCAGGCCGATGTTAAAGGTGCTATGGGCCACTAAAAAGGGGGTTTGATCTGGAGCGGAAGGTTGTGATGGACCGCCTTCCGTCTCTGGGCGTTGTAATGAAGGCTGGCTCGGAAGTAGTCGTTGCTCAGCCCGACGTGCACGTTCTTTGTCCGTAAGATCACTCTCATCAGCAACTTCCGGGGGGGGCACATAAATGGGAACCTGGGTCTCATGGGGTTGGAAATCATAATGCGCCGTCTGGGGTGATGTCACGGGATGATAATGAGATTGTGGTTGTTGAAAACCACTAGGACTGTATTCCTCCTGATACTCGACATCGCCGTTGTAGGTGTTCTGCCAGCTATAGTCGTACGCTTCCTCGCCGGGTGGTTCACCTTGGGCTAGAGTTCGCGCCGTCGGAGAGGGTCGTGCAACAGCCTTCCCTCGTGACCTAGAGCTGTCTGTCGTCCCAACAACAACCTCGAAGGAAACGGAAATAACTCCTTTTTCTCGCCTAATATGATCGGTGTCTATAATGGTACCATTCCAACTTGCCAAGAGGTTCAAATCGATGCCGTATGTACCACGTACCGAAGCAGAGGAGACCATCCGGCTAGGTTGCTGTGATTGCGAAGCGCTACTTGAAGGACCGGCGAGTTTGCCACCCAGGTCAACAATGGCTTCAACGTGGTACTTGAAAGTGATCAAGCCCCCAGGAACATTTTGAATGCTGGGGAAGGCATCCTCCGGGACTCTAACCGCGGTCGTAATATTCGCGGTGAAAGTGGCTGGATCGATGATAAGAGGAGCCACGGCCTGAGAGAGGTCTTTCCGAAAGACACTACATGAGCCTGCCGAAGATAATGACAGGCCACCAAGTCCAGTCTTTGATCTGGGGTAATACTCATCTCGCTCCAGCTTTTTCGCATCCTCTTTGGAAAGACCCGTAAATGAGGACACTGGGGGCGCATAATCCACGCGGCCTTGCCTATAAAGCGTCACGATTACACCATGTAGGCTCTTCATGTAACGATTATGCTCAACCCTAATCCTTACTGGGACCAAGTCTCCGGGTAGGCAACCACCTTTCAGTAACTCTACTGTGGCGGTGATTTCCCTATCGTCATGCCCGGAATGTTTACTCCCCGTACTAGACTCGCCACTAGCATCTGCACCTCGTACACTATAAGACGCACTATTGTTGCTTGCAACACTCTCGCCGCTAATCTCGCTCTGTACATCACCCGGAACTAGGTTAGGTGGTAAATTCTCGACATCGAGGCTCGCTGGTGCTAGGTTACCTAAATTCATGCTGCTGTTGTTAGGGCTTTCTGTCACCCTCGAGTCTCGGTCTGATAACGCCTCCGTTACCTCAGTCAAAGTCGGGTGGCCTTTCGTTGCCGGTGTTACCGGCGATATCACAGACTTGCCCTTTTTAGGCCGTCTCCTCATAGTCTGCAAGAAGACTCGGCGTTCCCTGGGCGGAGGGACCAAACCCACGTCTATCTTCTCTACAAGAGAAACTCTGGCTTCACAACTAGAAGTAGGGGATATTGCTGTTGGGCGGGTCAATGTCGCCGTCACAAAATAAGCTATCGTGCCCCTTTCGAACTATCCAAGCGGTTAGTTAGCCAGTCCGATCTGAGGAGCCAATGCAATGGGGCGCCCATACATCGATGCTACTCGGCAACTCCAGGTCGGGGAATTGAAGATCAAACTCGAACTCCCACCTCGAGGCCTGTAGTCTCCCTTCCCCACACAGAACGGTTTCGTCTTGAAAAAGAGAGGCATGTCCATTCCCATGGTAGCGACCATTCCGACCTCCGTGTGATGTGATGGCCGGATTAACCGTAGCAAGCTGGCTTGCGGCGCTGGCACTCTTGAAGGCGCGAACGTAGCCGTGTAACGCAACAGTCAGGTGGGTAACGCGAATGGGTTTCACAACGGATAAGATGACATAGCCCTGGACGTGATCACCAGCAGAATACTGACGATGGGGTTCCTTCAGGCGGATATGGAAGTCGGCGAGATTGCGGGAGCGCGAGCGAGAGCGTAAAGGAGCGGCGAGGCGGGAGAAAAAGGAGGATTTGGGGGGCGGATCGTCGAGTGACAGGTTGGCGGCGACATTGTCGAGGTTGGAACCCATTTAATCAGCACCATAGACGAGTCGAGGTCAGCATGTGCGTGCCTCGCATGGCACGAGGCGCCGCCGGGGATGGAGGGAGGGGGGGGTTCGAAGGGGGAGTTGGGAGGTGGAATGAGGGAGGTGCGAGTTCGAATGCGCGTGCGCGTGCGCGACGACCAGAACGACGATGGTCGCACAGAACGGTGTCGATCTCGACTCGGATCGACTCGGATCGAAACGGGCCAGGACGGGCTCGAGGACGGTCAGAGACGGTGGGGGATGCCGGAATTGGAAGGGGAATGGGAATTGGTGACAAATAGTATCGAGGCTCGAGTCCCAAGGCTCCGGTCGTCCCAGCAGTACGGTCGGGCGCCGTTACGAGAGTGCAGAAGACGGAGTAGTGAAAGGTTTCTTGACAGCTCTTGGGTGTCGCATGCCAAGCAGAGAGGTCTTGGTTAAGAATTCTTGGAGATCTTGGAGGCGGGTGCCAAGAGATTCCGCCCTTATTATATGTATGGGATGGATGGGATGTATGGGATGGATGGGGTGGGGGGAGCACGGAGAAGAGTAGGTACAAAGGTCGATAGAGAGACTAGACCCTGGAGAGCCCTCCGAGTCTCGTCCTCCGTTCTAATATGCGGGGCTGAAGACCCCTGAACGTAAATGATAGCTGCCCGGATGTAGTATGTACATATGTACGTATCTACTACTATTATGTACTCTATGTACTACATGTACATCTGTATGTAGCAGTGTGGAACTAGGTAGAGCCAGGTAGCCTAGGCTTGTCCCGGACGCGCGACGTTTCGGCCGGCGGGCAGAGCTTACAAGGGGTTACCTGGGTGGCATGTACTTGGTGTGTAAGGGTATAAGACGTGCCTAGTTAGGTATTGTGGAGCTGAGGACATGGGATAAGCAGTATCGTGTTTAATAAAACATACCTAGTTAAATATTTTTAGCAATATCTTAATAAATTAAAAGTATCTTATTTAATATTATAGATTTTTTAAATATATATTTTATATAATAAAACATTATTTTAAAAATATTTATTAAATAATTTTTTTTTTAAATAATAATATATAAAAAACAATATATATATAATTATACTTTATAATAGCTTTATAAACAAGTTTTATAATTTATAAAAGCTAAGTATTTTAAACTTATTAAATATTTGCTTAAGCTATTTAATAAAGCATATTTTATTAAATATTAATTATAATAAATAAGTATTTAATAAATAAATAATTATTAAATAAAAAATGTTTTAAATTAAAAGTTTATTAAAATATTTATATTTATTACCTTTATATTATTATATAATATTTAATTACTTATATATAATATAAAGGTTTTATAATTATATAATAATAATATATAAAATAAATATATTAAAAGTTTTATAATATTTAAAAAATATATATATATTTATTAAATTAAATAATAATAACTTTATTAATTATATTAAAATTATTAAATATAATTTATATATAAATAAAACATTTTTTTATTTAATATAATATAAATTATAAATAAATTAACATTTTTATAAACTATATAAAAAAAGTTTATATATATTATATAATATTTAAATAACTTTATAAATTTTAATATTATAAACTAATAATTAATACTTTTAAAATTATAATAAAATAAAAAATTTAAAAGTATTTTTTATTATTTTATAACATTTTTTTTTATTAAAATATTTTTAAATATATTAAAAATATTAAAAAATTTTAATATATTTATTATATTTAATAATATTTTTATTTAAAAAAATATTATAAAAATATAAAAATATTTTTAAATTTTTTATTTTATTATAATTTAAATAATATTATATATTAGTTTATAATATTAAAATTAATAAAGTTATTTAAAATAAAAAAAAATATTTTTTATAAAAATTATTTTAAAAAATATTATTAAGCTAAATGTTAATTTGTTTATAATGTTAATTTATTTATATTTTATATTAAGTTAATTATTAACATATATAATGTATATAATTAAGCAGTAATATAAATTTAAACTTTTTACCTATTTTAAATCACTGTTTTTTTTATGCTTAACAGTAAAAGGAAAAACGGTATAACCAAGTTACCATTAAATTAAATGCTAGGTAAAGCTAAGCTATAACAGGACGTACATGTAATTAAGCGTCGAAGTAGATATACAGGGGCGTATGTTATATCATATACAACTACCCTGCCGCGTGAAAATACCACAAGTATGTAGACCACTTGAGTGCCAACTTCTCCATCTTTAGCACTCTATTGGGCATCCTTGGCTGACTAATGATTAGCCGACATGGCCCACGAAACACCTATTGGTTTAAAATCATCAAATGGCCTTACTATGTAGTATCATCTGCTCAAGAATACACTCCCTCCTACTACAATGTATGCTAGTGTCAAGTAGGGGTGTAATGTGTAATGGAGTGCGATGAGCAAAGGCAACAACGGCATCTTCGAGTGGTACGTAATTCTGATCAGACCAATGTGCCGCCGGCACCGTCCCCCTCCACCAACCTCTAATCCACCAGTAGTCCGCGAAGTACCATTAAAAAACATATTATTGCCAAGTATCAACCATCCCGAGGACACGGCGGTGAAAGATGCAGAAAAGAAGGGGAAGGGGGGAGATGGTTGACCTTTCGGGCACCGTATGTTATCTCCTTGTACCCGTAGTGTAGGTAGGTACATAGGCACACTAGGTTCGGACCAAAATTAATGGAACTGGACCCCGCCAAACTAACAGGTAGGTACTTACTATGTAAGTATTTACAATGAAGTACACTACCCACATACGTATGTAGGTAGTAAGCATATCTAAGTGTACCTAACCTTACTGCTTGTATGTAGGATGGCTTTTAGTCGTGGATATGACCCTCCAGAATAACACTTCCCAGTAGCATCCTGCTAAGGTCTTCGAGTGGTAAACGATTTGAAGCAATACTTGTGGCGGCTGTGAAAGCTAATCACGAATTCACAGGGACGTTAGGTGGGGTAGCGTGGTGGTGAGGTGATGAGAGTGGTAATCAGGTATGGCCATGGTTATGGTACCGAAACCTTGAATCACGGTTGCCGAGTTCCGGGGTTGGAGATACAGATAGCCTGAGATAGACATCCCCGCATAACATACTATGTACACCACGTTGCCTATGCTGGAGATGAAGAATAGGATGGAATAGTTGCTGCATGTTACGTGGGAAACGTGGGGGAACGTGCATGGCTTCTACTATGTACACTACATCGTCCACCACACTACCTACAGTATCTCGAAACGAATATCGAGCTCGAGGTTAGGTAGGTTAGGTACTACGTGGAATGTAAGAAACGCGCCGAGGCAATGGGGCCTGCCTGCAGCGGCCTGCATCATGATACCGTGGCAGTCCAGTGCCCTCCGACATCAATCAATGGGCACCGAATTCGATGATGTGGATTCTAGTGCGGAGTCGACTCGTGGTACGGAGTAGTGTAGGTAGTGTAGGTAGTATAGACAGTACACTAATTTGTCATAAGCTTTGCTTGGCATACACTGGCCTAGAGAGGGATTTCCCCGACGTGCAAAGATCGGCCGTCTTGTCCTCAAAGCTTAGCTCCCTCGTCCGTTTCTAATCACCTTGTCGTCATCCAACCTTGCCACGCGATACGCTACTTGTAGGGTAGAGAGTATATAGTTAATGTAATGCCGTCCTAAATAATGTGCGAAACTGCTTGGCCAGCTTGACCAGCTCTTCTAGCCCAACCATAGGTAGGTATACAAATACTCAGCATTTTCACATGCCATGTGTAATGCATACCAGTCCAGCATAAATCGGAAGTATCGTTTGCTTATGCAGCTAAATTCCGAGACACTTGACCATTTCTAGCAACTTAATTTTGTTACCGCGCTTACGCCCGCGATATCTTTGCTCCATGGTAGTACTGGAGGCGAATCACGCCTTCATAACTACAAGGTGACATACAAACGCCAGACAATGCAATAACGCCCATCATGCAATGCGGACAACCATTTATGCCTAGTCCAATGCCTCACCACTCAAAATGCTCTTCAAAATGTCAGTACCCAACCCCTCGATGGCGAGTTCCAGCTCTTTTTCTCCTACACAGCTTGCCACCTTTCTTTCATCTACTAATCCAACACCGGCAGCAAAGCCTGCTCGCTTTGATCTCTTACTTGGCGTCTGTAACATAGTCAGGGAGCCCGCCTTCCCGTCTACCTCTGAGACTAATGACAACGTCTCCAGACTACCAATAACTTCTCGAAATTCGGACCCCGAAAGAGGGTGAAGCACCGAGTCACGTGTGCATAGTACGTTATACGTCTCGTATAGCAATTTAATCGTTGGTGCGGCTGTCCGTGATTTGCAGGGTGATTGGAAAACAATCGCAGGCCGGGATGCCTTATTTCGCTTCTCAAGAGCCATGAGTGAACATAGCGCCGCCTTTTGTTGTAAGTTGAGAGTTTTGAGTCGTTGGCTTGTCCCATTGCTAAACGCTGCCGCCGTGATTTTATTGAGATGCGCAATACTCACGCGGGGTGCGTTTTCTATCGTCAACGTCTTCAACGAATCTGCCAGCATGGATGATACATCCTTGACAGGTGCGTCTTTAGAAGGCGAAGAGAGGTTTGCTTTCTCTCCTAATGGCCGCCGGGAAGGTGTGGAAAGAAGTAACTTCTCTTTAATCTCTGCTTCATATTTCTGCTTAGTCTCCATCTCCACCAAGTCGATTGCCCTTCGGCATATCTCAAAGGCTTTTCGCAAATCTCCAGTCTGACTGGACACTTTACGAGAACACAGTTCAATGGCGGCAGGGTGGATGAAAGGCAGGGGGCTCTCTTCGGGCACAAGGCTCCTCAGACGGCCAGTAATAATCGTCTTGATCTGTGCCGCAGAATACGGTAAAAATGGAAGTAGTTCGGGTTTCAGATTCCGAGACTTGAGACGCGGTAGGAACCGATCCGTGAGGTCTAATGCATTCGCGATGCCGACGAGCAACAGACGCGAAGTTTTCTGCATGGACCATTCGAATACTTTGTACAAACTTTCCAAGTCGAGGGTAAGAATATGGTCGATCTCATCCAGAACGACAAGATACACGCTTGTCGACTTCTTTCGTGGCATCAGCAACTTCTCGATAGCTGTGGCCGCATCCCCGTCGGGGAGATTCGATGGGTCCATAAGTTGCTCCAGTAGGACCTCGTAAAGATCTTTTGATGATTTAATGCTCATACAATTGACGTACGCCTTCTTGATATGTGTCTTCTTGATCGGGTTCTGATTGACCAGGGCCTGGGTGACTTCGTTGACCATGGCACTCTTGCCGGTACCTGGTGGTCCGCTGACATAAATGCAGCCGCTCGGGGCCGAAGAGTTGTATCGTTGTAGGAATCGAGCGAGCTGTTGTCGTTCATCATCTCGCCCAGTCAATTGGCCCGGGTCGGCGCTTCGGGAGAACAGCTGCCTTGCGTGGTGGTATACAGTTTGTATGGCAGCAGGCGTGAAGGGCGTTTGCGGTGTTTGTCTCTTGGAGATCCTGCCTGCCGACATGACCCGATGGCGAGGGGTGACAGGAACTCTAGAAAGAGCATCTCGGAAGCGAGGCGTGCTCGGGGTAACTGGCTTGAAATCTGCAACATCGCTTGTGAGAGGCTGTATAGCTGAGTGGAATTGGGTAATAGTACACACCTTGCCTGCCAGCATTTACTCGGTTCGCACGTTTCGAAGGCGTGCTAGGAAAGAGCTGCTTGGTGACGCTGTGTGTGGTGGATGTGTCGCTACCTTCAGTGTCATCTTGAACCGTGACTGTTTCCGGGTCCACGTTCTCGTCATTGAGGACAGAGCTACGAGTTTGACGTCTTGTTCGTTTGAAAGGCGGATCGACGGGTTCTAACCAACACTACACGTTAGTCACACATTCGCATTGAAGAGAATGGCTCTATTGGACCTACCAATGTCTACCGCACAGCGGTTTCGCTTTCCTAGCGTGCTTGTTGGCATCCTTTTTCCTCTTTCCTTTTTCAACCCTTCTTTAAAAGGCCTCTCTCCTCTGTTGCACCTAGGATGTTCAAGCATGGATCAAAGTGGTAGTGGTGTAGTGAGGGTCGACCAGAGTACGTATCCTGTTTTAGATGTGCGCAGTTTAGCGTGGATCACGACGCGACAAGATCGCGTAAAGTGGTCTCCACCTCGGCTAGGTCCACTCCCTAACAAGGTTTCCAACACGCGCTACCATTATGTATTACGTAGGTACACTACACTACCTACTTATACTGTGGAAGTACAATGGCTACAGTACCTCAGTTTAAGCTTGAATGGTTCTGGCATTTAGTGGAGTTAGGAACGCGTTCAGCACACTAGGTACCTCCTCCGGTACCTCCTCTGGTACCTCCAGGCCGTGTTTGTCCTCGTGCACAGGCCATTTCAATTGATTACCCTGGTCACGGTGACCTCCGCCTTGCTCTTTACCCCGAAGTCTGCTGCCGAGCCTGCTCACCCGCCTACTGCCGCCGGATCCCGTGACCAAGGCACATAGGTAAGACCCGTTTGATTGCATCTCACATCGAAACTCGCCGCCTGCCCATCGACCGAACCCAACATCATCACTCTAGGTATTCCACCTTGCCAGAGCCCTTTGACTGCATCATGCTGCTGTTGGGCATCGCTGTTCACGCTCAGTTTATAGGGATTCTGGAACTTAACCCGGGAGAACAATTAACATCAAGAGTGTCTATTTTAGTGTCCGGCACGCCATCACTATCGTCACCGTCAAGATGAGGGATGATCAGCCCGCGATGTATAACCATCATATCGAGGCTATTCGAAAGGAAGAGTTCCCCATGCTTCATGGTAAATAAGAGGAATCAAACCCTTCATACGCATCAGGTTAACTCATAGAAATAGACGGTATATATCTCGACCATGCTGGAACAACACTCTATTCAAAGTCCCTTGTGGACAACTTTGCTGCCGAGATGATGGCGAACCTTTTAGGGAACCCTCATTCCGCTTCTGCCTCCTCGCAATGTACCATGTCCAGGATTGAAAACATTCGGCATCGGGTCTTGCGGTTCTTCAAAGCCGATCCTACCGAATTCGATCTCGTGTTTGTCGCCAACGCAACCGCTGGGATCAAGCTGGTTAGCGATACATTTCGGGGCTTTCCCCAAGGCTTTGATTATTTTTACCATCAAGCATCACATACTAGCCTCGTCGGTGTTCGACAAGAGGCTAGGAATAGCCGGTGTTTAGATAGCGATGACTTTGATGAGTGGATTAAACAGGGCCCTCATCTCGAAGCCGAGATTGGCTCTCACCCCCAAGTGACGCTATTTGGATACCCAGCCCAATCTAACATGGACGGGCGGAGATACCCTCTCAACTGGTGTCAAAAAATACGCCGCGCTAGTTCAAACACGGACAACCAAGTATACACATTGCTTGATGCAGCGGCATATGCGGCCACATCACCACTAAATCTTAGTAACGCCGAAACCGCTCCGGACTTCACAGTGGTCAGCTTCTACAAGATATTCGGATTTCCTGATTTGGGTGGGCTCATCGTGAAGTGTGAGACAGCGCCCATATTCAAGCAACGCCGCTATTTTGGTGGTGGAACTGTCGACATGGTGTTGTGCTCGAAGGAGCAGTGGCATGCTCCCAAGTCCCAGAGTTTACATGAAGTACTCGAAGACGGCACGCTGCCCGTCCACAATATCATCGCGCTTGACTCGGCGCTCGAAACGCATCATAAGTTGTATGGCTCTATGGCGGACGTGGCTTCGCACACCTCCTTTCTAGCTAGTAGGCTATATAGAGGCCTAGAAAGGATTCGGCATGGTAACGGCGAACCGCTCTGCGTAATGTACTCGACTTCACCAGACGACGCTAATGCCGGTTCTGGAAACGGCCCGGTAATAGCCTTCAATTTGCGAAGCCATCTAGGCACTTGGATTAGCTTGGCCGAATTCGAAAAGCTTGTAGTTCTTAAAAAATTCCACATACGTACTGGAGGACTTTGTAACCCCGGGGGCATCGCGGCTGCCTTGGGACTTGAGCCTTGGGAAATAAAACAGAATTTCTCTGCCGGCTTTCGTTGCGGAAACCAAAATGATATTATCAACGGCAAGCCGACTGGGGTGATTCGGGTCAGTCTCGGGGCGATGAGCACTCTTTCGGATGTCAATAGGTTTATTACTTTTATCAAGGAATTCTATCACGAAGGTTGCCAACCTCGGTCAGTATCCGAACTAGCATCGATTGTCCAAAATGATACATCAAATGTATTCATTGACACTATCATGGTGTATCCGATTAAAAGCTGCGGTGGCTTCCGGGTCCCCGCTGGTATTCCTTGGACAGTGCGGCCGGAAGGGTTAGCTTGGGATAGAGAGTGGTGTCTAGTTCACTATGCAACGGGACTTGCTCTAAATCAGAAACGATATCCTCATATGGCTCTCATTCGACCCTCGATCGATTTTTCCGCTGGACGACTTATGATTACCTATCACGGGCCAGTGTCGAAACCCACACGGACAGAAATTTCGGTTCCCTTGTCCGTAAATCCGGAACTGTTTCAACCAGCAGGCACACCCAAGGCGATGGAGTCTCGTGTATGTGGTGAGGGAATATCGACAATGATATACAAATCAAATGATATCACTGCTTTCTTCTCCAGCATACTAGGCGTTCCATGTGTATTAGCCCGCTTTCCCCCCGGCGGGTCAGGGACTAGTATGCGCCACGCAAAAGCCCACCTTCAGAACCATCAGACTCAGCCCAAATTGCAGAATAACAGACGAATTCAGCCCCACGATATTGACACACCCCCTGATTCAGATTCGGAGTCGGAGCGCCAACGAATACTGTTATCTAACGAGAGTCCTATCCTTGCGATTAATCTATCAAGTCTCGCCGCCCTGAACCGGAATATAGTAAAGAACGGTGGGAATCCAGTATGTGCAGAAGCGTTTCGTGCCAACATTTTGATCGGATCATCATCAGCGTCAGCCTCCAGTCTCGAAATCCCCGCATATTCAGAAGACCAGTGGGATAGACTAAGAATAGGCACACATGATTTCAAGATGTTGGGCGCATGCCGAAGGTGCCACATGGTATGCATCAATCAAGAAACAGCAACTAAGAGCGAGGAACCCTTTATCACTCTTGCAAAAACAAGACGGTTTAACGGCAAGGTGTTCTTTGGAGTCCACATGTGCCACATACCTGTGGTAACTCCTAATACAAAGGATACACAGTGTGCAACTATTCTAGTAGGTGACAAAGTAGCGATTGATCCCTTATAGCCCTCAAAATACATGCTACATCATAGGTTTAGTAATCAGCACAGCCATGAGCTTGATATCAGGTTGACATTTAGTTGCCAGGACGGGGTATCAAAAGAGCCATGTGCCATAATAATATTAGGAGCACACAGCGACTAGGTTGCGACCAAAAACAAACCACAACCCTAGCGCGTTAGTCATACCCACAGCCATTCATCGCAGCCTCATTATTAGTATCTCCCTTCTACGCATAATAGGCCTTTTTGTCAGAATCATGAAGCACGTGTCAGTATCCGTCCTAAAACTTGTCCCCACCACCAGCGCTCGTAGCTGTCCTCAATATCAACACCAGTACTAGTCCTCATATGCCGGAGGCATCTGGTGCACTGTCGTAACTAGCACCATGCAGCAACCCATCATCGGGCCCAATACAACATACAGGGTAATCCGCCAGTGTTGGATAGGCAGCGCGTCAACTTACAATCGACCGCTTAAGCCGGCGAGAAACACGAATATGGCGAGCAAGGGAGGATCAAAGCAGTCTCGTTGGTTGGTTGAGTGGGCTAAGTGCCTACGTTGACAAGGGGTCAGCCTCGAAAGGAGTCTCAGGTGTGGTAAACTATTCACGTATTAGCATTATAAATACCAACACAACAAGTTAATGTGTATTTTTGAGCTCTCAGGCCTTTATATCAGGCTGGAGTGTGTCCCCCGGTATAAGGGTTTACCAAACCATGATGATTGCTCTATCATACAATGCCGAATATAGGCGAGTGAGTAGATCGGCCTGGCTGAAGGGTACTAATAATGCTAACGTTAGGTTACGGCGAATGCTATTGATTCGTGTTGCCCGTTAGCCCCGTGAGAAGAGGCTGCCGGTACCACTTGTGCTACATAGCATTGCGTATGCCTCAAGATGGGCCAAATGGCTTGGGCGTTCAGGCCGCTTTGCGTTTTATACATGAAGCCCCCTTCTTGCAACCAAGGTGTCGGTGATTAAAGCTATACTACCACCTATAAATCAAACAAGAACTATCGATAAGTTCTCTAATTTAATTAAATTGTAGCATAAGAGGGTGTCTTTATGGTTAAGCAATCCAAGTAAGAGTTCCTTTGCATTTATTTTATAACAGGGGTTGTATAATTTACAGTCACAAAAGCCATTCACTCAAACAAATGAATAGTGCAAGGTGTATAAACTGGGTTGTCTATTATTATCGAATTACCAAGTAGTTTGTTTGTATTTAGTAGTCCAAGGAAACAAACGTCATGAAAGATTTGAGCATCATGAGGTTCTACGTTATTTGAGCTATAGTGCCCTTCACCTGTAGCGTTCTCAATGATTTTATCATTCTAAGCTGGGGATATCTTGGGTTATAGTATCTAACAGCGTTACCTTACACCTGACATAATTTGTCGAATCGAAAGTGACTCACAGTTGAACGGGTTCTCACCCGAGTTAGATTTTTCTTGATTCGTTAGCATCCCCAGAGAATGAAAAAAAGTGGTACCTGGAGTGCCTGTTATAATAACACTTCTCCCCAAATTCGAATTCCTTAATAGACTGGAGGTGTATTCCTACAGCTGTCCATTTGTGTGAAAAAAACTATCTCTCTTTCCGTTCTAGATGCTGACGAAAGTGGAATTACTTGAGCTATGACCATAACAGTAATATTATTTAACCTAGCGATCACGAGGCTATCCGGACCGTAGGATTTTGCATGTGCGATTAGAAAGGCGGGAAACTGTCAGGGATATTTTGTGTACTATGTGTGTATACCTTTATGTGTGATATACAGATATGATGAAGACTGGTGTGTTGGACTCGGAGTCATTGGTTTTAGGTACCTAACAGCAACCGTGACAACCTTCTTCTCCGCGGCTTCACGGGAGGGTTGGCGAAGAGGAGGTTCTGGACACCTGCTGGAGTGACGCCTTACTAGTAGTGCTAGTGCTAGTGGTGGTACCTTCGTAGGTACATATATGTATATACCTTAAGTAGGTAGGTACATCCAATGTCCATCCATGCCGCCACCCAGTGGGTCCGCACCCGCTTTCGTAGGTCCGAGTGGAAATTGCCCGTCTGATTCTACCTTCATCCATCCATCTATCCGTCTATCCGTCTATCCACCATCCCATCCCACCCCATCATTAGGTCATGAGTCGATACCCCCCTTTTCACTACAACAGGTACCTGAGTCTGCCTGAGGTAAATAAGGGGAAGCCTACTCCGGCTCCTATCCCGTCAACCGCTCTCCATTTGGGCATCACTCTTCTCCCCTTGGAAGCGTTCATCCTCCTTCGCTCGATATCGTCCTAGATTCCTAAAACATGCCACCGTAGTCTGTTCTTTTCCGACCCCTCTGCAATGTTGCAGGAGGGGTTGGCCTCGTTTTCACGTCGCCCTGACCAGGGACCAACATACGTCTTAACACCCACGATGGGTCTACCGTGACGGAGATGTCTCGACGTGCCCGTACAACCGGAACCCCGGATTCACACGCAGTTGGTGTCTACGCTCTCTTGGTATGAACTTAGCCTGTGCGTTATGACTGGGTGTATTTTACACTGCTTGGAACTCAACTAACACGCTTCAGCGCAGCCGCGGACTATTCGAGCCTAAACAGCAAATCTTGCTCGCTCCCCGCTCCCCCTTGAATAACGGCGGTATCCCTTCAGGCTCTCGTGTATTCGAAATCGAGAACATGTTGCGCCTAGTCCTGGGCAGTGACGGTAAAAGGCCTAAATGGGTCGTGGGATCGATATGGTTCACGACATGATGGTCCTGGGTATGACCGTTAAACTGCCCTCAGGAGTCGTGGAGTCTAGGTTAGAGGCACCCGGCGTGATTTGCCCTGGGCACGGCATCGATACAGAAAGGCCCGTCTTAAGTCATGATGTGACGAATGATGTCCTGGGCAAGACGGTTAAAAGGCCTACTGGAAGATGAGCAAGCTAACGACGGCATGAACGAAACGGTTCCTTGTTTCATGTACATTTTGTAAGAGACTCGGTAGTCGACTTCGAGTCTAGTCGGTATTCAAAAGCATAGATACGCACATTGGTTGGGGCGTTTGGTATGCTTAGATGCCTTTGCGGTAGGTTCTCGATGCTACTACTACAGACTACACGATGAACTGATGGACACATGTTTCAGGTTTGCGATTTCGAACACTTTGACGATTGAGAGGAGTCCGAGTCGTAATGAGTATGAGTGAGATGCCTTGTCTTGAAATAGTGCTGCTTCAGTAATACTTTGGCACTGAGCTATACGGGCTGCGCCACTTTGACGATTACGATGAGTGGCCCATTTGCGAATATACCTCAGCCTGAATGGGATGTCCCAATGGATCATGGTAGCAACGGTAATACTCTCATGGTCGTACTCACAACAGACCCCAGCGTTTGTGATGGTCTGGGTACTTAATAGGCCACTCAATGTTAGTATAGAATTCGGCACATCAACCTCTTGGCTTCTATGCTGATGCTGGTTTAGTTTACGAGATGGGCATTAACGGTTAACGTCATCGGTAATGACAATAAACTGCCCAATGCTTCATACGACCTGGAGATAATGATCTGGATTTTCTTACTTCCGGATATTTACTCGAACAACCACAATCAGAGATCTTACCAGCACCTGACGAGTTGAGGTACAACAGCTGCTTCTGGCTGAGTTATGCCAACGGTTGTCACTGAGTAGAAATTTTTATATGTATTACGACCATGAGCGAGACAACTATGGGATTATAATTGTGTTTTAAGGCCTAGTGGAACGACTTTGTCCTTATGAGACTGCGATAACATAACCTATCGCAGATCACGGCATCTCTAGTACCTAGGCAACCTTTGTTTATTGGCAGTCGAGTCGTAAAACACAACCAGAATGCGGTCAGTTTGACTGCATCCCGGGCGGCGCTTGAAGGCCGATGGTAAGCAGTCAGGTTCCCAAGAAGTGCATCCATCATGGGACCAGAGAGGCTTCAGCCATCGTGTCGGCGAGTAGTCGCGGTGGCCACCATTTCTTTGGGTTCTTTCTGAAGGAGATAAGCGCGATAGTAAGAGCAGTATGCCTGATGGCGAGGGTGTCAATTCCTTATTTTCAAGGAGTGCAAAATTACACATCCCTCCCCAAGCCGCGGTAGAAGTTACTTTGCTCCGGAGCCAGCGTCTCGGACTCGGCCGAGGAGAACCCATCCCCATGCTGACTAGCGTTCTGCCACTTTTCACATGAGTAGGCCTTCATGGCGACGTGAAAAGGCCGCCCCGGGGGCATGGGGAGAAGATTGGTGAGGAGAAAAAAGTCTCGTTGGTTGTTCAACAAGTTTGGTTGCTCAACACGGACTCGGGGCTTGGGCTGGTCGCGTCTCTCTGTAGGCAGGTTTTCGGGCTCGCCCGTTCCCCTGTCTCAAAAGCCCCCGACTCGATTAAAAAATCTCTTTTCCGGGGTCCTTACTGTTCGTAGTAGTCCCTCGCGGTAACGACAGGCAGCACCTAAAACAACAATTATTTTAGGCAACGGGGGGCAACTAGTTGGGGGATTTCTTATCCATGTTAAGGGGTGCCGTTGGAACCCCTATTTATAAATAGCTGGATAGCCGTAAATTCAAGCTAGACCTTGTCTTCCACTTGCGCTGTCTTTCGGTGTTAAGGGAATTATGACTATGACATTGATGTTAACCTGCTAGGTCGGCTGTTAGCACTCCGAGCACCGTGAGTCAAGAGACAATAAACCACGAGAAAATGGCGGTGGAAGATCTGGGCAAAACTATGCCGGTACTCAGAAGGTGACCAACCCGAATTCCAAAAACTGAACAAATCACACGAGACTACTTCTACAGGCGACAGAGGTTTTATCACGCATATCATACAGGACAGCACCATATACTATCAACAGTAAACATGTTTAAATGGGGCTCAACACCAAAAATGTCTGGTAAAGCATACTGGATAATAATTGTACGCCGGATGCTATACATTAGGCCGCAACGCCCAATTCATGTTCTCAGCGATCAATTACCGTAGTCGAAACTGATTCTCGTAGGAAACGGAGTGAACACATTCTGCGCCAACACCCATCCTTCTTTGGTGGTATAGCCAGCCTACATTGCTTCGACTCGCTTCTGTTGGTTTTATTTTATTTTACCTTTTGTTTTTCCTCGTTCAGTCGGGTAGGTTGGTGGGCATCCCATATTTCCTACTCACTCCTATTCGTATGTATGGCCCAGTGAGGAAGGGGCTTTGGGTTTACTTGGTTGGGCTTGAGGGACCCCGGGTGAAGCTATTATGCCGTTAGGTCATATGGTAGAGGTGGCGTGCGATGGACAGATATGAGGGAGCGAAAGGGGGAAAGGAGATGAGAAGCGCACTTGTGCCACATCGACCCGAAGAAGCCCGATTGAGGCTTCTGCTCGTTTAGACTGGCGCGGCGGGCCATCGAGGTAGGGTCATTCGAGCGCTTGTAGTTCATGAGGCCGTCGTAGGAGGGGCCAGAGCTCTATATCGGGTGGGTGTATGTTAGCTACGTTGCTTAAGGTTGGGTTGCACCATCATTATATATTGTGTGGTGCTTCCTCCGCCGTCTTCAACGCTAGGGGTCTAGATGGTCGGATTCGAATTAGAGGGAACGTGGGTACTGACTCTTCGACGTCGCGTAGTCGAGCTCTGCTGGTGTTGCGACTGCTCGGCGGTCGATTTGGTGCTATCCATTCTTGCTTGAACGTCGTGGAACGAAGCTCGGTCGGGCGGTGTCTGATGATAGAATATCTTGTTTCTAGGCAGTGGTTATTTTGTTTTGACTACTGTCCACTCAAAGGGTGGGAGACAAAGGAAGATGATCATGCTACATGAAGCGGGGAAGAGCTTCTCTTATTAATGATGGCCCCTTCACCTTATCTACCTCGCCTATCTACCTCCCAACAGCAAGTGCTCACATAAGAGCACACCCTATATCTACGAGTGCCCGCACCTCCCACAGCTACCTTTCTCTCCATAATTAGCGCCGCCCCGAACGCCGCCCGAGCAGGCCGATTTCTCCAGAAAGCACCCAGAGGGCACGAGGAAACTAACATTGGTTGCTGGTCACGGGGCATACACAGCCGGTGGTAGGTAGTCCCTTGTAGAGAAGAGGGAAGAAAGAGACGTCAGTGGCCAACGAGAATGCTCAGTTATGACTTCACCAATGAGGGGTCAATCCTGGTAAGCGTTGAACTCTGATTCGACTCGAAAAACCTGGTCCCGGCGGGAAGATACATTTTGTGTTACTAGATGTGGCGTGTTTGCGTTAGGCGGTGGTGTCTGGTAGTGCTGGTCGGGGCTTGATCCTCTGATCACTGTTTTGACCCATTATCCACCCTCAGATCTTGAATAACATGCCTAGTCACGGTTACCCCGCATCGACCTAGATGGTTCGCTGATGGTCGATCAAAGCGTTGTGATCGCCCCTCATATCGCCCTGTCATACTGTGCATACCGTAACAGGACTGGTCCATCACTAACCCTCGCTCTACTTTTGCTAGATAGCCTCAGATCGACATCATGATTAATGAACAAAGATCTAGCCGCAGTGAGGACATCATGTTTTATTGGCGTTAGCACGACTGACACAGCCTAGCAATGTTACAGGCCATACTGTTTCACACCGTACCGAGACAATCATGCTAACCCTCTATACGAACTATACGAAAGTATTGAAAGTTGGGGTCCTAGAGAGATTAATAACTACCCTAGTCCTTTACACTGATACATCTTCCTTGGGGATTTGGTACGTCATGTAATGCCAAATATTGTCAGTTCATAGTGATGCATATTCAAGGTTTAGGGGCTGGAAATTTGCGAATAGATGGGTCATCGTATAGCTATTGCACTATATACTGCATGCTACATATAGTACTACATATAGCAGCTATTTTTCATTAGGATAAACGGCTGTGCCAATCAATCCCTTTTGCTTTTTCTATTTATTCTCATCACCTGTAGTTAAATAACGTTAGCCAAGATCATACAGTGAAGCATTTCATGTGATTGCAGAAGCGAGGTCTGATCTGGACTATCGAATTATAAATAGGAGCGACTCACTTTTAAATTTGTAGCAGCTATTCTTCTTTCTCAAACACATTACCTAGTACAGGCCAAATGTTAGTCATGATATTGACCAAGCGCAAAGAATCGCAGGTTGAGTATATATAATCAGGCTAATTATCGCGTCAGCACCTTCTCCCAGACCACTATTGCACAAACTCCATACCTCATTAAATCAGATTTTTGTTTATAATGTTCATTTCCATATCCAAAGGACAGGATCAAACAGTGTGAATAGTGCTCATCACTTAGAGGATTTTAAATTGCGATGGAAGCGATTAAGATTTACCTATCGAGCACCGTTAGCTAGGGCACGAGTAGCAATTGAGAGAAAAGCGACAGTGATGTTGCACAATCAGCTGACGAAGTATCAACAAGAAGACCACGTTGACCCCCTCTCCAAGGGTTGTACGACCTTGTTTTGGCGAGAGAAGGGACGTGGGTTCGTTTATGTCCGCCCGTTCGTTCAAAGTATCTTCATGTGAATGTGATGTCGAGATGACGAATGATGACATACCTGAAAACCGTGACAGTTAGCTTGTGCCTTAAGAAATTATCGCTAGCATAACAAGGCACGATGACTGAGGTCAGACAAGGCTGAAACTAAAACAAATCGACATGATATATTCGGAAAGAGGAATTCCTAGGTTTGTCGGTTTTTTCATCATCCCTCGGGGAACTGGGGAAGAAAACTGAAGCGAGCTACTCTGGACCGTACCTTTTATAGATGCTATGATGGCATGACTCGTTGTAACAGTTCAGAAATAATCTGTCGACGGGCTGTTAGCTTCTGGTTTGGCTTTGGTACCAATTGACACTATTCAGCCCAAGTAATTTGCTCATCGGTTTCTAATTATATAGATATCCCCATAGTTTTGTAGTTGTAAGATTTGGATTGTTCAAGATTGTAGTAGTAATCATAGCAAATCTCGATTGGGGTGTTGTAGACTGGAAAGGATGATAGACTTACGGTTTAGCGATTCGGATAGTCGACGGTTGAGGACAATCGATGCTGTCGAGGAGAAAGAAGGAAAATAGGGTGGGAAAAGACAAAAGGTGAATGTGGAAGGAAGATGTTGGGATTGAAAATTCACGATCTGAGAAAAAATAGTAGAATCAGATGGGTCTAACTAATCGACCCCACATATGCTAACTTGCCTAATTGGGCTTAGAGGTTCAGCTTGGGGGTGGGGGACGACCCTGGTGTGGCGAAAGCTTGACTTGATGCACAGCCACACCAGGAGGCACCCACGCCCAGCCATCCAGGCAGGTGGTATCGGACCCAATCTCGGCCGAGGCGGGTTTGGAGACCTCCGTCAGTCGTCATTTGTTGGCACTTCCTACACCGACCAACAACTTCCACCCAGTTGACAGTTTTGGCTGCGATACACATAGATATATCATGGCCGCCTCTATGGGGGGCATATGGGCACCGCTGGCCCTGCGGTTTGCTCGTAGCGCCGCCTACAAAGCGACCAAGCTTATACGGACCAAACTGGTTAACATCACACGGCCCGTCAACGCCGCTGTTGAACCTGTCTTTGTCCGAACACAACCTCGTCATCCGATCCATCCAGCTGCTTTCCTCCGCCAACAGAAGAATCGGCGATGGCACTCGACAAGCGCCGCCTACAAGAACATCGACGCCGCTGTGCGTCGCTTCATGAGCACCGGCCGACTAAGTGAAATACCACGACTTAGTCGCTCCAAATTCCTCAACACCCAGACCGGTCAGGCCGTCGCCCAAATCACAGGCCGGGCCCCATTCGCAAGCACACTGCGACCGAATCTCACAGGAGGTGCCCTTCCCCGCACGGCCGGTGGCTACGGTCTCGGCTCCGGACGCATTGGCGGGACCCGATACTTTTCACACGCGCCAGCATCGCAGGCACAGGTATTCCAGAACGTATCTGCCGCGGTGCGAGCATTCTGGATCTCAGGCCAGAAGGCGCAGTTTGACGGCTTGAATCATCGTGGTGAGAAGCGATACCGCGCTGTGTCGGCCCTGCAAGACGAGGCCTCTCGGAAGATGGCCTCAATTCCCCACCATGTGGCCGGCTCTCATATTGACTTCCGGCTGAACCCGATCATCACCGCGCTCAGCCCCCTTGCCGGTGGATTCCCTTACCCGTCTGCTGGCATCAGAGTCCCGACTTTCGATGCTACAACTCTTAATACTGAAGGCTTCCTTGACGTGCTGTCGGTGGACTTTGCACGGGCGTTGAAGGACCTCGCCTCGACACTTGCCGATATAAAAAAGCTCTCTACTCTAGGAGACCTCCCGATCCAATTGGATAAAGAGTATATCCTACGTGTCCGTTTCCCTGGTGTGGATGCCGACACGGTAGAATCTTTATGCGATGACCTTGGTCTCACGCGGGGTATCGTTCGTGAGGATTCGAACTTTAACTCTGAAGTGGGGGCTCCTATAGCATTGAGATTTCCTTACGCACCGGACGCTCAAGCTACTGGCGGTCAATATATGCTGTCACCAACATCCCCTGGAGGATCACTCCAGTCTGAGGATAGTTTTCCCAATGAACACCAGTTATTTGAGGGCTTCGACGACATTGACGGCAATCCCTGGCTATCAATATCTACCCCAGAGGGTTATGAGACTATGTCGCCTCCGATCAGCTTCGGTGGCCGCTGTTCCGACGAATTCGAGGGGGTGGAGGGAGTCTATCGTTTCCTGGAAGAATGTGATCGAGCTCGGGGAAGCTATGGGGCCACAGTTTAAGTACTCCTGGTTGTTACGGGTTATCTGGGCGTTAAGGGAATCGATCATTTATGAATTGGGCACGAAGGAATAACCACACTCTTTGTATCAACGTCACATATCCTCGACCGATAAAGCATACGGTCTCTGAATAGTAATTTCATCTGTCTACCATATTCAACAACTTGAATTTTGAATGCCTTTGAATGTGAGCGTATATTCTGCTTAATGCATCAATTCTGCGAATTGATATGGGCTTCGCGATTTATTGTTTCCCAGGTATAGATGTCGTTCTGGGTATCCTGCTAGTAGATATAGGCCAAGCCGTACCTCTCTAGCCGTGGTGCTATAATGTGCAGCATCCAGTCTGCCAGTGATTCGTAGGTCGCCGCTATGTGTCGAATCTCGTCTTCCGTCTCACTGTGTTTGGCACCTGGGTGGTCTTACCGTCCTCCGTGGCCGTCGATGATGCCTCTGACGACACGAATTTAACGGGGGCCCCCGTTGCCCTGGTCCTCGCTTGGGCAATATCACTCTGGCTCTGACGCAGCTGCTCCTTAAATGCGTACCGAGGGAATGCATCCGCATCCCAGAGATCGGCAGCTAGCGTAGTGCGATACTGGTCGCGGTGGTCGAGCTCGACGAACGCCATCAGTTTGTCCGCGAGTGCTGGGTTTTTCATGGATGCCGTGTCCGCTAGCCTTGAGTTGAAGTGTACCCCCTTCTTCTTCAACTCGAGAAAGTTCTCGAATTTCTTGCTTGTGGTTGCCGAGGGTGACCCCGGCGGCGACGGTGGTATATCCATGTCTGGGACGGCAGGTAATGTGAGATGACGCGATAGAGCGCGCATTGCCGTGTATGGGGATCCTGGAGGCAGAGGGATTTCTGCACCTGCCGGGTCCTCTTCCAATGGCGGAAAGCCGGATCCCGAAGGGCCTATTTGTGGCCCGTAGACAGCTTGTGCTTCATCCACTTTTATTTCTGCTTGTGGGATTTTTGGCGCTTCTTTCGTGCTAGTGCCTAAGCTAGAATTAGAGTAAAAGCTCCAAGATGTGTATAGGATAAAGTTGGGAGGCAATTCACCTGGGATGCTGCTTGCGTCAGCCGTGACCGCTTCAGTTTTCCGCGGTGGCTGGTCTCACCACCATCAGTACTGTCCCTCATACTAGCTGGGCCAAGTCCAAAAATACACGCAACATTTACTCATACCTCTGGTGCCAGCTCGGGTTTCAGCTCTTCTTCCTCGTCACTACTTTCGTACGCAACGAGTCCTCCCGCCATGATGTTTGAGCATAGAAGATCCAAAATGAGCCAACGGACTGAATGTGACTGGAGCCGTTGCTATGGAGCGAGCGGCGAATTGAGTAGTGGTTTGTTTTGATCACTTTTTGATATATCTCACCGTGAGCCTCCCAGGTTCTGTTTCCAGGTGGTGGTACGGAGTACATAGGCATACACAAGATACAACTACCTAACCTAGTAGGCGGGGCCAAAAACCTGCAGCTACCCCAGCCGTCACCAGCTGTAGCAAGTCAGTCCCGCGGCGCATCCCGAGATTGAGCTGCAAGGCAGAAGAACTGACGCGCAGTTTACACTGATGTAGGTACATAGTACATACCGACCTACATACCCAAGATAGCTCCAGCAATCACTTCGTCGACCTCAGCCTGGAGCTTCACTCAACAACCTCAACCTCACTCACCACATCTGCACACAAATCCTCACAGTTGCACGTTCACTCAACACTATACCAACCATCCTCAGCTGCACTCAGACGTCTCATCTCGACCCCTTTAGACAACGATGGATCACAGACCGCAAGCTTGGGGCCGTGTAAGTCTGCCACAACCTGCCCACCATCTCCCGGGCGACTTCATCATCCTGTCTACATAATGTGTTCACACAAGCTCATAAACGGATGCGATAGCCTAGAGACGATGTTTATGGTGCCTACGATGCCTCGTACATGCAGACGAATCAACCCAACCAGCACACCCAGTCACCCATCGTCACCGGGACATCGGTACTCGGCATGAAGTTCAAGGATGGCGTCGTCATCGCCGCCGATAATCTGGGTACGTACACCTATCTATCTATGCATTTAACGCCCCTTTCTATTTCCGTCCCTCTCCCTACGTATACGTCCCAGGCTAACAATAGTCTTTACCCAAATACAGCCTCCTACGGCTCCCTAGCCCGCTTCACAGACGTTAAACGTCTCCGTACCTTCGCCGAGTCCTCGGTCGTTGGGTTCGGCGGCGACGTATCAGACATGCAGTACCTGGACCGGCACCTGACCGAGCTGGCCATCGACGAGGCCTACACGAGCACTACGACGACTCCAAACGCCCAACCCACGCTGAACGCCCGGAATCTCCACAAGTACTTGTCCAAGCTACTCTACCATCGCCGTTCCAAGTTTGACCCTCTCTGGAACAGCCTTTTAGTCGCTGGTCTCGACGAGGCAGGTGCCCCGTTCCTCGCTGCTGCTGATTTACTAGGCACCACCTTTACCTCGCCATCCCTAGCGACCGGCTTCGGTAGCATGTTAGCGCAGCCTATCATGCGAGGTCTCGTACCGGACGAGGCCTCCGTAGCCCAGGTGACGCGTGAGCAGGCTATTAACTGTGTTCGTGAGTGTATGAAGGTACTCTTCTACCGGGATGCCCGGTCTCTGGACTCGTACTCGCTAGCTGTCGTGACCAAGGATGGGGTTGAGCTGAGTGAAAATGAGAAACTCGAGAACCAAAGTTGGGCATTCGCCGACCGCATCAAGGGATACGGCACGCAGACTGTGTAGGTATGCAAATAGGCATTGTGGCCTTTAGATGGTCCAAAGGAAGCATACCACGGTCGCAGTGGGGTCGGAGCGGACGGGGTTGGTGTGAACGATCATGCCTTGTACAGAACCTAGAACCTAGAAACTGCCTCAGAGAATCGGGGTTTTGTCACGGACTATTCGTGACCTGGGGTGTCGTGGTGTCGTTTACCTTCCATATCTAAGATTCCATCTCGACACAACACGGAAAGGACACAAAACCCAATAGACGAGGAAAGTAGAAACTTGGGACATGATGTAATATTAAATTTGGTCACCGACCACATACGTCCGGCATCAAATTGATCAGATGAATTCGAAGTGACTTATTTCAACCCTGTTCTCAATGATAAGTTTGCGCGGAACTACGGAGTATTACACGGCTCTCTTTTTTTTAATACGACGTTTAAGATCACATGTGAGCACTGAAATCATTAGAATAACATTTTCTTTCGCATAGCGATCTATTGATCTAAGTCGTCATCGTCACTTGATAATATGGCGATGCCTATCCTCATTTGGCATCTAGCTTAAGCCACCAAATCAGCTTTTCAGATGCGTATCTCCTCACTCTAATATGTAAGTATGCATGGGACAGTTGGTAACTGTGCTCCATGTTAAATTTTTTGGCAAATCATAGCAAACAAGAACGCTTATGTGTTATCCCATCCTACCCGCCAACCATGAAACAAAAGTCCGTTTTGAAGCCAACGCCGCAGTCAACGTCGAAAACCTGCAGTAAAAAAATCGCGTGTATAAGATTGTACAAATACGCAAATTTACTCCACGGTAACTGATTTGGCTAGATTGCGGGGGAAATCGACATTCAGACCTTCCATGACAGCTAGCCAGTATGCAATCAACTGAAGCGGGATCACGTTTAGGAGACCTTGAAGACAGTCGACAGTTCTAGGGACTTCTATCTTCTCAGCCTGGCTGGCCTGGAATTCCTCATCGCTAGGGTTGCAAATCACAATGGGCTTGCCACCACGAGCAGCAACTATGATGATAACGTCAGTATCTAAATGTAAAAATAAGGGAAGAGTACATACCCTGCTGGTAGGCGTTCAGTGACTTTTTGAACAAATCGTCACGCGTCAAAATCATGATAATAGGGAGCGACTCGTCAACCAGAGCTAAAACACCATGCTTCAGCTCGCCAGACATGACCGCTTCGCAGTGGAGATAGGAGATCTCCTTTATCTTCAAGGCACCCTCGAGGGCGGTCGAATATTGGCTACCACGACCGAGGAGCAACAAAGACTTCTGATTCTTGAAGGTTTTGGCGCAAAGTTGCTTGATGGGCTGGTCCAGTTCTAAGATCTCCTTGATCTGGCCGGAAATCTTAGATAGGCCGTCAATAATCTCCTCTCGTCTCTTTATTTTAGATGCTCGGTCCTCGCTAAGCGACAAAGCAAACATCACCATGGCAACAAACTGAGAGGTGTAGGCCTTCGTAGAAGCGACACCGATTTCAGGGCCAGCATTTACGTGGACACCGCAATGGGTCAACAAAGAGATGGATGAACCGACGACGTTGACAATACCAACAGTCAGGGCACCACGTTCTAAACAGTATCGGAGGGCCATAAGGGAGTCAGCCGTCTCGCCAGACTGGGAAACGAATACGCATGTGTCATCGCGGAAAACGGGAGCCTCTCTGTCAAGGAAATCAGAAGCTAGCTCGACAGCAATGGGGATCTCAGCAAGCTCCTCGAAGATGCCGCGCACGGCCATGCAAGAGTGATAACTAGTTCCACAAGCAATGAAAATGATGCGTCGGCATCGCCGAATAGTAGCAATATACGACCTCAGGCCACCCAGGGTGACAGTCTTGTTCTCAACGTCAAGACGGCCTCGCATAGTGTTGACGACGGATTCGGGCTGTTCGAAAATCTCCTTTTGCATGAAGTGATCAAACTTGCCCTTCATGATCTCCTGGAGCTCGAGTTCCAAAGTCTGGATGCTGCGAACATTGGAGCTGCCATCAGCCTTTTTTAGACGGTGGATGTTCAATGAGCCCTCGTGAATGTGGGCAATATCATCATCCTCCAAGTACATGACCTTCTTCGTGTGCTCCACAATAGCAGACGGGTCAGAGGAGAGGAAGAACTCAGCAGGCATAGGCAAGCCATCATCAGTCATGAATGCTCGTGATTGCGAACGGTGAAGGAGTGATTTGTCGGGAGCACCGAGCAAAGCAGCGTTGGGGGTTAGGAGACTACCAGACTGCTTCTTGAGGGCCACATTTTGCGAAGCTGCCTCGGCGGAGAGTGCGCCGCTATCATCCGAATACTCAACATCGACGAAATCAACCTTCATACGCTTTTGGGTCTTGACGCCAATAACAAGAGGGGAACCCTTACGGGCGGCGACTACTTCATGAGGAAAGTGCACCGACTTGATCAATAATCCGTAGGCACCCTCGAGTTCGGAAATGACCGCCTTGGCTAGATCGACAAAATCAATGCGGGGGTGCTGATCATATAGGTACTTGGCGAGCTTCGCAATGCATTCAGTGTCCGTCTCAGTTTCGAACTTGAAGCCCTTAGCTTGGAGTAAGGTCTTTAATTCCTTGTAGTTTGTGATGATGCCATTGTGGACGACGGAGAATTCCCATGTAGGGTCGGATCTACACAAGAAAGATAAAGTTAGGACGGGGACTCGTAAGGGTTGCTGATATGGGGTAGTATTTACCGGTGGGGGTGGCAGTTCAGCCGAGAAGGGGGGCCATGAGTAGCCCACCGGGTGTGAGCGATACCGGCATGGGAATCAAAGATCTTGGTGAGGTCGGGTTTGGATTCTTCGATAAGCTGCTTGAGTTTGGCGACCTTGCCAACCTCCTTGAACGCGAGGACCTCGTTCTTCTTGTCACCATCAACCGCTATACCAGCCGAATCGTAGCCACGGTACTCAAGACGGGAGAGGCCTGGGAACCACAGAGTATCCGTCAGTTTCCAATCCAGTTGCAGTTATTGGGAAAAGGAGGGGGGAGGAAGAGGGTTAGATCTCACCATTGACCAGAGTGTCGAGAATAAACTTTCTGTCCTTCTCGACCAGGTAGTTGATGTAGCCGAAAATTCCACTGATTGTTTAACTCGAGTTAGTATGACAACGACCAATTGGCGGTGAGTGTGCCTTCGTGTATTAGTGTAGCTAGCCACTCAGGTGTGAAGAGGAGAATTGAGAAGGGAACGTCGTTTGATCGAAGCCTTTAAGACAGCAAACAAGCAACCCGTATCCTACCTCGAGTCCCCCGGGAATCGAGTCGAGTCGGTAGAGCGCAAGGGAAAAGTAACGTGTGTGCTAGATGTGGGGGAATTGGTAAACTCGAGGGGGAGAATAGTCGGTCAGACATACCACATTGTGCTCTCGAGAATGGGTAGAGTAGCGTCCCTCTTACGTAAATATCAAGAAGACAAATGATGGCCGGCCCAAGGACGGCAGAGACAAGTTACTATTAGTAGTGGCTTGGTGAGTGGTCTCGAGGAAGAAGAGGAGGAGGAGGAGGAGGAGAAATGGAGGGTAGAAATGGAGGGGACCGATAGCTGAAGATGAGGAAAGATGAGGGAAGATGGGAGTGAGAATGAGAATGAGAATGAGAATGAGAATGAGACCAAAATGTGAACAGACTAGGGGACTGAGCTGGGGCTGAGGGTTCTTTATCTAGTATTATACGAAGATGAAAGTTGGCAGACAACCACAGACAGAGGGAGGGAGGGAGAGGGGCAGGGAGAGAGAGAGAGCTGTACTATACCTAGCGTTGCTACGCAGCGGTGGCGGCTGGAGCAGCACGGTGAACCGGCTCCCTTCTTCCTTGCTGATTGATGGTTTGGTGACGGCGGTGGTGGTGTGGAGGCACAGACAAATCAGATGCTCTGAAAGAGAATACAAAGGCGTTGCGGCGGGGATCTCTTTGTTCTCTTAGCCAGACTTGTTGTTGTTGCCCGGGTTCTCCCAGACGGCATCGACTATGTACAGTACTGAGGATGTATGTACGTACTATGTATGTAGCTAGGTGGGTTGAAACTCCAGCCCGTCGCCGTGGGTGGGCCAGGTGGGTTGGGGATTGTGCTACCTAGGTACGTACAAACTCTGTACCTGGACAGTGCCTAGCTACATGTAGCTATACCATCATGTACCGCATGTACCATGGTGTTTCGCTACTGTGCTGTATGTCGATCGAGTTATCCTAGTGATGTAGATGTACTATGTAGTATACGATACGATGTACCATGTAAGATTTAGGTACACTGCTCACTACACTCCTACCCATGTGGTGTGAATGGGTTCTGAATGGGATACATGTATGTACATTATACGCAAATGATGGGAGACAAAGGTAAAGTGTATGTAGTTAGTGTAAGAGAGAGAGAGAGAGACTCACTCATTGTAAACCAGAACTCTGAAGTTGAGCTGTTTCCTCTAGCATACCTAGTGAGACGATTGGCGCAATCATACTGCATAGTACATGCTATGTAGTATATAGTAGTAGGGCATTGAGAGGGGTATGGAGAGGGGCACATGCAAGCAACCCACTCCCTCTTACAATTATCATCTGCCTCTACCTCAAACATCGAAGTACCTACATAAGATGTGTATATTTACTGATTTATAAATATATAAATATTAATATATACATGTATATCAGACAACCTGTGCAGTTAACCGACTTCCTCAGTCCTGGCACATGCATCAAGTTGGGCTAGTAGTGTAGGTCTATGTGTTTCATCGCAGTCACGTACACGTAGACCACACACGATGTTCGACACAATCACCTACACTACCTCGATTGTTAATACCAGAGGCTTATCTAGTGTAGTGTATAATGGCTAGTCTATAGTGGTAGTAGACGGACATCATACCACGGGAAGAATACGGAGTCTGACAAGACTTCTTCATACGAGCCACCAGGATGGTATCAGGCACAGCCTCCTAAATAGCGTCGAAACTGAATAGGATATTCGGCATGCTGTGCACGTAGGTACCCATCGTCGGGGATACCGCGGTTGCTTGAATCGACACAGCTCTTTTTCATGTAGTGCAAATCCTATGTCATGCAATTGGGTGGCAATCAACATCGCCAATACCGCCGGCACTTCGTGTTCAATGGACATTGTGGGCAAACCCTGGCAACCCAGACCAAGCAAGACTAGGTACTTTAGTGTACTATGTACTATATAGTAGATGGTGCCTCCACCGCTTGCTAGTTGGGACCAGGGCAGACCAGGGGTCTAGTCCCTGCTCTTGGGGCTGTACCTGAACTACTAGGTAGTAGGTAATGAAGTGTAGAGTACATCATCAGATTACCTAGTATAGCAGTAGTGTAGGTCGGAAGCCCACAGGCGCGTCGTCCAGTGCTACAGTAGCTGCAAGCCTTGCAGCTTGGACTATTCGATCGGAATCATACCCATGTGTGATATCTAGATGGTACCTTTTGGCCAATTCCGTCCGACAAGCTTAGAGATCCAATGTGCGAACACGAGTAGTGACGCCATCTCAAAAAAGGGGTACCGACACCCCCCAAATCCAAGAAGGACATACGCTATTTGTTTGGCATTCTTTCTTCTGACAGAGCTTGGTATCCCGAAATGTCGTCATACGAGAGCAGGTATCTGTCATACAAGTACCTCCTTACCTCGACATTATTATCCCCTACGAGTAAGGCCAAATATAGAGCTCGGGTTCCGATGAAGCTAGTGTAGAGCCTTACCAGCCTCCTTACACTATACTATTATCTTTCTTCTTCCCTACGCCTTTTCTGCTTAGGCTTAACCTTACGAGAAGATTGTCAGATAAAACGAGGTCTTATGTCGGAGATCGAGTGGCCATCGGCGTCCCACCAATCCCAATCGCGTAATCTCGACCAGGACCTTCCAATACTGCTACAACTATCCTACAATCATACCAAACAGAGCCCGTAGCAGTTCAATGGTTACCTCTCTGAGCCTTCGGCTGACAATTATTAGCCGTTCATATCCCTTATCGAATGCTCAATAAGCACCGACGAGTTACGGCACCAGTACTAGCATAAAAAGGTGCAAACCCCCTTGGCAATTGTATAACAGCATCCCGCTGTTGCTTATAGTAATTGGCTAGTGGACATGTGTACACTACTCCTATCAGAACCAAAGCTTTTTCTTGAGGCAGACCCAGACCAATTCGAGCTCTGTTCAGTAAAGTGGGTCTCCAGCAAAGCTATTGCCACGAGCCCACAGATCCAAAGCCGCGCCGGTCATTCGTAACCGGCCACGATAGCAAAGGCTAGACGAGAAAGAACTAAGAATAGCCCTTCGCAAGCACGCGGTTTGCAGAAAACTTCCATCAGAACTTTTCTATACCAACCTCGCTGAATTCAATTGCCTCCATGATAAAAATATCGCCTCCCAACGGGGCTTACTATGTAAAGCCCGCTATGACTAGCGAAGTCTTTCCGAGGTTAGTTAAAAACACCAAGTTGAAACAAGCGTGGTCTTGTTTTGGCTCGTTGGTAACTAAAGTCCCCTCCCCTAAGCAGAGCTCAACTCTTGATTATAGTCTGCACTAGCTGTATCTCAGCTCGCCTCACCTCGCCGACTCTGAATTTGAGTACTGTGCGTTATAATCGACCATCCTATCCAAGCTTATCTCAAAATCTCATTGCCACAAGTTTCCATACACTGGTCTTCGACTAAACCATACCTGTATGGCAGCATATCCCGTCTCTAGTGGGCAATTAGGAGGCAATGTTACTATAGATATTCTTGCATGCAGAAGTGGAATGAGACGGGGTGCTATACCCTTCATTGTGTGAAAAAGATGGGTGTAGAATCTATCGCACCACTTCCGGTGATCTATTCCTATACACACGAATCTACTTGCCTGTATATATCCAAATCCGTTCCACAAAGATAGAAGCCGCCACGTTCCGAAGATATGAGGCTTCCGACTCGTTCTTACATATGCTACGGTACACAACAAGATGCATTTCTAACGATTAAGTTAGGACTGAAAGATAAAAGATATGTTCATACTAGACCCGCTCTATTAAACAGCTTAATAAAAGATAGAGGCGGGCTCTCATTAAGTCTAATGTCTTCTAGATAGCATTGTCTTTCCGTTTGTATATATGCCAAGACTAGGCGGCCGCGGGTCGGGCAACCTAAAACTCATAAAACCCCAGGCTTTATAGGAACCAAGAGGCACGGTCGAGTCTTAGTTGCCATCAGGACGCGAAACACAAAGTATGTAACACTAGCACCCCACGAGCCAGAAAACGTTCGTCGGTGCTGATACTTCCGCGCAAGATAGAGGGCCACCACAAGAGAATCGTAGGAAGAAAATGGCAATTGCAACACAGGGTAGAGCGTGCGGCATATTCAGTATAGCACATGACGAATGCAATAAGGAGATATATTAATCATAGACTGCTACATATCCGATGACTTCTTTTATGCGACCTGTTTCTACGGAATAGACGAGACGAAGAAACCTCTCCTTCAGCTCCATCTCCGCGAGGAAAGTCGTGTCTCTAGAAGATGTAGGTACACTTGCGTATTATTACACTACACCATGACATTTAGTTCACGAGTGACGCCAGGTAGTTTTATCGCAAAGCTTCGAGCTGTGGTGGGCATCACCCTCGGTATCATCCAGACCTCAACCTGCCTAAACGACTCATCTACCTATACTTTGTTTCTTACACGGTCTTTTACCTAGCCTAGACCTCATAGCTTCTGATACTCAAGCTTGCCCTCCAGTTTCTTCGCTTCTGCTAGTTTCCGCACCGCCTTGTTAAAATCGTCTTGGTTGACGGCTTCCCTGTATGCCTTGATGGCGAACAGACCACTGGAGACTCAGTTAGCAAAGTTTTCATGTAGCCAAAGGTTTAGAAGCTCGGAAACATACGCCTCAGTAACCACGTTGCGCAAATCTGCACCGTTCAACCCGTCACTCATCTTAACCACGCTCTCAAAGTCAATATCACCTTCAGTTATGACACTCTGGGCGTGAATTTTGAGAATCTCTAGGCGCCCGACCTCGTTGGGTAGGGGGATCTCGATCTTGCGGTCGAGACGCCCGGCGCGTAGTAGCGCTGGGTCGAGGGTGTCAGGCCGGTTCGTGGCCATGATAATCTTGGTCTTGCCGAGGTAATCGAAACCATCCAGCTGGTTCAGGAGCTCCATCAGTGTCCGCTGGATTTCACGATCGGCACTGGTACCCTCAGAGAACCGCCGTCCACCGATAGCATCTATCTCATCCATGAAGATAATGCACGGTTCGTGTTCCTTGGCGTACCCAAACATCTCGCGGATCAGGCGCGCCGACTCGCCGATGTACTTGTCTACAATGGCCGAAGAAACAACTGCACATCAAGACACAATGTTAGTGACTAGATTCCATAGCTGTCGAGGGTGGGAGGGGTCTGTCATACCCTTTAAGAAATTTGTCTCTAAACTGCTAGCCACGGCTCTCGCTAGCAAAGTCTTCCCCGTACCAGGGGGGCCGTACAACAGCACACCCTTCGGTGGCTTGATACCAACTCTTAGGAATAGTTCTGGATTTTTTAGGGGCAACTCGATAACCTCGCGCAGCTCCCGGATCTGATCGTTGAGGCCGCCAATACCTGCGAAGCTGACCTGGCCGGGGTCCTCTAGTGACATGTTGTAGACAAGAGGATCGACTTCGCGCGGTAACATTCGCATGATAGTAAGTGTCGTCATATCTAGAGCAACGCGGGTTCCTTGCTTCATCTTCGCCTTATCTACCTTTGATCTGCAGCCGACGACGTACCGAGGGCCGGAGGACGCTTTTACGATAACTAAAGAGGGGGTGGCTAAATTAGACCACCGTGTCACCAATCTATTAGCAGATGGGTGGTACTCACATCTCTCATCATCCAGCTGCTTCAAGACTTCGCCGATAATCTGGCCGACACTCTGGAGTGCCTTTATGTTCTCTTCTGTCTGGTTGTAGTCCTTCTCCAGGCCCTTTATCTCTAATCGTAGTGCTTTTAATTTGGATTCCCATTCGCGCGATTCGATAAGCTTAGACCGGAGAGCCTGCAGGGCGGACTCCCTTTCCTGATCGGAAGCCATGGCTGTTGTCGGGTTGTGGTCTAGGCGGGTGTTGGATGGTTCGGTATGATGCGGTATGATGCGGTGTGACGCGGTAAATATAGAGATGGGCCTCTTAAATACGGAATTGTCGAGATCAAATTTTAGCGGTAGGGCAAAATGGGAAATCGAGAGGTGGTATTTGTGTGGTTTTGGGTGATGCTGAGTGATTCTTCCGAAGGTATTGAAGCTCAGCTAGCTGTAAAGCAGCGACGGGAGGGTAGGTGACGAACAGCTTGGGGTGCCTGCAAGGCTAGGTCAGGCCGGCTAGACCCAATTTTCCACTACTTGTCTACACAGTATCTAGTATCTAGCTACACAGTATGCCACAATGATTTCCCATAATACATATATGGAAGTACACCATCTTCCCTCAAGTGCAATGGATTATATATACCGAATCAACGCAAGAAGGGAAACCTTCATTTGGGTAAACTATGTCTGTATCGTTGAGAACTACTAGTGCACGGGTTACCTTACGGCACTCCGAGCTTGGGGTGAGTTATATCAGCGAATCTGTTAAAATCTTCGAAGAACAGACACCCCCAGCCTGTTGAGAGCTATAGGCAGTCCCCCCTGCTTGGATTTGGATGCTCCGGGTATATTATATGAACCCTACATCAAGATGATATATACAATCGAAAACACACAAAAGGTAGCCAAGTCAATCTGACATGAATCATGCAAGAGGCTCTTCAGCTTTGGTGGTATCAAGTAACACGTATCTCTCCCTCTCTCTATTCTTTCG
Source organism: Xylaria sp. Z50 (assembly GCA_037356035.1). Lineage (NCBI taxonomy): Eukaryota > Fungi > Ascomycota > Sordariomycetes > Xylariales > Xylariaceae > Xylaria > Xylaria sp. Z50. Next base: position 50,590 of record JBAWJU010000068.1, read on the forward strand.
CCACCTTCGTCGTTATCATCATCATAAGGTCTTGCCAAATGCAGACGTTAGTCTTCGCTTTGCTGCCACTCGGCTGTAATTTCCTGTCTTACTTTACGGCACCATTGCCAGATAGCTGCCTCAAAGTCTTTCCAGGCCTCGGGCTGATTATATACGACACCTTTCACATCGACCTTGAGTATGACTTCCCATCGCAGCTCGGCGGCTTTGATCCAATATCGTAAATTTTCCGCGCATCGATATGGTTTCTGCGTATCAGTATGAAATGATCCAATGGCGCCGAAACGCCGTCGCGACTTCTTAACGGAGGCATTGTGTAGCCTCACAAGCCGGAGTCCATTCTGGAAGCTCTCTAGGAATTGAGTCGGCAGCTCCGTTGCCGACTCAATCGGTGTCCAGGGTGGGAAAGGATCAGACTCGTTGTCAATGGATGATAGAAATGCGACCTCACGTTCGATCTCACGACCCGTCCAGTCACCTTTCAGCCATATCCAACTTGCCCTCTCTGCCTTCTCGGCAGACTCTATCCCTTCTTCCTTCTGCAGCATCGTGAGGATGCTATCAATCCATGAGGTCATAACCTTGAGCTCGTCCTCGCGGTACCCACCGGCGAAATTCCTAGTCGCCGTGTGCTTCAGCACCTCCATGACTGAGAGTAGCTCGGACCGAATTTCTTTCTCTGATTTAATAGTGTCTAGACGATCAGGATGCTCATGTGCCGTGTAATACATCTTAGCAGCTTGGATCGCCAGCGTCATTACGTCCAATACCTGCATGCCTTGTATCTCATACCAGCCCTGTCCGGTTTTGGGAGACGCAGTCGTAGATTGCGGCGACGGAGGGGCCACTGAGGCGGATACGACCTCGGCCAAAACTTTGGCAGCAGCGTCCAGGGTTGTAGTGAGGCTAGTTTTAAGCTCTTGGATCGTGGGTGGCTTCACAAGTGGCCTTTCTCTATGGATATAGGTGCTTGTCGTTGGTGGCAAGATATCAGGATCTGCCTCCTCGTACTCATCCGAATCAAACTGGTCATGGTCAAAAGTAGGCGACTCAACCAGAGGCTCTTCACCGAAAGTCTCTGCAACCAAATCCGGGCTACTAGCCATGGAAGCATACGAGGAATCCCCGTCAGATGCTCCAAGCCTGGGGCTCAGCAAACCAGAATTCTCCAGCGACGACAGATCCAAAGTGGCTTTAGGGTGCCGTTTTCTAGCCAGCTGCCCACCTTTGCCATCCAAGAGGCCCGTCCTGGCAAAGTAATACTGAAGATGCGATATACTCCCCAAGCTCAGCACGCTTTCCCTTTGTCTTGCACTTGCAGCAAAGTCAGTACCTTGTGGCCTTGAATAGCCGCGGCGCTTCAGCGGTTTATCTAGGCTCATGGTAGATTGACGGGAGGAAGCAAAGCTGATGTCGGATCGTCGCGAGTGGTAACTTGAGGATGATGTACGCGAGTAAGGTTCGCTACCCATAGAATGCCTGTAAGACCCATCTGTACTCGACGCCCGTGATATGGAAGAGCCGGTTGATAAGCAGCGTGGCATGGGTGATCTCGATTCTCGAGGGCGCATGGGAGTCGACTCGGGCGAAGGAGAGTCGCAACGCAGCGTGGGAGGCTTACCATGACTGGCCGCCATGTCGTCACGTAGTCGTGGGAGGGAGGTGGATGAACCGAGGTTGCGCAATCTTACTGTTCGGACGGGCCGAGCCAGAAGACAAGTAAAATTGAGGGAATAAGGAAGCGAAGTGTAGTGGGAAATGATGGGAGAATGCGGAAGGGTGTCGAGAAATGCAAGAGTGTCAAAAGAGAGTAGTAGTGAAGTCTGATCCACAGCTTCGAATATAAGTGAGTTCTGGATGCGATTCGAATCAATTAATTAATCAATCAGGGTAGGAGAAGAGAGAGTTTATCGTATTATGCAGGCAACAAAACCGACTGGAGCTGAAACAAGATGTATCGAGTTAGGCAAAGGCAGGCGGGTAGTGGTAAGTACTGAAGATATTATTAAAGTGATCGGTAATGGGAGAACAAGAAGTGATTGAGGACATCGGAAAGGAACAATGATCGTGTGTGTACTTACGAAACAAAACAATAAGGGGTCGTCGCTCCTTTGAGCTTCGCGGCTAGTTGGCCTGTACCTTGCAGGAGGTACCTGGGTAGTATCAATCGTGTACCTAACCGTGCTAGTATGTAATTTATTATTAGTACGCTTCCCTACCTACATAGTACATATAGGCAAGATTGTAAAAAATATTTACTAGATTAATATTTGCCCATATTAATATTTACTAAATATTTTTTAATAATACTAATATTTTTTAAAATTTTTAAAGTTAATATTAATATTTATTAAATTTTTAAAAGTAAATATTAATATTTATTAATATTTATTAATATTTACTTAAAAATTTTTTAAAAATATTTTTTTTTAAAAATATTTAAAATAAATTATATAAATATATAAAAAAAGAAAAAAGCTTTTAAATAATGTTAACCTTTTTTTTTTACTATTTTTTTTATAAAAAAATAAAGGTTAAAAAAAAATTAGTATTTTTTTAATATTTTTTAATATTTTTTAATAAATATTAATAAATATTAATTTTTAAATTTTAAATATTTATTAATATTTATTAAAATATTTTTTAATAATATTAATATTTATTAAAAAAAAAAAGCTAAATATTAATATTTACTAATATTAAATTAGTACTTAGTAAATATATTAATATTAAATACTATTAGTATTTTTTACAACCCTGCATATAGGTAGGCCTCCCGCGTGGTGGGGATCTACCTCTATTAAATACAGCCACAACACAATGTAATGTGAAAAGGTACACCCTGATTAATAAAAAGGTCGTCTTGATCTTTGTGTGCGCCATGTTGCTTGTGTAGTATGGTTATTTATAATCCTTTCCCCCTTCAAGGCAAAACGCTCGACATCTTACGCCAGGGCAGGCGAGCCGTTAGTCCGAACCCCCTAAGGCTAGCAGTTAGCCGTGGCCTGTAGACGCAATATGTGTGGCATGAGGTAAAGCGAATGGAATGATATCCGACTGGGAGAACTGGCCCCCGTAGGTACCTAATAATAGAGGATGGCGATAGAGTGAACATCCAACTAGCCCAAACGATGCAAGCAAGGTCTGGGGAAGCAGCTCGGGTTTCTAATGACCATAGGGCAACCCTCGAAAACGAGAGTACCTCTACTTTCCAGTCTTCCCTTATTTATTCTTCAGTTGTCCTATACATCTAGACATATGATTACCGCCCTTGAGACTCCTGATCGCCTGAGGGGACAGCTCACTGCGCACCCCAACAGTCGCATAGATGCTTAACCGGATTTACCAATTTACCAGGCCGTAGAATCGAAACGCTTCTAATACTCCAAGATAAGATATTCTCAATCCCAAAGAGGTGATGGGTAACTAGAGAACGGAAAGAGGCCAGCGAGAGATCTCAGGTAGTATCAACTCATTCACGCCTGCTTAGGTACATACATATATCTATAAAAACGGCTCCTACGAGGGCTTAGAATGATTTTGAATTACGATAATTCTTCTAGGTTCTAGGGTTGTTCAAGACTCCAGAAATGGCTTTGGAATCCTAGGTCTACATATACACAGAGAAGTCGGTGATGCTTACCTACTTCCGACATCCTTACGCTATTGTTTTACGATGAGGCAAGGGCTAAATTCCAACGCCGAGGCATCGAATGTTTCCTATATTGGAGCCCAAGATTTCAGCGGCTCTTGGAGACTAGTGCGTGTGACAGAACCTAACCTACCATATGCTACAACAATAACAGAGACATCTTGTACACTATAGTAATAATTCAAATATTACAGTTGATCCTGTCGTAGGGAATGAATTCGCAAATCAATGAACCAGAGGCCTTACACTTGATTTGTCTTGCCTGGGGACACCGACAACACTATACCTCAGCCCATGAAAATGCCTTTTGGTGGGATTTGCCCTATTGTCTATACATATCCCAACTACCCGTCCTTTCTCTATAAGATTAAAAGACAACTCGATGGAGCGGGAAAATTCCTGTTTAATATTGATAACAGTCAGGGTTAAGCCACATGTATTAGGAGCTTTGTGAGCAGAAGGAAAAGTAGCGGTGAATATATGACCACAACTTTTAACACTTATGTCCTATTCCGGGCCATGTCTAAAAAGACGAGGCTCACGTTGCCATATCTTACGTGTCATTCTGTTTAGTAAAACACCAGCCATAATACAAGCCCAATAACTAGCTAATTGAGCGTTGATGGTTGCATATTCCGTTAATCACGTTGAGTTCCAAGTTTCCGTACTATCTATAGCCTAATGTCTCTTTAAGTGGTTGGTTTTACTACGATGGCTAAGTTTACAATTTATATGGTTGTTAAACTAACTTTTAAAAGACTATAAAACAACAAAGAAAAAAAGCCTAGATTTATCCATTAAGTGAGCGGCGATCAAAATAACCTTAGTTCTTATTTTTAACTAAAGAGGCACCTGACAAATTCTAGAACCCCAAGTCATTAGAGTTTGATTTATATCATAACAAAACATTGAGCTTGAATAGAGTTGTGTGTTGTTACTAATAAAATTTCCACTATCCTTGCCTATATAATCTTTTGCCTATCACTTGGGGCTATAAACTCTGTTTTAGGAGCAATCAATCCTTTCATGTAGCTTTTCTAGGCTCGCAACATTGTAAATTAATCGATGAAGACAGAAAGCAGGGGAGATAGCAGCCTCTTCCACATATCCCCATTGAATATAGTAGGTTTTACTGAAGCAGAAGGATAACAACTGTGTCAACGAAATATAACAGATATGGCCCTAGTCCTGCCTGGCTAACCGGTGCATAAACCCCCTACCTCGCTGTTCGAAACCACTATCTGATAACTAGCCCCGAACATTATTAGAGAATTAATTAGTACTCGTACGCGAACTAACCTGCCGCCATTTCATTTATCTTCCATCACAGATACAGCATACAGTAGCTATTAATGCGCGATATCTCTCCAACACAGGAGAAATCGGGCTCAGGCTAGGATCTCCATAGCTGGTTCCAATATAGTCCTGGAAGCACGCTAGATTCAATTTACCGAACTTATTCCCTGTTAAGCTTTACTTCCCAGTTCCATCGTAATCATTTCGGTTAGGCTGCGCACACTTGTTTGCTTGGCTAGGTGTGACAAGGATAATGTGCTTAGAACTAGGGGTTTATATTCATAATAATCTACTATAGCTTCTAAAGTTTCTATAAAAAAAAGTTTCTTTTTTAAAAAGTTTAAAAAAATACTTTTTATTTATATATAAATATTCTTTTTTATTAGGCAGCTATATTGCTTTTTTTTTTATTAACAGTTATTTAAATATTTTAACTATTAGTTTTTTTTATAAAAAATATACTTTTATAACTTTTTTAATTAACTAATAAACTAAAAAGTTTATATTAAAACTTATAAAGCTTTTTTAATTAGTTAAAAAAGTAAAAACTAAAAGTTTTTTATATAATATTTTTTTTTAATATTTATTTTTAAGTATAATTTAGCTTATAAAAAAAGCTAAAAGTTTTTAAGCTTTATATTATAAGTTAAATATATAAAGGTTTATAAGCTTATTTAAATATTATTAATAAAATTGCTATATTATATTTTTTATATTTTTATTAAAAAAATATTTATAAAGTTTTTAAGTTTAATATTTTTTAGCAAGCTAATTTATTTATTTAATTAAGTATTTTATAATATTATTAGTTTATATAAAATTTTTTATTTTTTTTATATAGTATTTTTTTAGTTTAATAAGTATTACTTTTTATAAAACCTAGTTAAAGTTAAATAATACGTAATTATTAATATAATAAGGTTTAATAAAAAAAAATATAAAAAAAGTTATAAATTTTTTAATTTTAACATTTTTACTATTTAATATTATTAGTTATTTTTTTTTATAAAATAAAATATTAATATATTATTAGTGGTAAAGGGAACCATAGGGTAAGGCAATGTAGTATATTAGATGATGAAAAAGGAAGGTTTCCTATCTCTTAATTGCCTGCGGCAATTAAGAGATAAGAACACCTTCCGCGGTCCCACCTACGGTAGGGCCCTTTACATGCCTACATTAATTAGTTAACTTATTTTTTTATTTTTTTTTGTTAGTTTTTAAATGCTTTTTAATTTTTTTATATACTTAAGTTATTTAATATATATAAAGTTAACTTGCTAAATTTTTTAAAAAGTTTATAAAAAAATTATATATAATAAAGTAAAACTTATAGTTAATATAAAAAAAAGTTATATAAGTTAATATTATAAATATATTATTATATATAAATTAAATAATTAATAAAAGGTTTTTTTAATTAGTTATTTTATAATTAATAAAAGTTTAAAAGTAAATTTTAAAGATTTAGTTAAGCTATTTAATTTAACTATTAATTTAAAAATAAAAGGTTATATTTATTTAAAAATATATATTTACTAGTTTAAAAAAATCTTTTTATAAATATATAGTAAATTTAAAATTTTAGTTAAAAATTATATTAAAAAGCATATTATAGTTTTTTTAGTAAACTTTAGCAAAAATTTTAATAAAATTTTCTATTTTTTTTTATTAACTTTAAAAAAAATAAAATATGCTATTTTAATAAATAAGTTTATTATTATTTAAATAAAATTATAATTATTAAATAAAAAAAAGTTAGTAATAAAATTTATAATAATAATGTTTTATAAATAATAATAAAGTTTTATAAATTAAAAAAGTTTATATAAAATATAATAAAAATTTTTATTATATTAGTATTTAAAGCAACTTTATATATATTTATATATAAAAGTTTTAATATTTTATTTATTTTTATATATTTTGTTATTAATATATTATATTTTAATTAAATAACTTCTTTTTTAAATAATTTAAGTATTTATAAATGTTTTTTTTTAATATAACAAGCTATTATTAATAGTTATAATTTTTATTAAAGTTTTAAAATATTATATAGCTTTTATTTTATAATTTTGTTTTTTTTACTTTTTTTATAAACTTTAATAGTTATATTAATATTTTTAAGCTATATAGTTATTTAAAAATAATAAAAATATATATAATAAAAATAAATATAAGTTTTTTTAAGTTTAAAAGGTATTGTTACACCTGGTTAAAACATAGTGGCCATTCTACCCACTATGCCAGGCTTCCGGCAAAAGGAACGTAGAATAACCAAGGTGGAAGCTTGGTATTCTAGAATAGACTATATAGTACGGCAACCCCAGACCCCGCAGCCTCCGGTAGGGGGACCAGGCCTGCGGCCAGGCCGCAGCCAGTCTGCTAGGTATTACACCGTAACTAGTATTTATTTTATAAAACTAAGATTATTAGCTAGTTTTTACTTTTTTTTTTAAAGCAATATTATATTAATTTAAATAAAATATTAGCTTTATTATTTTATTTGTTTTAATAATAATTTATAATAAACTAATAACTAAAAAGCTATTATAATTATTTTGCTTATTTTTTATTAAATATTTTAGTAATAATAAAATAAAATAAGTTATAATAATTAAAATAAACTTTAATTTAATATTTTATATTTTTTTAAATATTAATATTATTTATTAAATAAGTTTATTATAATAAATAATTTTTTATTATAAATTTTATAATTTATTTTAGTAGGTATTAGCTTTTTAAAATAAAAGGTAATAAAATAAAGTTTATTATTTTTATTTTTTTAAAATAAAACTAATTTAATAACAAAGTTAAAAATATTTATTTTAATATAAAAAATTTTATTAAAGTTAAAATAAACTAAAATAAACGCTATTATAAAATAATATTTAAATAATTTAAATATATTAGCTATTTTTAAAGTTTATTTTTAATTTTTTAATAAACTTTTTATAAAAGTTAATAAAGTTAATAAATTATTAGCTTTTTTTTAAGTTTAAAAGTTTTTTTTATTTTATTATATAGTTAACTTTATTTTAAGCAATAAAAATTTTATTACTGCTAATAATATAGCTAAAAGATTTAACTTTTTTAACTTGCTATTTATATTTTTATATATTAATAATAAAGTTATATTAAGTTAAATAATAAAAAGTTTTTTTTATAATATAATTATACTTTTTAATTATATTAGTATAAATTAATAAGTTATTTAAATAAATTAATAATTTTATATTAATAAGGTTATAAAATAAGTTATTTATTATTGCTTAAAATATAAATAAAATATTAATTAAATTTATAAGCATAATTATATATTTAAAAAGTTTATATTTATTACTTTTTTTTAATTTTAATTAAGTAAAATTTTAATTTTAAATTTATTTTAATAAATTATTTAATTATATAAAAACGTGCTTATAGCTTAGCTATTAATAATATAAGGTATTATATAAGTATTATAATAATATTAAGCATATAATAATTAATTATAAGTTATAATAAGTTTTTAAGGTTTTTTTTTTATAAATATAAAAGGTGTACTATAAAAAAAGGTAAATTTTTATATTTTTTTAAAGTTTAATATTTTTTTTAGCTAAGGTTTAAAAATATTAAATTTTTAAGCGGTTATTATATATAAAAAGCTTTATATAAAAATTTTACTTTTTATAATATTAATATTATAATTTTATAGCTAATAATTTAAAAATTAAAATATAGCTTTTTTATTTATAATAAATAAATATTATTTAAACTTATTAAAAATATTTGCTAAAGCTTTTATAATAGCTTATTATATAAATATAAAAACTTAAAAAGCAGTTTTAAATAATATTATTTAACTAGTATAATTTTTTTTTTATTAAAAAAATATATAAGTTAATATTATTTAAGCTATTATTAAAAAAATATAATATTATAATTTTAGTTTATATTAATAAGCTTAAAATTTAATTAAATAAAATAGTTATTTTAATAATATAATATTATTAAATTTTATTATAAGTTTAAATATAACTTGCTTAATAATAAATAGCTTTTATTACTAAGTTTTACTTAAAAAAAATATAAATATAAAAGCTTTAATATTTAAAAATATTTTTATAAAGTTTTTATAATTATTATATAAAAAAAATATATTAATAAAAAGTTAATTTTTTATTTTAGGTTATATTAAAGTTTTTTATAGAAGTTTTTTTAATTATACTTTTTTAAAGCTAAATATTTTTATTATATTACTTTATTTTAACTATTTATTTTTATAAAATATAATATAAAAGCTAACTAAAAATTTAAATTAAATTTTTTTAATTTAATAAATTTTAATATATTATTTTATATAAAAATTATATTAATTTTAGCTTTTTTTTTAAATAAAAGTTAAAATATTTTTTAAGCCTATTTTTTTATAAAAAAAACTTTTTTTAATAATAAAAATAATTTAGTTTTATATTTATTTTTTTTTATAAAATAAGAAAAAGTTTAATAGTTATTTTTTTTATATTTTTAATAAGCTTATTTATTTTTTTTAAACTTATTAATAGCTGTTTAAGCTATATTTTAAAGTATTTTTTTATTAAACAGCTATTTTTTTTTTTATTTATATTAAAATTAGATTTATTATTAAAAATATTACTTTTTAAGCTTTTTTTAACGTTAAGTTTTAAAAATTAGCTTAAGCTAAAATAAAGTAACTTTTTTAATTTTATTTTATTAATTTAACTTTAAAAGCTTTATTATTAAAATAAGCCTACTTTTTAATAATAAAATATTAAAGTTAATTAATATATTTTTATAAATTTATTTAGCTTTTTTTATTATATTAAAAAAGTTATTATTATTTTTAAATAGTTTTTTAAGTTAAAAATAAATTAACTTAATAATTTTATTAAAAAAGCTTTTAATAATATAAATTTAAAATATAATTTTAAATTATTATATAGCTTTATTAAAATTTAAAAGCTTTATAATATATTAAATAATATTATTATAATATTTTAATTTATATATTTTTTTAAAGTTTTTATATTTTTTAGCTAAGTTTTTATTATATTTTTTTAAAATAATATAATATATATTTTATATATTAATTATAAAAATATATTTTATTTAAGCGTTTTATAGTATTTTTTTAGTTTAATATTATAATTATATATTTTTTGTTAATAAAAATCCTATTTAAATAATATTATAAAAGTTTTTTTAAAAACTTTTTTTATAAATATATATATATTTTTTAACTTTAGCTTACTATAATAAAAATATAATATAGTTTTTACTATTATAAATAAATAGCTTATTTAATAAAATAAAATTATTTATAAAAGCGAGGTTATATAATAATTATTTTAATATATAAACTAGTTAATTAATAGCTAAGTTTAAAAAAATATTAGTATTATTATTTTTATTATTATTTTTTAAATAACTATTATTATTTTTTAAAAGTTTTTTTAAAAAATTTAGCAAGCTTTATAATAAAATTTTTATATTATTTAAGTTATTATTTAAATTATTAAATCTTAAATTATTATTTTTACTTTTACTTTTTATAATAATAAAAAGTTTTATATATATTTAACTATATTATATATAAATAAATTTAAATATTTTTTTTATTTAAATAACTTAAAAAATATTCAAAATTAATTAGTTTTTAATATTTACTTTAATATTAAAATATTTTATAGCTAAATAAAAATAAAAAGCTATAATTAAAAATTTATTAATAAAAATAATAAATATTTTTTATTTTTAAATATTAGCTATAATTATATTTATATTAATAAATTAATATTATTAAAGCTATTTTTAAATTTTATAAATAGCTTTTATAATATAAACGTATAGTTTTTTTAGCTATATAAAATTAACTTAAAGCTTTTTTTTTTAGATTTTATAGTTAAGCTTTTTTTTTATTAGCTTATTCCTTAAAATTAAAAACTAAGTTATTATAATTAACTTTATAACCTTAAAAATTACTATATAGTTTTTAAATATTTTATTAATAAACTTTAGTAATTTTTTATAAGCTTATAATAGCTTAGTTTTTTAAGTTATTACTATAAATAAGCTATATAATAGCTTTTTATATTTTTTAAACAAAAATATTGTTTTTTTTAACTATAGTATATTAAAAATAAAATATTTATTTTTTTAATATATAAAAATTTTATATAGTTATTATTTTTAAAATATTATATATTTTTTCTATAGTTTTTATAGTTTAGCTAATTATTAAGCAAAGTTATAAGTATTTTATATTTTTTTATATAAGTTTTTAATTTATTTAGCTAGGTTTTAAATAACTGCTTTAAGTTTTAAAATATTAAGCTTAATATTTATTATAATAATATTAAATTTAAATAAGTTATATAATATAAAAATATTAATATTTAAAAGCTATAATATATTTTTTTAGCTATATTAAAGTTTTTTAAAATAAAAAGTTTTTTATAATAAGCTTAATAAAAAAAATTTTTTATATAACCTATTATTAAGTATAGCTTAATTAAAATAAAAAATATTAGTTAATATAGTTTATAAATTTAATAACTTAATTAAATAAAAATATTAGCTTAATAATTAATTTATTTATAAGTAATATAAGTTTAAAAATAATATTATATAATAAAAAGTTTTTAGCTTATTAAAGTTTATTTTTTAAAAATAAAATATAAAAAATAAAAATAAAAAATAACTATTTTAACTAAATATTTATATTAAATAAATAAAAAACATATTTAATAATTAATTTAAATATTATATTAAATAATTTAATAAGCTGTTTTTTTAAACTAAGTTAAAACTTTTTTTTTAATAATTTTTTATTACTATTATTATTTAATTTTTTTAATTTTTTTAAGCTGTTTTTATTATTTAACTTTTATAATATAATAATAAAAATATTAATTATAATAAATAATTTTTTTAAATAAATAAATATTATTATTAGTAATAAAAATTATATAAAATAATATAGCTATTTTATTATTAATAATAATAAATAACTTAAGCTTAAATAATATATAAAAAAATAGTTAAAAAAACAAATATAAAATATTTTTATAAAATAAAAGTTTTAAATAAAGTATAATATAATTGCTATAAAATATATATATATTAATTATTAAAATTTATTTTAAAAAGTAATAAATTATTTATAATAAAAATAATATATTTAAAACTAAAGGTTTATATTTATAATAATTTACTATAGCTTTTAAAATTTTTATAAAAAAAAGTTTTTTTTTTAAAAAGTTTAAAAAAATATTTTTTATTTATATATAAATATTTTTTTTTATTAAATAGCTATACTGCTTTTTTTTTTATTAGCAGTTGCTTAAATGTTTTAACTATTAATCCTTTTTATAAAAAATATGCTTTTATAACTTCCTTAGTTAACTAATAAACTATAAGGTTTGCGCTAAGGCCTATAAGGCCTTTTTAATTAGTTGAAGGGGTGGAGACTAGGAGTTTTCCGTGTGACACTAGGAGCATCATAAACGCTGAACTCTGCCGCTAGCATAAAGTCAATTCCAAACTAGAAGAATCAGATTTGAGATCTTTCTTGCAACAATGGTTTGCACAGCATCGAATATAGACGTTGTTGATCGCCCCGACGCGAGTGCTTCTGTAACCTCAGGCGGTAGGCTGTAGCTAGCGCGGATAGGCTCACTATCAGAACCACCAGTACTCCGTTCAAAGGCTGCTGCGAGCAGAGACGCGCGAGGGTCCTCATGAGTTGCGAAAAGGCCTGGTGCCATGGCGACAACTCGATCACCGAGTTTAAGGCCCATTACCCTAGAACCCACCTTCGCAATGAAGCTAGCGCACTCGCACGAACACGAAACGTTTCGCGTGTCAACTTTGGCATTTATTGCGTAAAGATCTTTGGCGTTCTCTCGTCGATCCTACCCGCAGTAATGATGGTTACGGGTCTTGTCGGCCGGTCTTTGATCTCGCTGGGTAACGCTTCAAGAGCAATTACAAGGTCAAATTTGGTCTTGCAAGATGGATTGATTGGTGATCTCGGTTTTCAGCTCCACTGAGGAATTTTCAATGCCCCAAAGATTTCCGTTGGTGAACGTTGCTTGAGTGAAGATGTCGAACCGCCTCAAAGGAGACATGGCTCTTAAGACGCCGAGAAAGGGCCTACGAGCGTCGTCCCGCTCACTCAGGAGAAGTACTCGGGCATTTGGAGTCTTGTGGAGGCGAAGATCTAGAGCAACCGCGACGCGAATCCATATTTCGGGCACTAGAGGCGACTTTTCGCGTGGAAATTTCTGGGCGAACCAGTCTATATACTTGGTTAGGCCATGGCTGGACCCTGCTTCCATAAATGTGATATCTGGTCTCCAGACGACGCGGCACATTGGATGTCGCTATACCCCGGCGTTTCTCTGCACATTTCCTTGGTAGGCAATGCATCGTACTCCCTCTATCCGAATCAACGTCTGATGCTCTCAGAGGTATTGTAGAGCTCTGCTTCAATGTTAACCGTTCCAAACCCAACACAAGTTGACTCAGCATTAATAGCCCATTTCTTTTCCAAGTTTATATCCAGTAAACATAAGGCCGAGAAGAAAATCCTGTCCATCTCAACAGGAACAGTAGCACGCAATTTTTGAACCTAGACCCCGGTTGTTGTCACAAATGCGGTTTAGAGCATCAAGTCAATGCTAATAAGATAAGCAATATACTGCCAAGACTGCTTGTGTCTAATACAATTACTGCATTGCAACTTTGTAAGCGCTGTAGCAATGTTGGCTTGTCTTGCTCTATCGCAGAAGATATCTTCCATTACCGCGAACTTAGGTCCCCAGTTAAGACCTTCCTTCGTAAATTTATCGTACCACACGCAAAGCGCTTGCTTCTCTATGCTAAATCTATCTAGATTGATTGTTTGTAGCATATTTAGAGGAATCTTTGCTAACTTGGCACAGCTAGTTGCATATATTGTTAACACAGAGTTTTCACTAGATATTGATGATATGGTAAACTGCCACCAATCCTCCGAAGCGGTGACACTGGTGATAAATGCCTTTCGTAATTCTGTGATAACTTTAAGTTTTAACTGCCGTTCGACATCAGAACTTATTGCGTTAAAAAAGTTAAACTAATACATTTCTACACCTCCGCAGTCCCATAATTTAACACCGTTAGCTTAACAAGCTGCCTTTACTACCATTGCAATATATGCCGCGGCAGGAAGCACAACCAAATGACCAAGGCAGTAATCCTTAAGCCAATCGACTTCGTAAACGTCGATTATATTGCGCCAAGTCATTGTTAGCTTGCTACCTCCATAGATCCAAAAGCCGAGTAAGTTATATCAAAAGGCCGAGCGATTGCAGAACTTGGTTATGACTCGCGGTTCTATCCATAGCAATAGAGTAATATAATCCTATGTTAAGAGTATTATTACAAAGTGAATAGTAAGACCTGTAGGCAGCTAGAAAGTAGGTAGGTAGGTTAGGGTTTAATAGATCGTAATGAAAATGGTAATACAATTAACCCCTAAGCCCTCCAATATTATTATAAGGTGCTAAGGCATTTATATATACACAGATTTTCTATTATACTTACTTTTAGGGTAGGTGTTATATTAGTTTTTAATAAAGTAACGCATAACATAAGCGGATTAACATTACAAGCGGATTAACACTTTTACAAGCCATATAAAAAAAGGCCGTATATATTACGTAATATTTAAATAACTCTGCCAATTCTAGTGCTACACACTAATAAATAGTACCTTTAGAATTATAATAAAATAAGGAATTTAAAAGTATTTTTTATTATTTTATAGCATTTTTTTTCGCCGAGATATTGCCGAATACGCTAAAAATGCTAAGAAAATTTAGCGTATTTTCTATATTTGGCAATATCTCCACAAAAAGAAATGCTATAAAAATATAAAAAATACCCTTAAATTCCTTATTTTATTACAATTCCAGAGGTACTATTTATTAGTGCGTAGCATTAAAATTGGCAGAGTTATTTAAAAGTGGAGTAAATATTACCCTATAGAAAATTAGCTTCCAGGATATGCCAAGCTAAACTGTTAATCCGCTTGTGGTGTTAATCCGCTTGTGTTCTGCGTTACCTTTTTTGCTAGTGCTTTATTTTTAAAGCACTTAAAAAAACAGCTAAAAAAAGCTATTTTTACCTTTATTATTACTTAACATATTAATAAGTAAAAAAAACTACGTAAAGCTTACGCTTATAAAAAACAAAAACCTAAAAAAATTTAACCTTTTTATATACTTAAAATAAAAGTTAAAAAGGTTGTTAATATTATATAAATATTATAAAATTATTATATAAATGCTATATATTTTAAAAGATTTTAAAACCTTTTTAATAATTTTAAAACTTATTTTTAACTTTATATTTTAAAGCTTTAAAGTTATTTATATTACTTAAATATTATATAAATATTTTATAAATATTATTTAAAATATATATATTTTAAAACCTTAATTTTTTATATGTTTAAATTTATTAATATTATATAAAAGCTGCTTTAATATTTTATTAATATTTTTATACTTAAAAACCTTGCTTTTTTAATATTTAATAAAATTGTTAATATTATATATATTATATAAAAACTATATAAATATTATATAAATATTTTATAAAAAAGATTTTAGCTTTTTAAATTATTTATAGCTATTAAAAACTTTTATTTTACTTTAATTTTTATTATTTTCTATTATTTTTTTAGCTTTAAAGCTATTAAATTAATATTATAAGCTTATAAATTAATTATAATATAAAGGTAATAAATAAGTGTAATAACTTGTTAACTTAATAATTATTTACTTATAGCTATTATAATATATATTTATACCGTTTAATTATTTTATCATTATAATAATAGTTTATATATAGCCTTATTATATATATATATTATATGGTTTTTTTTTTTATGCTATAACGTAAAACATAAGCAGATTAATATTATAAGCAGATTAACACTTTGGCTTAGCATACCTTACAAGGTAATTTGTATAAAAAATTTATAAATGTGACAGCCTGTCAGCCTGGTAGTCACCTACCTACAGCTGTCATGGTACGTACCTACACCGCCTAGTTGTTCTGCCATTGTTATGGTGGTCTATGCGCAGCCCCACCACACACACACTACATAGTTTCCTTTTTCCTTTTCTTCCTTTTCCTTTTTCTTTCCTTTTTTCCTCATGCTGTATATTAGTTCCTAGTGTAAGGTAAAGTTAGTTAATCAACTATACTGCCACCACTAAAGCCATTACAATAAAAATACTTCCCCTACTTTAAATAACTCCGCTAATTTTAGTGCTATAAACTAGTAAATAATACCGTTTAAACTATAATAAAATAAGAAATTTAAAAGTATTTTTTATTATTTTATAGCATTTTCTTTTGCCGAGATATTGCTAAATACGCTAAAAATGCTAAGAAGTTTTAGCATATTGTCTATATTTGGCAATACCTCCGCAAAAAAAAATGCTATAAAATAATAAAAAATACTTTTAAATTTATTATTTTATTACGATTTTAAAAGTATTAATTATTAATATATAGCATTAAAATTAGCAAAGTTATTTAAATATTACGTAATATATACAGCTTTTTTTTATATAGCTTATAAAAGTATTAATCTGCTTATAATATTAATCCGCTTATATTATACGTTATATTAGTTTTTAATATAAAATAAAGTTAGTTAATTAATTATATTACTATTATTAAAGTTATTATATTATATAGCATTATTTTTTTATTATTTAAAAAAATATTAATGTTATAGTTAAATAATTATAAAAGGCGTGGCTTTACGATAAAATACTCTATTTATATAAAATCTACATATAAGCAAGGAAAAGGAAAAGGAAAAAATAAGTGTGTAAAACATATACACCTATGTGTGCGTGTTATAGCTAATGGTATGGTTATAAGGCTATGTTGTTAATATAGCCATATCACTATTACTATTAACTTTTTTAAAAAAAAAATTATGAAATAACTAATTAATAAAGCTATAGCTAATTTTAATATATTAAATATAATAAAAAATATTAATTAAGAAATGTTTTTAAAAGGTGTTATTATAATTAATATATTAAAAATAAAAAAAAAAGAAAAAGAAAATTTTTATAAAAAGCTTATAAAATTTCTATTTAAAAGCTAAGCTTATAGCTATTTATAAATGTTATAATTATAGGTTATATAATTATAAATTATATAACTTTTATAGCTTATAAGATTATAAACTATAAAAAAGTGTTATATTATAATATTTTTATTATTTTATATTAAACTATTAACTTTAAAAAAATATTGTTGTTTTTAATAAACTATATATATATTAATATTTTTTATTTTTTTAAGGTTAACTTTTTTTATGCTTTTTTTAAAAAACCTTTTAATTTAAGGTTTATTATTTTATTAATTTTAATATTTTTTTAATAATTTTTAACTATTTTTTATATTTCGCTTTATTTTTTATTTATTATATTAGTAACTTTAATTTTTTACTTAATTAAATAAATATAGCTGCTAATTTTATACCTTTTTTAATAATTTAATATTATTTTTATTTTATAAAAATTATTTGCTTTTTAATTAACTTTACGTAGTTTTAAAAAAAAAAATATTATAATAAAAAAGGTTTTTTATAAAAAAAAGCTTTAAATAAATAATATAAATAACTAAATAAATTTAATAGTTTTTTAAAAAACTTAAGTTTATAAGCCAGCTTTTTTATTTATTATTTAACTTTTTATAATTTAAATATTTATTAAAAATATTTATATAATAGCCTTTTTAATAAATAGTATTTAAAATAAAGTTTTAAATAAATTTTATTATTAAATATAAATTTTAATATATAATATTTATTATTATAGTATTTTTTTATATAAATTATTATAAAGTTTATAGCTAACTTAATATTTTATTATAAATGTTTTTAAAAAAACTTTATATTTATAAACTTTATTAAATTTAAATTAGCTTTTATTAGTATTTTTAATGCTTTAAAAAGCTTAAAACTAAATAACTACTTATAAAAAGTAAATTAAATAACTTTTAAATATGTTATATTTAAGTTTTATTATAAAAATAATATTATATTAAGCTAATAAGCTTTAAAGTAAATAAAATTATAATAATAAATTATAATTTTAATTATTTAAATTTTTTATTTTAATAAATTACTTATTTAAAAATAATATATTATAATTATAAATAATTATATATTAAAAGCTTTTTAAATACTTTTTTAAATTTTTAATATTAACTTTTAATTTTTATTAAATATAATTATTTTAAAAATACCTTAGTTTAATAATAATAATTGCTTTATTAAAGTGATATAGGCATGTAAAAGGCCTCACCGTAGGTGAGACCGCGGAAGGTATTCTTATTTTAATTGCCTGCGGCAATCGAGATAGGAAACCTTTTTTCTTCATTATCTAATTTACTACATTGCCTTACCTTATAGTTCCCTTTACCATAAAGCTATGCTTTATTTTTTAGCTATATACTTTTTATAATTAAAAATTAAAAGTATTTACTTAAATATAAAATATAAAATTATTAATAACTAGTTAAACTTTAAAAAATAATTTTTATTACTATTTAATTATTATAAAGTTTTTAATAATTTAATATTTAATAAGCTAAAAATAAAATTAATAATAATTATATATATAAATAAAAATTTTTAAGTTAAATTAAATATATATTTTTTATTAATAACTATATTTCTTTAGTTTATATTATAAATATAATAATATATAATTATTATAAGTATATAGTTTATTATAAAATGCTAAGCTGCCACCTTAGTATTTACACCTTTTTTACTAAAGGGGCGGTTAGCCTAATAAGTAATAGCGCTATAAATACTAAACTGTTATAATAATATATTTTTTAACTAATAATATTTTAAAATAAATTTAATTAATATTTAAATTTTATAATATTTATTATATTTTAAAATAATGTTTATTATTATATTATTAAGATTGTATAAAGGTAGTTTAGTTAAAAAAAAATGTATTAAAAATAAAAAAAGTGGAATTTTAGCGTAGCTAAAATTCCTTATATATAGCCTATACTATATAAGGTTTTTAAAGTTTTTAAAACCTTAAAACCTAGTGGCTATAACCACTTATAATAAAATGCCGGCTAAGTAATAAAAACGCTATTATTTTTAATAGCCTACTTAATTTTAATAGGTTTTTTAATACTATTAATTATAATTAATTAACATAACATATAATATAAACAAATTAATATTATAAACAAATTAACACTTTTATAAGCTATATAAAAAAAAGCTATATATATTATATAATATTTAAATAACTTTATTAATTTTAATATTATAAATTAATAATAAATACTTTTAAAATTATAATAAAATAAAAAATTTAAAAGTATTTTTTTTTATTTTATAGCATTTTTTTTTGCTAAAATATTACTAAATATGCTAAAAATGCTAAAAAATTTTAGCATATTTATTATATTTAGCAATATTTTTATAAAAAAAAATATTATAAAAATATAAAAAATACTTTTAAATTTTTTATTTTATTATAATTTAAATAGTATTATTTATTAGTATATAGCATTAAAATTAATAAAGTTATTTAAAAGTAAAGTAAATATTATTTTATAAAAAATTAGCTTTTAAAATATGCTAAGCTAAACTATTAATCTGTTTATAATATTAATCCGCTTATAGTTTATATTAGTTTATAATTAATTATAATTATAATAAAAAGTTTATTTAACTAAGTAATTAATTAACTAATTAATTATTTATTTAACTAGTTATTTATTTTTAATAAAAGCTTTAATAGTTATAATAATAAATTAACATAAAACGCTTTTATTTAATTTAGCTTGCTTAATTAAACTAGTTTTTAAAACCTATAAAGTTTATAAAATTTATAAATATAATATATTAATTATTATTTAAGCTATATATATAAGTTTTTTAGTTAATTATAAAAATAGCTTGTTTTAATTTAATATAGCTATATTATTTAATAATAAAAGCTTTAATCTTTTTTATATTTTATAGTATTTAATTTTAAATATTATTATATTTATTAACCTTTTAACAAAATAAAAAAAAAAACTCTTTTAATTATTTTGCTATTAAAATTATACTTTAAATTAATAAACATAGTATAATAATTTAAATAATATTTAGCTTAAATTAAAGAATTTTATTTACACCTAGTTATTATAAAGTAAGGTTTAATAGAAATTTATTTATATATAATTGCTATAATATAAAGTTTAATAAAAATCTATTTATATATAGTTATAACAGCGTAGAATTTAATAAAAGAATTTGGTTTTAACGAAATACCTTGTATAAAGCATTATTTATTAACATTATATAAAGGTAGTTTAGTCGAAAAAAAATATATTAGAAATGGAAAAGGTGGAGTTTTAACGTAGCTAAAATTCCCTATATATAGGCTACACTAGATAAGGTCCTTAAGGTCCCTAGGACCTTAGGACCTGGTAAACATAGCTACTTATAATATATATATAATTATTAATATGTTTTTTATTAAATAAGCTTTATATAAATTAATATGCATAAAATGCTTAAAATAAAATATATTATATTGTATTATATTATATTTTATTATTATTTATTTAACTAATAAAAAAAAAGTTTTTATATAACGTATAATATAAGCAGATTAACATTATAAGCAGATTAACACTTTTGCAAGCTATATAAAAAAAGGCTGTATATATTACGTAATATTTAAATAACTCTGTTAATTTTAATGCTACGTACTAATAAATAGTACCTTTGGAATTGTAATAAAATAAGAAATTCAAAAGTATTTTTTATTATTTTATAGCATTTTCTTTTGCCGAGATATTGCTAAATACGCTAAAAATGCTAAAAAGTTTTAGCGTGTTGTCTATATTTGGCAATACCTCCGCAAAAAAAAATGCTATAAAAATATAAAAAATACTTTTCAATTCCTTATTTTATTACGATTCCAGAGGTACTATCTATTAGTGCGTAGCACTAAAATTGGCAGAGTTATTTAAAAGTGGAGTAAGTATGATACAGGTGGCTAGGGGGGCCATGGCTACTGGTGGCCATAGCCACCAGTCTAGCCACATGGACCCTACAGACCCTGCAGACCCTGCAGACCCTGCAGACCCTATAGACCCCACATAGTGTAGCCCACATAGGTAGGGAATTCTGGCGTAGCCAGAATTCCATACCTTCTTTTCTAATACATGCACTTTATGTTATACTTCTAAATAAACCCCTCTGTTGTTTATGTTAAAGTATTACCTTATAGAAAACTAGCTTCCAGGGTACCTTAAGCCAAAGTGTTAATCCGCTTATAATATTAATCCGCTTGTGTTGAATGTTAAAGCAAAAGATTTTTATTTAAGGTAAGAAATTTTTACTAACATATAAGCTAAAAAAAAAAAAAAAAAAAAAAAAAAAAAAAAAAAAAAAAAAAAAAAAAAAAAAAAAGTAAACTATTAAATATAAGTATAATTAACACTAGTTATTTTAACATTTTTAATTATGTTATAAAAAATATAAAAATATTTAACTTTATTATATATATTATATATTAAGCTATTTTAAATTTTTAAAAAAATGGCTAAGCTTAAAATAAAACTTATTAATATTTTTATTATATTTTAATTTTTATAAAATTGCTATAAACTTTAAGTTTATATTATATGTTTTTTTAAAGTTTTTAGCTAATTTATTATTTATAACTACTTTAATAATAATATATTAAATTATATTTAATATAATTAGGTTATTATTATATACTAGGTTTTTTATTTTATTAATAATTATATTTATAACTGTTTTTAAATACTTAAACATATTTAAAATAAAATTAAAATATTTTAATATATAATATATTTATAGTTAATATTATAAAAAATATATAAAAAAGTTAATTATTAAATATAATTTCGTTTATAATTTTTTTAGTTATTATATAATTAATTAAAATAAGTATAAAATTTTTATTTAATTTTAATATTATATATAGCTTTTTAGTTACTTAAATTAAGCATATTATTTTAAGCTTAAATAAACTATAATAAGTTTTTATATTAAATAAATATTTGTTTAAAAATATAACTAGCTATATTATTATTAAAAAGATTATTTTTTTAAGTGTTTATTTAATATTAAGCTAAAAGTAAAACAATATTATTTTTAATTTATATTTAAATAATTTATTAACTTATATAAAAAGTTTATAATTAAAGTTATAATAATAAATATTAATTTTTTTATAAAAATAAGTTTATAATAAATTAATTTATAATAATATTTATATTAGTTTATTTATTAATTTAATTATTTTTATATTTTATTTTATAAAAAGCTAATTATTTAAATATATTAATATATTACTTTAAAGCCTTAAGCTATAACATAAATAAACTAGGGGTAGCACTACGTAATAATGCCACTTAGCTAAAATATAAGCTATATAATAATTTAAATAAATAACTTTAATAATAGTTAATAACTTTACTATTAACTATGTTAAAGTATTTTTATTTTTATTATTATTTTACTTAATATTATATTACCTTTAATAAATTTTATTAAATTAATATAATAAATATTATAATTAACTTTATTTTATTTAGTTTTTTTTAAACTAGTAATTATAAAAATAACTTAACTATTTAATATATATTATTAATTTAATAGTTTATTAATTAGTTTATAATAATTAACTATTAACTATTTTATTAATAAAATTATAAAATAAATATTAATTTAATATAAATATTTTATTTAAATTTATAAAAATAAAAAGTTTTATTATTTAAATTAAACTTTTTTAACTTTTTTTTTATATTATTAAAGTAATAATATATATAGCTTAGTTTTATTTACAATATATTATTGCTAATAATTAATAAGTTTTTAAATATATTATAAAAACTTAAATATTAAATAAATTTATAAAATAATAATAGTTAAACTTTTTTTATTAACTATTTTATAAAAAAGCTTAATTTTTTTATTATTAATATATTTATAGCTTAGTTTTATTTATTAAATATATTTTTAATAAGCTAAATTTTATATTATAATTTAAAATTTAATATTATTAAAAACAGCATTTTATTATTAGCTATTTTTTATATACTATTTTAAATTTTTTTAAATAAGTTTTTTAAAGTTTTTATTTTTATTTATTTTATAGCTATACTTATATAAATATTATTATAATAATAAATATTTCCTAAGGTGTATATATAATATAATATATTAACTAGAAAAATGTAGGAGAAAAGAAAAGGCTAAAACTTTAAGTGTTAAAAAAAATTTAATTATAAACATGGTGTGCTAGCTATTTAACAGCTGTTAGGCTATTATAATAGCCTAATGGCTTAATGGTTAATGGCATATATATAACACGCGTTTTAGCGCGTGATATATAATATACCCCCTATAAGGTTATATTATATAACTAGCTAAAATAAACTAATAATTATAGTTTTTCTAATAACTTTAGTTTAACTATATTATATTTTATTATTTTATTTAGCTAGTTTTATTTATAATTTTTTATTTTATATTTAATTTTAGTTAAAAATTTTAAATTTTATTTTATATATATAAATAAAAATAAAAAGTAATATAAAAATAAAAAATAATTAATATATAAATAAAATAAAAATTTAACTAATAAAAAAAAGCTAATTTAATATTAATATTATATAATAATATATATTAAATAATAAAAAAAAATTATATTATAAATTTATTATTTTATTACTAATAAAGAATTTTATTTTAAAATTATAAAAAGTAAAACTTTTATTTATATTAAAATAAAAACTTAATAATTTTAAAAAAAGAAGCTTATTATTTAAAAAAGCTGCCTTAAAAATTTTTTTAGCTATATTTAAAAAACTATTTATAAATATAATTTATAAAATATAACCTAGTTAAAAATTTTAACTTTTAAAAAAACAACCGGAAATATTATATATGTTAATAGTAAAAGTTAAAAAATTATTAAGTTTATATACTTTAGCTAAACTATTTATTAAAAAAAAAAAAAAAATTAACTATTTTACTTATATATTAAGTTTATTTTAGCTTAATTTAAAAATAGCTTTAAAACTTAAAAATTTATTACTATAAAGTTTAAAAATTAAATAAATTAAAATTTAATATTTTAAACTTAAATATAAATATTAATTTAAAATATTATAAATATTTTTTAATTAAGAAATATTTTAAATAAAATAATTAAATAAAAAACTAAAAAAATAAAAAATATTTAAATAAGTTATAAAAAAAAAACTTAAAACTAAATTAAATTTTAATTAGTTTAAATTTAAAAAATTAAACTGCTTTTATAAAAAAATATAATTGGTAAAAAAAACTATAAGGTAAAGCAATATAATATATTAAATAATAAAAAAGGAAGGTTTTTTATCTCGATTACGTCTTATTTACGGTAAGGCCCCTTATATGCCTATATTAATAATAAAGCTTAAAAATAATTTTTTTTTAAAACTAGTTTATTTTAAATAGCAAAATATAAGCAACATAAAAAAATATATTTATAAAGCTATTTATATAAAAATAAAAACTAATATAACTTATTTAATATTTTATTATTTTAAAATAAATATATATAGCTAGTAATTATTATTAAAAAATTATAAAATTTATTATAATAATAATAAAAATAAAAACTTTTATAAAAAATATAGTGTTATTATTTATAAAACTAATATTATTTAAAAAAAAAATATATATTTTTTAATAATAAAATATTAAATATTTTTTATATTTTTAAAAATAAAAAGCTAATAGTTTATTTAATTTATAAATAATAGTTTAATTAATAATAAAATAAACTAAAATAAACTATTTTAATATTTAATTATATAATATAAAATATAAGCAGATTAATATTATAAGCAGATTAAAAGTTTAGTTTAGCATACTTTAAAAGCTAATTTTTTATAAGGTAATATTTACTTTACTTTTAAATAACTTTGTTAATTTTAATGCTATATATTAATAAATAATATTTTTAAAATTATAATAAAATAAAAAATTTAAAGGTATTTTTAATATTTTTATAGCATTTTCTTTTATAAAAATATTATTAAATATAAAAAATATATTAAACTTTTCTAGCATTTTTAGCATATTTAGTAATATTTTAGCAAAAAAAAATATTATAAAATAATAAAAAATACTTTTAATTTTTTTATTTTATTATAATTTTAAAAGTATTATTTATTAGCATATAATATTAAAATTAATAAAGTTATTTAAATATTATATAATATATATAGCCTTTTTTTATATAGCTTATAAAAATCTTAATTTGTTTATAATATTAATCTGCTTATATTATATATTATATATATTAATAAATATTATAAAATAATAATATAAAATATAAGTAAATTAATATTATAAACAAATTAATACTTTAAAAATATATATAAAAAAAGTTTAAGCTTTTTATATAACTTTTATTTTAAAAATTTATAATTAATTAATAAATTTAATAATATTATTTTTATATTTATATAATTAAAATTTATAAAGTTATTTAAAATAAAAAAAATATATTTTATAAAAATTACTTTAAAAAAATATTATAAAGCTAAGTATTAATTTATTTATAATATTAATCTTTTTATATTTAATATTATAACTATTTTAACTATATTATTTTTATAATATTATATATTAATAACTTAATAGTTAAAATATAGTTTTATTTTTTAAACCTGTTTTTATTTTTTTTATATAATTAAAATTAAAAATAAAAAAAATTATTTTATTTTTTATTTATTTAATATTATAAATAAATTAATACTTTTATAAGCTATATAAAAAAAAGCTATATATATTATATAATATTTAAATAACTTTATTAATTTTAATATTATATATTAATAAATAATATTTTTAAAATTATAATAAAATAAAAAATTTAAAAATATTTTTATTATTTTATAATATTTTTTTTTTGCTAAAATATTATTAAATATATTAAAAATGTTAAAAAATTTTAGCATATTTTTTATATTTAGTAATATTTTTATAAAAAAAATATTATAAAAATATAAAAAATACTTTTAAATTTTTTATTTTATTATAGTTTAAAAAGTATTAATTATTATTTTATAATATTAAAGCTTATAAAGTTATTTTAAAATAAAGTAAATATTATCTTATAAAAAATTAGCTTTTAAAATATATATTAAATTAAAATATTAATTTATTTATAATATTAATCTGTTTATATTTTATGTTAAACAAATTAATATTTTTATAAGCTAATATAAAATAAAAATAAATTAATATTATAAGCAGATTAATATTTAGCTTAATAATACTTTTTAAAGTAATTTTTATAAAAAAAATTTTTTTTTACTTTAAATAACTTTATAAATTTTTTTTTTTTTTTTATAATTATTTTATATAAATATATACTTTAAAATATATTAAAATATATTAGTTTATTTTAATATAATATTAATATATTTATTATATTTAAATAAAATAGCTATAAAATAAATAAAAATAAATTTAAATTTATTATTTAATTATAAATTAAATAATATAAATTTAATTTTATATAATTAATTTTTAAACTTTTATAAACTTTTAAAATAAAAATTATATAAAAAGCTTAAACTTATTTTATATATATTTTTAAAATATTTATTTATTTATAATATTAATTTATTTATAATATTAATTTATTTATATTTTATATTATATAAAAAAAGTTTATATTTATTATATAATATTTAAATAACTTTATAAATATTAATATTATAAACTAATAATTAATATTTTTAAAATTATAATAAAATAAAAAATTTTAAATTTTTTTTTTTATTATAATATATAATATAAGCAAATTAATACTTTTATAAGCTATATAAAAAAAGCTATATATATTATATAATATTTAAATAACTTAATTAATTTTAATATTATAAACTAATAATTAATATTTTTAAAATTATAATAAAATAAAAAATTTAAAAATATTTTTTATTATTTTATAATATTTTTTTTGTTAAAATATTATTAAATATATTAAAAATGTTAAAAAATTTAATATATTTATTATATTTAATAATATCTTTATAAAAAAAAATGCTATAAAAATATAAAAAATAGCTTTAAATTTTTTATTTTATTATAATTTAAATAATATTATTTATTAATATATAATATTAAAATTTATAAAGTTATTTAAAGTAAAAAAGTATTTTTTATAAAAATTATTTTAAAAGATATTATTAAGCTAAATATTAATTTATTTATAATATTAATTTGCTTATAATTTATATTAATTTAAATAATATTATTTATTAATTTATAATATTAAAATTTATAAAGTTATTTAATTCAAAGCAAATATTTTTAATAAAGTTTTTATAAAAATTACTTTATAAAATATATTAAGTTAAAATATTAATTTGCTTATAATGTTAATTTGTTTATAATATATATTATAATTAATTAACTTATATAATATATGTTAGCTTAAAATTAAAATACTTTGTATTTTGATTTTTAACGTATTTAAAATAGAAAGCTATACCTTTAACGGTAAAGCTTTTTATTTTAGTGCTAGCATGCTTGGCGCTACAACGTACTTATTTATATTGATGCGTTGTATGTAGTGTTATAGTTGTTTCGATCGGCCGCCTCGTCACGCTTGCCCAAGCCGGCTCCCATTTACTTAACTATCTCACATGGACACCAGTTCAGTATCTCGAGTGGATTCAATGTGAGGGCCCCATATCTTTGATATCAGTGTGTTTACCTAGTATCTTCCGACTCGCAAAGCGCATTTACCAGGGCGGGATTAAAGGTGCCATGCCCGACAATCGAGCATCAGCAAAGACCTCGTCTTCGAGTACAAGCGATGGCAGCAAAGGTCAATTCATTCGTATGGGTGACTACCCGACGAATATTGTGGCCGACTAAGGATGAGGGCGGCAAGCGAGTGGCCAAGGAAGGTTTATGGAGTGTCTCGAAGCCACGAAATGGCATGGTAGGGGCTTTTTATTATTGTTACGTGGTCTGTAATGCTTATGTACACGGTAAATATAATGGTCCGCCTACAGACTAGAATTCAAGGCTTGAGCAGCGCCTTCATTTAATATTGTCCTCTAATGTTGTCCTCTTCTGGGTCTTTTGTATGGTTAGGAGTTTGTTCATGAGAAATAAGCCGTTAGAGACAATTGATACGTGGCGTGTAGTTATGGAGATAAGGACAGGAATGAAATCAAATATAATGGTACATCAAAACGGGCTGTTTGACAGTGGCAGTGATGCGCCACCATCCACCACTAATGTGTGCCCATTCACGTAACTTGAGGCCGAAGATACGAGAAACGCAACTGCATCCGCAACTTCGCCAGGCCCAACCAGCCGTTTCATGGGCAAGTCTCCAAGCATGACTTTCTTGATCTCCGGAGAGGCTGCAAGGAATTCGTTCATCATAGGGCCCGAGACATAGGACGGGGCTACAGCATTAACTCGGATACCTCTTGACGCGTTTTCGATGGCAACTATCTGCACCATCCCCTTCACTGCATGTTTCGCCGCAATATAATTGCCTACCCCCCGGAATGTGCCCTCCGATGCGAGGGATGTGAGCATAACGATTGCGCCCCTTATGGGTGGCCGGTCGCTAAATGTCGAGATGGGCTCGACAGCAGCTTGCTTGTCCATGACACGAAGAACAGCGCGTGTCAACAAGAAGCATCCGATATTATGCACTTCGTTGAGACTACGCCAGTCGGCAAGGGACATATCAAACTGAAACGTACACCGGCCGGTAATGGCAAGCTAGGTATCACAAATAGGAGCGAAGCAAATGACTTACACCAGCGGTGTTGAGGAATACATCGATGCGACCATACGTCCTAGCTACTCCGTCTACCAAATTTTCGACACTTGTTTCGTCGCGCACGTCTACCCGGTATGCGGCCGTTTCTAGACTACCCAAATCACGAGAACGCTTTACATTTTTGCACATCTCCGTCGTCTCCTAAGCAGCCTCCATTTTGAGGTCAGCGCAGAGCACAGCTTTAGCACCAAAATAAGCCAGCCGCTGGGCGATCGCTCTGCCAATCCCACTGCCTGCTAGAGGTCAGCACTAGACTCATGAATATTATATTTATTTACAATTGAGCAAGAGACGGGCACCAACATACCGGCACCGGTCACAAGAACAATCCCTTCCACCTGCATCGTGATACTTGTGGATGAATAGTGATTTTTCTTAGCATTAAGACGGAACAACTTTGGGGGTGGAAACACGAGGGCTCGGTGACGTGGTGGTATGTCCGGCTCTGGCCCCGGGAAATGATAGCCTGATGTACCACCTATCTGTACGTAATTGTGAAGAAGAAAGCAGCCCTTGGAGATGTACGGACCTACTGGCGTCAAAACATCCGAACTGCACCCACAATTCTCATCAGATCGAGTCTTTACAACCCTACCTCTCACCTCCAACTCCCAACAGTAACAGAGCTGGCTGTAATATTATTAGTGAATGCCATTCTGCCAAGATAGCCTGCCTTATCCCAGCTAGAATGGTAAGATATATGTAGCACATAGACAAAGCTCCAGGGCTGTGAACATTGCCCGAGTGCTTGCTCAAAATAAGCAGAGTACCTAGCTGTTAGATACAGGCACCTACCAACAGCAATACACGGCGGTGCCCTCTTACCCCCAGACCTCTTCCCATGTCCATGGAAATCCAATTCATCTCCATTCTAAATAATTGTTAAAGTCTTCGATCATCTAACAAATATACCCACAGCATTAAAAGAGCTTTTAGTATAACATATATATATACGCGTTACTGAACGTTCGGTAATAAGTATATTTCTTTTTTGAATCAAATTTAGCACAAGCCGCCATGACATGGCACGAGACTGACCAAAAAGGCGTCTTCTCGCGGCCGATTGGTGAAAACGAGGCCTTTATTAAGCTTTTGGGCGACGCCGGGCTACCTCTCAACCGCGAGCACTGGTCCATCAACTCTACTGCCACCATAGTTCCCACTGGTTCCACGCTGTCTGCCGACTTGACGTCTCATTTCCGACGGGCCTGGGCACATCTGCGTTTCCAGCATCCAAGCCTGGCAGCTGAGAGCGCTCCCGACAACAATGATTTCATATATGCCGTCCCAGCTGATGAGAAGGCGCTCGACGCTTGGATTTCCCAGACCTTCAGCGTCGCTAGCGATGCCCATTCCTCTGCTGACGTCATCGCAACGTTCCAACCCACACCTTACGCCAAGCTAGTATACATCCCGCGATCTGGCGAACTCCTCGGCCATACTTCGCACTGGCGCTCGGACGGCATTGGCGTTCTTCTCCTGCTCGACGCCTTTCTCTCCATTGCTTCGGAGCCGCCACCGCTTGCCGATCCTGCCTCCCTCCCCTGGGGCTCCGAGGTTGAGCATCTCGCGCCTTCAATTGAAGACACTGCGGCCCTGCCAAAGGACTCGACCCCGACGCTGAAGGAGCGCGGCGCTGCTGCCGTAGGCACTTTTTCTCATGCAGCCGGCGCTGTCGGGATCCCGTTTGTAGGTGTCGCGGACACGCTGCCTGGCGGGACGCGCAGCGCAGCATCCGTCTTCGATCTGGTGACGACAGAGAAGATTGTCGCGGGCTGCAAGGAGAAGGGAGTCAGCGTGACAGCTGCGGTGCACGCGAGCGTGGCCGGCGCCAATTACGCGCTGGCCGATGAGGGAGACAGAGACAAGCACTACACTAGCACTATCCGTTTCGCGCTGCGGCCGTACCTGCCAGAGCCCTACTCGACGCCAGCCTATGCCGCGGGCCTGTATACAACGGGCTGGATGAAACGGGTGGAGTCCGGGTGGTCCTGGACGGAGCGCCTCGGCCAATACCAGGATGAGTACCGGAAAGGAATCAGTCGGGATTTTCTGGATTCACATCGCGAATATGCGGCGCAGCTGGGCGATATGATACGGAACCTGTCGTCGCAGGGCGGAGGAGGCAACCCCCCGAGTGACGTCGACATCAGCAGCATCGGCGTGGCGGAGAAACTGATGCGGCAATCATATGGTACGGCTGAGGCGGGGTTCGATGTCAAGGCTGTCAGCGTAGGAGTCGAGATTCTATCTCGGCAGGCGGTGACTTTTGTGTGGACGTTCCGCGGCCGGTTGAATCTCAGTGCCGTGTACAATGAGTCGTTCCATTCTGCCGACCAGATGAAGGGCTTTATCAGTGAGGTAAAGAAGCATCTGCTAGACGGCTTAAACATCAAAGGTTCTGAAACCGATGTGCCCTAAATCATACATGGCCTGGGAGAGAAATGTTACTGGCACTCTCGTCTAGTTTTGCAAAAGCGTTATATCACAGTAAAAACAGAATGCCATGGTTCTATGGTAGCACGGATATGATAAGACCTCTCACGCGCAAGCTGTGTGCATTTTGACGGTTCTATTGAAACCTAAGGGTTTCAAGGACTGTTCAACTGTCACCCTCTACACGACTCCGTACACTCCCACATGTAAGCTGCTTAGTCACCTACTTCACTCTAGGTAGGTATCTATGTATGTACATATGTATGTACCTACATGTAGGTAGTGTGGCTGCCGACATTACGTACATAAGGGTGTTTGTACACAGAGAGAGGTACACTATAGGTATCTAGCAAAGTACCTAGCAAAGTACCTAGCAAAGTACCTAAGCCAAGTACCTAGCCAGGTAACCAGGTACCGCCCGTATCCCGTCCGTCGTAGGTTACCCGTAGCCGTCGTGGGTGCTAGGTATCGTGTTTCTTCTCCCATCTTGTTGCTGGCTCATCCCATAATCCTCTCATGCCTCCCTACCTGCATGTGTAATTCCTACACAACACCATTTGCACTCGGCTGCCGACGATGCTGCATCTCCTCCGCCCGCTTCTGACGAGGTAACAACGGCAACCCATCCAGCCGGATACACTACGAGACGCTACGAGACGCGACTTGCTCGTTCGTTCCTTGTCTAACTGGGCAATTGACACTTGATTGGCCCATCTCATAACACCTACATATACACACATATACACACATATACACATATTGATTGGGTATAGGTATATCAAGAGGTGTAAATGACAGGTCTATCCACTGCACCGGCTCCATCGCCTCATTCTCCTTCCCATTCCTCCTCCTCCTATTCCTATCACCACTCCCATCCTCATCCCCATCCCTATCCCCATCCCTCCACCTATTCCCCTTCCCATCTTCGACACCAAGACCAGGATAGCTGCCGTCAAGCTGCTCTCGCTCGAGTCGAGGACAACGAACCGGCATTGCTAGCGCACACGTCTGCGCCCGCGCCAGATCGTCAACATGTCGCCGACCCTCCGCCAGAGCCCATCCTAACTTTTTCGGATCTGTCATCAGACATCCTCCAGCTCGACCCTCTCGGCTCCCTGCGACACGACCATCAATACGGCACTAACCCTGACTCTGCCAGCACCAACAACCCTGCTATCCCGCCCGTCAAATCTTCCGCTTTCCAGCGTCGGAAACCGAGTCCGGGCTTAGCAGCGCGTCTAAAGGCTCTGGGATTTGGTTCGGCAACAAAAGACGCCCCCGACCAGTCGCTCGGCCCCTCACAGCAAGAGCCCGTCGGCCGGCTCCCCGAAGATCAGTTACGATCCCTTGACCTCAATCATCAGCTCCACTCCACGGGACTTGTGGTCGAGCGTCGTGGTCGTCCGTGGAAGGGTGCAGGCGCCCATCTGCATTTATTGAGGTCGAGATCAAGATCGAGCCGCGATTCTTCTCGGAAACGAGCCGACGAGGACAAGACGGCCACATCTCCCATAGAGTTCAACAGCTCATCTAGGCCTGAACTCCTCCCCGAAATCAGCCACACCCCACCACTAGAAATGGACACCAATAAATACATATTACCCGATCACACCAATGGCAATGGCACCAAGGCGACGTTAGATACTCGCCGTGACCACCTTGAACGAGATGCACGCGCACCACAGTTCATTGACCGAGATCCCACGCCTCCCCCACCTGTACCGAAAGACACCCCGCCAGATGGCACGGCTTCGGCAGAGTTCTCGCAGAACCTCCCTTCCTACTTTAACCCCCTCGGCCTGCAGCGACCTGGATCGATATACACAATATCCCGCGCATCCTTTGCTAATCAGCTTGCCCAGCTAACCGCTCTGCAATTGCCCGATGCCGAACTCTTATCCAGCCGAGTTGCCGCTATACCCACCGCACAGGCGGCCGCAAAAGCCTTGATTGGTGCCGCCGAGCAGATCCGAAGCTGGATAGCGAAGGCCTCCGAGGTCATAGATGGACTCGACAGCGAGGACGATGTGGAGTGGGCTGCAGCTGGTGGCAGGGAAGGTTACGAGGAGGTTGAGCATGCCATCACCCGATTTGAAGAGTTGATCAATGTTTACGTTACTGCTATTGAGGAGATGCAGGGTCGTGATGACATTGCTAGCGTTTCGAATCAAGACTTGCAAAATGCTGTCACACAGATGGAATTGATCATGACCGACTGGACCAAGATCCGCAAAACATTAAATAATGCCAAAGGCCAGGTCGAGACAGCTATGGAATGGGAGGAACTGTGGAATATGGTCCTAGGCGATATCCAAAATGAGATGGACGACCTCAGCCGACTTGTCTTCGAAATGGAAGAAAGGCGGCATAAATCCATCATGGCCGTTTCGGGTGGGGATGGGGTCGATATCGGTGATCTAGAGACTATTGTTGAGGAGACGCCACCCGCCGTCGTTCGTAACAACCGCTTTAGCGTACCAGCGTTTCCGCTCAGCCCAAGCTCTCCAGGTACCCCGGCGTTAACTCAAGATGATTCAAGTCTGCTCGCATTGTTTGCTCGCATGCAGCCACTACGGGCCTCGTTGGATTTCCTACCTATGAGACTCTCCGTCTTCGAGGCGAGGGCGTCAAAGGCTTTTCCAACTGCGTGTGAAGAGCTTGAGATGAGGAGGACAGGTCTTGAAGCCAGCTATAAGAAGCTCGAGAAGGACGCAGACTCACTGAGAAAGGAGCTGGGTGAGGATAAGTGGGTTCTCGTCTTCCGTGGCGCCGGTAGACAGGCACAGAAAATGGTCGAATCCGTAGACCGCAGCATGATGAAGCTTCGTGAAAGTATCGACCAAGGTCTCCAATTCTCCAACCCGCCTGTAATGGGCAAGAAGATTGAGAGCTATGAGGCTAAGAAGATGCATTATGGGCCGGCCATTGAACGCGTCCTCTCCATCATTGATAAAGGCGTGAAGGACAGACTAACAGTTAATGGCGAAATCTTGCGATTTCATACAGAGATACAATCCCGATGGGAAGATTTAAAGCGGCAGATGAAGGACATAGACGGCATCCTAGAAGAGATCCAGGCTGATAGGCGCAGCCAACAGCTGCGAGATTCGGTTTCAAGCATGCTTTCAAATGACAGGTCAACTGTTGGCAGTGGTAATGAGACTCCGGGAAGCTCCCCACCCTCGTCGGTTATCATGTCTAGCCTCGGGCTTGAACCGGTCACCCCTATACCTAAAAGCAAAAGCCGTTCTATTAGCACTAGCAGCAGTATCCCTCAGCCTTCTTCGGCTAGGAGGAGCAGCTCGACGCTCGCTCCTCCTTCGCGGCGCCTTCCAGGATCAAGACTCTCGACACTGTCTAACACATCTAACCTATCGACACCTGTTCGGAGTGGTTCCACAACACCTCTCGGGGGTCGCCCCCAAAAGCCTTCCTTAAGCGTCGTGGATAATCGACCGCGTTGGAATACGTCTACCAACACCCGGGACTCCGATGTTGGGCATAACTTCAAACCTTTAACACTCACCACGCCAAGCCCATATACAAAGAAATCTCCTACTCCCGTTCGCCCTGTCTCAACCTTTACTCCGGAGTCACAGGAATCTAAATTACCCCTTCGGAGTCCCTTATCGAGAGGAGCGATCGCCTCTTCCACTTCTGACGGTATTCCACATAAGGCAAATACCCACTCGCGCCTCTCCTTCCGGGAGCGAGTCGCAGCCGCGTCTTCTAATCAAAATGCTCCACAGGCATTAGCAGCACCAAAACAACGACTGACATCGAAGGCGTCTGCGAGTGTCCTCGATAACCGAAGGGCTTCATTCCAGCCGCCTAGGGTACAGAGTGGACCCCCTGATACTAAACAGAGGGCGGCCAGTTCAATGGCAACGACAAGACGTACGAGCCTTCTCCCCCTCCCCAAGACAAGTAACACTTCTACCGGCCGCGTCAGTGCAGCAGGGTCACGCAAGAGCAACAATGGGGCGGAAGAGAGTAAGCCTCGCTGGCGATATTGAGCTTGTTGGATTCAACTACGTACGCCGCTGCCACGCACATGACGCCCAATCCCCATCTCATACTCTATAAGACACAAGCCTGCTAGCTTGGTTTAAGCTCCTCACTTCGTCATCAAGAGTGGTGATAATAATACATGTCTCCTAGCCTTGCGCTGTGGTTATACAGCCGCCAAGTACATCAGGCCGACTCGCCAATCGGACCGGTATTTTCCCTTACTAACCATCGTCGTACTTGCCTGTCTACTCGTTTTCACTCAAACAACCGAACAGGCCTAGGGAGCATGCGGCATCGGCGTACTTCATTCAAGAGAGAGGACGAGGGTGGGAGTAGGCGTTCGTCCTTTATTTTATTTTATTTTTTTGATCTGTTACTGTTACTTTCCATTTCTAGGGAATAATTTTTCTATACCCAAAGATACCTTTGCGGCACTGTGATTAGGGCCAATTCTGTTTTTTTTTTTTTTCCCGGGTGTGATTCACTCGACGAATTTTTAAATTCGGGAAGGAGGAAAGCGGGAGGACAGCTTCGCCATTCCCAACATCCCGAGAAAGCAAATATTGGAGCTGTATATTGTAGCATAGACAAAAAGGGGGGGAATCGGAATACCAAAGCACTTGGGACCGAGCCTCTGCGGGTAGGTAGGTTTGAATTGAAACGACAAAGTGCTTTTAACCGGAGCTGATTCAGGCCGAGGAGCTCGGGAGTGGCTTAGAGCATAGAGCCAAATATTTAGGAAGAAATTGTGGAATATAGGCTCCTAAGTAATGAAACAGGGACTAACCTTTTCCTCTTGATTGACCCGTCAAGGTTGAATCCGTAAATGTGATGTGATCAAGGTAGGCTCTAAATACATCTATGATTATACAGAATGGAAATGCTGAGGGCTTCATTCCGATCTTCTAATCGACATTCCTCTCTCCGTGCCAACACTATCCCAAACCGATGTAGATCCCGGGTTAATCCCCCTTTAGCTTCTCACATTTCAACCCTTTAAAAGTATCAAGAGGTTGACGATGAATGAATGGCACCGTGTTCCAGCTGCCAACTGGTGACGTTTGGCCACACCCTTTAATAACGATGAAATGAAAGGTAGCAAAATTCATCTTCGAAGAGCATGAGCTCGTAGAAGCGATAAATAACTATAGAGACAAACCAACCCAGTCAACTGGCTAGTAGGTCGCTTGAAGTAAACGCAGCTAGGTATTTTCAATTAATTCATGTCAGGCAGGAAGGCAGGCAACACTCCATACCAGATATACTAATACAGCATGCTATGCCCACCACCCCAGCAAACACGATGCACCAAACGACGCCATGCCATGCAAATATACCGAACCATCAAGTACGGTAACGAGAGCGATCGCTAAATCATCGATAAAAAACATGCCCTGGATTCTACCACTTGCCGTAGGCAGAGTTCGTTACACCTCTAGTATAAGCTCACATTGAAAATCTTTCAATCATGTCGTCAATCAGCTAATGATCCATGAGCCCAATGCCGTCGAATCCGACACCTTGGGCGCTGCTGCTCTTGCCCCTGGAAGCCGTCGCCCTACCCTGTGAAGAGGTTCCTGAGCCTCGAGAAGCCTGGCCGCTTGCAGTCCTCTTGGGCGCGGCTCCTTTCTTTTTTATTCCTGCGAATTTACCACCCGATGATCGCCTGGGGGCGTATTGCTTCTTACCGCTGCGCCAACTATTCTTTCCTCCTCTTCCGGCACCGGTACTGGTGCCGGCGCTAGCGCTGCGTCCACGCGGCTTAGAAGAGGATGCTTCCCGTTGATTAGCACGATGGAAATTCTCCATAAACGTTCTCTCCGTAGCAGAGGGTTGGAAGTAACCCGAAGTTTCGCCTCCTTCGTCGCCCTCGTCACCTTGGTCATCGTCCTCGATGATATCATCGTCATCATCGTCTTCATCATCGTCATCATCGGTAGTCACCAAGTCCACTATCTCGCCTAAATGAGGTATAGCATGCGGTTCCGATAGACCCATGATTTCTTGGTACTGTTTGTGATATTGTTGAATCAGTGGGAGCAGCTTGTTGCCATAGCGTGTCACTTTGGCCCCGTCGACGCCTGGAATTTGCCGCATCTGGTCCAAGGTAACAGTCCATCGTAATCCCATCTCACGAAGCTGGAGCTGGGAAAAAAGAGGTGCCCTATTTCCCTGTGAAACCCTAATTTTCTCTTCTAGTTTTTGAGCGTCCTTGAAGAAGCTTTCAAGGATGTCCTTTTGAACTTCTGTGAGATTTTCCTCACTTAGGCGAGTATCACGCGATATAGGTGGCCCAACTGGGCTCGCCTTTCGACGTCTGGTCACGGGAGGCGGCATCGTTTCGAAATCATCATCCGAGTTGTCATCATCCGCGACTACAAAGCCATCCCGAGTATATCCATTGCTATGTGTGCCGAAGTCTTGGTCACTATCTTCGTCATAATTCGCCACAGCCTTACCCTTTTTCTTGGCAGCTGATTTTCGGGCTGGCGAGGATAAGAGCGTAGAAGTAAACTGTGCCGTATGTTCCTTTCTAGTGGCCGGATTAGCTGGTATATCCAAACGCCTCTGCACCTTAGCGGCGCCAATATGACTACTGTCGCTCTTGACGCGAGTAGTCAGCCAGAGTTGGCGTCCGTCGTCCATGAAAGAGCGCGCCGTTCGGCCGATCTAAAGTCTTGTGTTAACTTGAAAGTAATGTTCAGTCATCAACAGGGTTGCTTACTCTGAAGTATTGGACCGCCATCCTCACCGTCGTCTTAAATACATTCTCTTCCCTCAATGCTTCCTCAGCAAGTAATCGATCAACAACACGATGAACTTCATGCTTGGGCATGTGCCTAGCCATGCCATGAAATTGCTCCACTACGGAATTGAAGTCGGCTTTCTTCTTCTTGCCCATGAGGTAGTCGGTGCATTGCGCAAGCGTAACCCTTCCCTCCGACTGTACAATCTGGAGCACAGCAAGAGCGTACTTGGTGAAATCCTTCTGTTGAAACTGATCTTTAGACATGCAATTATCGCAGGTGGATTGACACTGAGCTTTGCTAAATGTTTCTCCAAAGTAACGAAGAATCTCAACTCGACGACAGTCACTTTGGTTATCACAGAATGCCGTAACAACGCCTAGCATATTTCTCTGTCGTTCTTTTTGTTCTTCGTTACCATCGCCATCGGCGATCAGCTTCCGAAGTTGAGTGACGTCTCCGTAACCAAAGTAAAGATAGCATTCAGATGCCTGCCCGTCACGGCCTGCACGTCCGGTCTCCTGGTAGTACCCCTCAAGACTCTTAGGGACGGACTGATGGATAACAAAACGCACATCCGGCTTATCGATCCCCATTCCGAAAGCAATTGTAGCGACTACAACTTTGATCTTGCCCTGTTGCCACTCCCGCTGTATCCGCACCTTTTCATTCGGGTCCACGCTGGCATGGTAGTGGTGAGAGGCAATCCCTCGATCTCGCAGTTTTTGTGCGATAGTTTCGGCGGATTTTCTGGAGAGTGTATAGACAATACCAGTTTTGCCGGGGTATTTCGAGTTGATCAAGTCAGCAATACTTGCGGTATTATCCTTCTCCTTTCGTCGGACTTCGTAATACAGGTTAGGTCGGTTGAAGCTTTGCGTGAACTCTTCACACTTCTCGATGCCTAGGTTGTGTTTTACATCCATGATGACATTTTGGGTTGCGGTTGCTGTCAGTGCCATCAGGGGAACTCTGGGAAACCTTTCCCGAAAATTGCCCAGCTGCTTGTAGTCCGGACGAAAATCGTGACCCCATTGACTAACACAGTGTGCCTCGTCAATGACGAGGCGGGCAAGTTTATTATTGTTGTAGAGACACTGTAAGCAATTCATGAAGGCTTGACTCTTATTTATCATCTCCGGCGTAACATAAAGAAGTTGGAAATAGTGTTCTGGATGCGGTTGCTTCAACACATCCATGATCTCCTTTCTCGCGGCAGGTGTGGTGTCACCATTAAAAGTGGCCGCGGCAATATTGAGCGCCTTGAGATGTTCGACTTGATCTTGCATCAAGCTAAGAAGGGGGGACACAACGACGGTGATACCACTAGTTTTCCCACTAGCTACCACAGCAGGCAGCTGATAAC
Source organism: Xylaria sp. Z50 (assembly GCA_037356035.1). Taxonomy (NCBI): domain Eukaryota; kingdom Fungi; phylum Ascomycota; class Sordariomycetes; order Xylariales; family Xylariaceae; genus Xylaria; species Xylaria sp. Z50. The sequence goes on from JBAWJU010000068.1 coordinate 90,067, forward strand.
AAAGAGACTTTCCACCTCCGGTAGGCATCAAGATAAAGGCATCCTTCCCTGCAAGTGTGGCATTAATCGCTTCAAGTTGATTATGTCGAAAGCCATTCATCCTGAATCGATCTTTGAGTGCTCGTTTGACGTCCTTGTACCAAGAAAACTTTTTATGTGAGGCCTGGATGGCCGTTGCACTCTGTCTCTTCTTAACGGCAGGCTTCTCCTTACGTGTCCCTAAGTTACCCGAGGTCTCGGTGAGCACAGTTCGCGCAGCCTTTGGAGGCCCGGTCTCCGCAGACGACTGCTGAAGTTCAATCTCTTGGGCAAGCTCAGAGATGTCAATATCATCACTGTAATCGCTTTCATACCCTTTTCTTGGAGCCACCTCCTTTATCGGGCTCCTGCGGCTTCTTGCCGTGCTCGACTGGTAGACTGTCCGTGTTGTCTTAACATCATCGGTTTCAAAAAGATCTTCGCCTTCGTAATCCATAGTATCAAATGCTAGAGGTGGGTTTGGTATCGCAGCACCAGTTCTCCTTGTGGCCGCAGTAGAGTGGTGCTCATCTCGAATTACACGCCGAGGTGATGAAGTGAAACGAGGGCCTCTTCCCCTCTGTGAATCAGATAGCTCGCTCGAACGGTAGCCAATTCCCGATTGATGAGCATCGAGTGGCAATGGAACTTGGGTCTGCATTATAACCTGCGTACCTCCCATGCCTTGGGCTTGGCTAGATTCCCGAGACAAACCTAAAAGAGGTGCAGTGGGCTGAACAGCTGGTGTAGCTTGCACAATTGACTCAGACCGGTGCGCATAGAGGTTACGAGCCGCCTGATGTTCATACTGAGCAGGGTCCTTGATATCCGCATTCATTAAGTGTATCTTCAACGACTCTTGACGATTCTTTAGCTGGGCGTCCAAATCTTGTAAGTGAGTCTCATCATCCTCCGTGTTTAAGTCGTGCTCGTATGCATCAGCAATACGAGCAATAAGTGCATCCCTCTTCGCCACCAAATCTTCGTAGGATCGATACTCATTGCTAAGAACTTCTAGCGATCCTTGCTGACTTATCAACTGCTCTTTGTCGCGTCTCAGACGTTCTCTAGGTTCAAGGGAGCCTTCCTGGAGGGATTGTTTGAAACTCTCTCTATTCTGCCACAATCCCTCCTCCAGGGACACTCGCTTCATCTCAATGATTGAAGGCTGGCGGAGAAATAATTGAAGCATGGCTGTCAACTCGTCCTCGTTATCGTGAGCATGTGCATGAAAACTTGAAGTGCCGTCCACAGATTCTTCGGTCTTGACTTCACCGAGGAATTCAATTGGTTTGACTTGAGGTTGTTTTTTATGTCGACTCATGCTCTGTGAATGAACCACAGTTACACTCTGACTTGAAACAACTGACCGTTTTCTTGAAGGCGTGCCCTGAACAGCAGTGTAATGGTCACGTTGGGAAGCATGATGCCGCTTCGTAGGGCTGTCGGTTTGCAAAATTGGGCTCTCAGGCTTCTTGTACGCAGGTGAAGACGCTGTCTCTTCATCTGAGTCCTGTATAACACGCTCATTTCTCTTCACAAGATACGGTGCCTTCGTCTCTCGCTTCGAAACATGTTCCACGTCACTTCCGAATACCGAATCGGAATCTAAGAGCAATGAATCTAACTTTGCCTCCGAAAGCTCTAATTTATCAGAGGTAGAGCTTTTCTTGGGAGATTTAGACGGAGACGTTTCAACGAGTTGAGGCTTGACGGAAGGTAAATCATAAGCAAACTCTGTTCTTAGCTTTGAGGGAGTTTTCGTGGTGGCCTTTGTTTTTGAGGGGGATTCACGAGGGCTGGTCTTAAGCTTTCTTCTAGCTGGTGACTTCATTGGAGATCGCTTTGCCAAAGCATGTATACTTTCATCGTCGGAAAGAAGGTCCATGATGTCTGGAAAATCATCTGCAGATGGAACCGGAGGTGGTTTGCTAATTTGATCGCTTTTCCGCTTCTTTCCACGCTTAATGGACTGAGGCTCCGAACGCCAAGCGGCTTCTTCTTCCCACACCATCACGTCGCTACCAAACACGACAGAGTCTTCATCAGTGGAAATTGGCTCGGGGCGGCTGGCATAGTCTTCACGCCAAACCATTTTACTGCTCCCGAACACGACTTCCGAGGCCTCACTGGGAGTGATAGGTTCGGATCGAGAGGCAAAATCCTCCCTCCATAGCCGAGTGTCACTCCCAAAAACAATAGGGACAGACGTCTGTTCACCATCGGTCGTCAAGTCAATAGTGCCAACAGCACGAGTAGTTGAGCGGATGGCCCCCGGAGTGAGAGAGACCATCTCGGGTCGTGATTCGGAGGGCACATTGTAGCCAGCTATCTGGCGCTTGGCTGACCGCTTCGCCAGGAATGCAGGGTAGTCCCCCGAGAGTGAGGCGCCGGTAGCCGTCGTCGAGGTCGGCGAAAGAAGCTGTTCCTGACGAAGCAAGAGGTTCGGTCTTTTCGAGTTGGGCCTGGACGCGAGGCGACCCATGTTCTCTGCCGCTACGGCCTCCCCTTGTTGATTCTCCCGCGATGCAAGGTTTGACGTCGAAGCCACATTGGCCGAGGTGGAGATAGAGATAGAGGTAGAAGCGGAGGGGTGACTTGATTCCCTGGGCAGGACGGGATACAATTCAACAGTAGAGGAGTCATTCGGACGTGTGGCAGGTGAGAGTCCTGCAGCAGGTGTGAAGAAGACGGTCTCATCGGTGGGCGAGGATGCTGTAGGGGTGGGACGGCGTGCGGACGGCAGCTCGGGCGCGTTCGGTGTGAAGAGGTCGATGTTAGTCAACAGCCAAGACAGTTGCTGGTTGAGGTTGTTTCGAGTCATGAAGACGTCTCGGACCTTTTGTCCCAATCAGCCTCCATGTGAGTTGAATTGGGGATCCCAAGACGGCATGTGAGGTTGTTAGTCGGGTCGGGTGAGTAGTGGTTGGCTGTCAGGAGTGGTGTCGTGTTGCTGCGTTGCTGTCATGTACGAGTGTCGAATTCGTGAATCAGTAAATGGGGGTTCAATCGACGGCTCGGCTCATTGCGGGTGTTCGTGCCGGCACGCGTATTGTTTGTAAACCTGTACCTGACCCGCACCTGACCCGCACCTGACCCGCGTTAACTGCCCAGGTACAGACCCGCCCCACTGTACCCGCCTAGGTATCTACTAAGTACATGAGGCTTAGTAGGTATTAGCACTGTACAGCGGGTGGTAAGTAGGTAGTACGGAGTATAGCATACCTGTATAATGTATTCACCCCACTAGGTTACCTCTATGGTACGAGCACACGTAGAGATAGAGGAGGAGGGGGATTACACACGGTATTTCATGAAGAAGGCCTTCTTTTATTTATCATCCGAATTATCACCCAACAAGTTCATTCATTACCATTACTATATCTATCCTACCTCTAATACCGCTAATACTTCATGAGTCGTAAGTTGTTTCCGTCTATCTAGCAATCCACATCGGCATCTCTTTTCCTCGGCTTGTCTGCACCATTGAATAGATACATGATGGTCACAAGCAACTTTCCAGCCGCCGACGTAAAGACAGCCACGGCAGAACCAGCTTCACGGTAGATTCCAGCCCCCAGAAGTGACCCACCAGCTAGTGCCAGCAGGAACATGACGCGTCTCGTCCGAGGCCGGTTCTGCGTGTGGAAGAGCTTTGGATCAATGATCAAATCTATCCACTCAAAATAAGCCATGCACTTGTCCTTGGGTCAATAAAGTAGATGGGCATACCTATATAAGCCGCCGTTGCCATCGCTGTGCTTATCTCCGTCATCTTCATCGACCGAGATTGGACAACTTGGCTCCCCGAGGCAAAGGCAAGCAACCCGACGACCGTCACGGCCATCGGTCCTTGTGATATGACGCCGTACCTCAACTGTAGCGCCGCTGCCACGAATACTAGGATCGTTTGGATCAGGTTGCAAAACACCAGCCATAACCTCACGCAAGGCCCGACAATACGGCCGACCTGGCCAGTCACCCAGCCGCCTAGAAGGAAGAAACCGAGTGCTGCTCCGACATTGGGTACGTAGAAGTTGTCGCCATCAAGCCAGGGTAGAACCAGAGCGACGACCAGAAATACAGTGTTGCCAGTCTGGTTAGAAGCGAAGCAGTGGTAGTCGGGGAACGAGATGGCGTCTTGGATGCCCGTGCAGCTACAGCATCATATCATCAGCGTATTGCCAACAGCAAGGGGCAAAATAGTACTCAAAAACGTATGGCAATATGGCCTATCGTGTTTGTCAACCAGCTCGAAGGGGATCCACTTACAAGGTTAGAAGAACAAGCTCAAACTCAACAAAGCCTGAAGGACGGACGTCTACCACCATATGCCTCCATACTCGGGAGGTTATTAAATGGTTTTCTAGGAAATTGCAATTGGGTGATAAGATGCCCCCTTCCGGTTTTCGTTCCGGGGAGGTTGCTATAGCAGGGGAGTTTTCCGACATTGGACAATCAAGTCTGATGAACCAGCACGGTCAAGTTTATTAGTTGGCTATCGGAGGCGAATGGGATGTTGGTGGAAAGTGAAGGCGGTGTCAGTGTCACATAGGAGCAGCTAGGAAGCAAAGCAAGAGAGGAGGCGAATTCTATTTATCTATCGAATTTCTAAGAGATTATATACGTGTAACCTTGACACGGCATCAAAGGGTGGTCGGTGAATCTCACCCAAAGACCGAGAGCCGTTTTTATGTTAGTTATCAGAATTTTCAAGACCAAAGATTCGATCCTGGTTTTGCCTTCCACTAACGGGCAGCGACGATGATGCGGCTCCAGTTTAGAGGCGAGTGGGTAGCCGGAGCCATTGTGTCACTCGTGAGCACCGGTGCCGTGGACCCAGACCGACAGCCTATGCCGCACCTCTGGCACAGTTGTACTACTCAGGGAGCTACATACCAAGCGAATTGACAACTCATCTATACTCACGTCGAACCATGGATGCAACATTCTTGACCCCGTGCACGTTAGACGAATACAAAAGCAGTATCATTAGGCACTCAGACCGGCGCAGTTCCACGCGTCTCTAGGCGACTTCGGCTAAGCCGCTGCCTTTCTGATCGTTCCGTTTAGATACATCGCCTAGCCAAAGTCAAGTATCGAGGAAGTAGGGCGACTATGAAACTTCATGTAATACTTCCAAGTTGCTCCGTTATCTCTCGGGAAGTTGACGGGGCTATCAGTTCTACCTCAGTCCTGCCAACCCCAGGTTTCGCCTTTCAATACTACGACTAAGTGGGGTGTTCCCCGAGAGCCGCGTTCCATACCGCCAAATTCTACATGACAGAAGCACTAAAAATACCAACTAGCCCAGCACAAGTGTCTTGTATACCCGGAACCAAGTTCATCGGGTGGAATGAAAGGTCTTCCCGGAATCCCGGTCTTTCTGGGTAGGCACTTACGCATTGTACAGCCCCCATCAAGAGTAAATGCTCACACGACCGTGCCTAGCTTTTAGGAGGCATTCGATTAGTCTGGTAGTAGCTAACCCTATTTCCATCACTGCGATAGAAGATTAATGTTTCTCAAGTCATTTTATCAAAACGGTTATTAGTGCACTTGACCGGTCCATCTTCATGCCCCTCTATAATCCCGTCCCAATGTGGCCAAGCCCGGACTACAGGGAGTGTACGAGCAATCGGTTTCTTAGCCGCGCTCTAGGCGTGAGTAGTAACAGCCAATCACGCGAGTGACTTGAATATTATCTTGGTGTTTTGGGCTCTTGGCATTTGGTAACCCGACGGCCAACCCGATAGCCGCCGTCAAAGAAACCGACGGCGCACCAGTTATATCATGCCCAAGGTTGAGTCAACATCGAAGCCTCATCGGAGGGCCGGAGTCGGTGTCGGGACGGTGGCACTACCTTGTTAGGCGTTTATCCGCGAAGGGGGGAGTTCTTAAATCTAGCCAACAAGCCAGAATATGAATCGGTTAGGTATAAGTACTGCAGCAGAATCCCAGTGTCGATACCTTTCGCCGAACTCTATCTAGCCTACCGTTCCTACTGAACGACCAGGACCGTGGGTGTAATATAGTAGATGTATGAATAACGAATGTTGGTCTTGTCGTAGCCGGTTATACCGGGCTTATCAGGGCTACCCAAGCGGTGGAATGTATCAATCAATACCGTAGCGGGGACAGTACATCAGGTATTAGTAGGAAGTAAAATATATCGAGTCTTGAATCATTCCGTCTCTCGACACGTGTAGGTATATGAGTTTAATGGCATAACAAGTACACTAGGAAGACCAAAAGAATCCATGTAGTGAGAAATAGTAAAAATAACCGCCAATAAAAAATGAGGTAATCCAATAAACTAATCCGAGGTTCTTATCAACGTGGAAGAAGCTCCTAGCCCGACCATCTGGGACGTGGGTCGGAGGCCAAGGAGCCAAGATTGCCAAGATATCGCTTCCACCACAACTCGAACCTGACGACTTCACATCGCACGCACGTTATGGCTTCAATAAATCGATATTTTCTTCTAGGTACTTTTACAGATATATATCTTAGAAATCAGATAAGATATTTAGGGCCAATACATTCTCCCCCCTACCCTCCTCACTTATAGACGATTTATCCGCTTTGTTCTTTACCATTAGCTCGTCGTTTTTTTGTTACACATTCATTAGACACTCGTACGTCACTATCCTCATAACTACCCGTCCACGATAGGAACCAATCTCTAAAACCCAGGAATGAGAGGGCCAGGGCAAGTTACTTATAGTTACACTCTCCTTCTTCCAAGACACCTTATCAACCCTTGAATTACGATCTAACTCTTCTAGGCTACTGAACCTGGTTACTCTTATCTCTGGAGCTAGTTGGTCAGTCCACCAAGTACGTAACTCACGCCCCCAATCCTGAGCGAGATAAGAGGTGCCAGGGTAGGGGCTCAAGATTATACACATCACGGCCTTCTCAGCGTAGCACAGCATCCTCGCACTAATCCTGTCGTAAGGACCGGAGAGACCACGGACAGCTTCTTCTAGCGCATTTATTATATGCTCACACGTACGGTCGAGGATCAACTCGTTTTTGGCGTTGAAATAAGTGGGATTGGCCATCTTGTTTGCGCCAGCTATACAGCCGCGTAGCCCTCCATGGCTTTCGACCGACTCGCTTTCTCTATTTCCACGATCATATATTAATGCTATATTGCCGTATCTGAAACCGACTCGATAGTATTTCATTGGGGAAACACGTGGGGTAGCATTAACGGTCTTGGTAGTGGTTTCTGTACCACGTCGGTTTACAAAGAGATTGAAATAATTTAGCACTCCGAACGCGCTCACTCCTCTGTATCATACCAAGCCACTCTCACGCAGATCTATCAGAGTTGCCAATCCAGAGCTAGTCAATAAGGGTTTGGGAAACATCCCACTCTCTATTCTTCTGCCCACCAACTAGGATTGAAATCTCGCTCCATTCCCTTATCTCGGGACTTGGAGTCGCGATCTACGCATCAACCTCCGCGGAGACGGTATATGTGGGCTTAGCGTGAGTTGCTCACAGTCGGAGCCCACTCTGAACCTCTTATCCGGAGATGCACCGTAGATGCGCAAACCGTCTCGGAATATCGTCGTGGTACTTATTAGATGACTTATATGAATACAATGGGCCATTATAAAACGACAGGTTGATATCAACCCGCTCCTGGGCATCTTGACACGAAGCCTCAAGACTCGTTCTGCGAGGAAAGACGATATTGCACGGTTCGAAACTTTAGATGTTCACCATCATCCCCAGACCCTGTCAAGATGAAGGTGTCATATCTCTGGGCTGTTCCAGAGGTTAACCCCGTTAACCGCAAGGCTCGGTCAATTCCCATATTCAATCTCTGGAACTCCTATGGCCGCGTGTTCTTCTTCTCCTGGTTTGGATTTATGGTCGCCTTCTGGGCATGGTACACATTCCCCCCTCTCGTAAGTCTTCTTCACCAGCTCCTGGTATAAGTGTCTTCTCTCATACTTCCACAGATAACCCACGTTATTAAAGCCAATCTTCATCTCACACCAGCGCAAGTGGCCAATTCCAACATTGTATCCCTAGTTGCAACGTAAGTTTCTAGCATCCTTCTAGTATAATACTCCTCGTCCTTGAAGCTGACATGATGTAGGTTATTTATTCGGTACCTAGCAGGCCCCCTTTGCGACCAGTTCGGCCCCCGTTATGTCTTCGCTGGCGTACTCCTCATCGGTTCTATCCCACTTGGTCTTGCTCCTCTCGTGCATGACGCCACTAGCCTTTACATCTCCCGTTTCTTCCTCGGTATTCTCGGCGGTGCTTTCGTTCCATGCTTAGTCTGGTGTACAGGGTTCTTCGACAAGAATGTCGTGGGATCTGCCAATGCACTTGCCGGTGGTTGGGGTAATGCTGGTGGCGGCATTACTTACTTCATCATGCCCGCCGTCTTCGACTCTTTCAAGGGTCGTGGATACAATGACGGCACTGCCTGGCGTCTAACATTCATTGTACCCCTAATTGTCGTTATCGCAACTGGTGCTGGTATGCTTCTACTGTGTCCCGATACACCAACCGGGAAATGGTCCGAACGACTTCTCCATACCGAACAAAGCCTCCGATCTCACGGTGTTTTTACGCAAGCTGATGCCATCGTTGATATACCCGGCGAAATTACCGCGAAGCAGAGCTCCAACGTCACCAACTGCTCTGACCCAGATATAGAGAAAAAGGCTAAGGCCGATGCCAGCTATGATCACGAAGCCGTGCTATCCCAGGGGGAGATGCTAGAAATTTCCCAAGGAGAAACTATTCAAAAGCCCACATTCTCGAGGGCATTGATGGTTCTAGCATCACCGCAGACTGTCTTCCATCTCATCACATACCTATGTTCATTTGGGGGCGAGCTAGCCATCAATTCCGTCCTGAGCGCCTACTATATTAAAAATTTCCCTCACATTAGCTATGCACATGCAGCGAATGTGAGCGCCATTTTTGGCTTCCTGAATTTCGTAACGCGGCCGCTCGGTGGCTTCGTCTCGGACTATCTATACAAACTGACGGGTAAAGGCCTCTGGGCAAAGAAGATCTGGATCGTGGTTTGCGGCTTGTTGACTGGGGCCTTTTTGATTCTCATTGGGCAACTAGAGCCTCGAAACTTATCGACCACGCTCGGTCTAGTTTCCCTCATGGCTATCTTCCTCGAGGCGGGCAACGGAGCCAACTTCGGCCTCATCCCGCACGTCCACCCACAGGCGAATGGAATCGTCTCTGGCACAGCCGGAGCAGCTGGCAATCTCGGTGGTGTAGTATTCAGTATCATATTCCGCTTCACGGGGAACGGGACGGATTATGCTAGGGCGTTCTGGGTCATTGGTATCATTCACATCCTGCTTAACCTCATCCTCTGTTGGGTGCCCCCTGTCCCACGGGGCCAGATCGGTGGCCGATAAGCTTTTCGTTATCCCCCTAGTCCATTTCTTGCCTTCATCACAAAAATATGTCCCTTAGAAGTACATTTTTACTAAAATCTTTTCCGACGACACTATCATCGAATTTTAGCCGGCGTTAAGGGAGGTTGAGGGCCGAATGGAATCTGCTTTCTGAGCTGTATAAGACAAGGAATTTGGTAAATATAAGATATGTATAGTGGTACACACAAAATATACGATTGAGTCATCTTATACAGGAAACAAGAGTTACGTCACCTCAACTTTGGTCTTCCCCAACTATCCGTGACCAATATTCTATGAATTACGATTCTTCGCATCCATAATCAGACTTACAGAGTCTTGTGTCGCAGTCATCCTCGGTAAGTTAGAAATCCTCTTAAATCATAGTACCTTGTTTTGTGGAAAATTTATGTCGCCTCTTTTCCTGTCGCTCACATTGAGAAAGACAGAAATCATAAATGTAAACGGCATCTTGAGTATCGTGTCCTCGAGACCCGCATCATTTGACCTCCACAAATCTCATGATGAATAGTGAATACGGGTAGCCTTGACTAAGCGGCCACTACAGTATATCAAAAATTGCCTCTCTCCCATACAGAAATTCTAGTGTAGCCGTTGTCTTGCTTTTTCTTGTCCATCGATGCCTAATACTTCATACCAGTAACCCCCCCCCCCCCCCCCCAATTCAACGATGCAGTTCTATATGTCACCTTTTGTGACTTATTCCCCAATATAATTTGAGTCTAATAGTCGCTTAGAAACAAGCGTACACTACTAGTGATGTACTACTGCGGTAGACACAACCTCTGAAGTAGTTCCGTGGTTACCACCAATAGCATCTATCATGCGAGTCAGCGTAAAGCGAGTGGTCTAGAACCTGATGATCTCTTCCTTCTCGGGAGAGAATTATTTTCAACCATCGATCGGAACGTAGCCGAAGTGAACGGAGAACATTACGTGGGAAGTAGAAAAACCAGAACTCACGCGTTGTAATTGGTCTAAAGTGAGATATATAGTACATCTACATCTACAGTAGAGAGAACCACGTATTGAAGAAACTACAGTACCGCTAATCTGCCAAGGAGTATGGTATGCACTAAAGCACCTAGGCCAAGCCCGGGTGGTCCTTACCATAGAGATAGTTTCGAGGATTAGCTTCGGGAATAACCATATAACGACTACCTGCGTGATTGAAGGCGGACTTTTCTGTGTGTAATACGAGGTTTCTATAATAACAAATAAGTACGCAACACGAGAACCCGATTGAAACGGGACTGATGAGATGAGCCAACTCGAGGTCGCCGTATATATGTCACTCAGGACCCCCTAAGTTGTTGAACAGGCATTCATGCTTCTTCTACGACCGGAAATGCATCCGTTATATCCTTGATACACACGAAAGAAAGGAGACGACAAAGAAACACGACAACCACGTGACTCACCCTACTTTTCCTGGAGAATATAAGGTCTAAGCGGATCACTTTATTGATACACAAGTGATGCAAAAGTTTTTTTTTTAAAACAAGCTCTATTCAAGACAAGATGACAACCTAGCCGAGATATCCCAACAGAAGTTGGAACATACAACGGATTCGCGCCATAGACCTCATATATCGCTTGTATCTCCCGATTAACCCCTTTCCTTTCACCTTGAGTGTCGCCCTCCCCACAAGCCAGTGGGTCTAGCACGACGTTGGATTCTCGTCATGAAGGTATTGACTTGCATCTTCAGCCTTATCTACATCGAATCAATAAGTTTTATTGGCAAAGTTCTATTAAGCAGGCGTGAAAGAAAACTCATCGTCCTCCTGGCTACTACGGCCTCTAAAAAACTGCACACGATGTTGAGGAGTTTACAGGGCGAGAACAGCAGCGAAGAGGCCGAGGGCAATGCCGGCACCAGCGCGGGCGGCACCAGCGGTGGGGACCGGTGAAGAAGTGGTGGTTGAGGTGGCAGCAATGCCGCTGGAGCTCGCAGTCACTGAGACTCCCTCGGTGACGGTGACGACAGGAGTGGTCAATGTAGCCAAGGTGGTTGCAGTGCTAGAGGCCGAGGTGGTCGGCTTCACGCTAGTACTGACACTGGCGCTGACGCTGGTGCTAGTCTTGACAGTGGAGCTGGATGACACGGTGGCCGATGTAGTCGAATTGGTGCCCTTGGTGGGATAAGAAGAAATGGTGGTCGAAGCAGTGATGCTAGCCGACGAAGTGGCCGACGAGATAGCTGACGACGTGGCGCTGGCCGACACACTCGAGCTGCTGCTCACGGGGTAGTCGCTGTCGCTGCCGCACTGAGATGCCTAGAGTTAGTATAGTGCTGGCTTTTTTTGGCCATTGATTTACACCGAGTTGATGCTTGACTCAAGATGGTGTGGGAGAGAATCATGTGCAAGACTTTACCTACCGAAGGACCCTTGATCTCGAAGGGGAACGAGTACTGGAAAGTTGCGCCGCCGGAAGCGTTATCGGCAATCTTAAGACCATAAGTCTTATCCTCGCCGAGTGAGCAGTCGACCTTCCAGGAGAAAGACTCATCCTCAACATTCACGGTAGCTACATACGCCGGTTAGTGACGGGCCATCTGCGCAGATATTAACCGCAGCTTACTGGCAATAGGATCCAGGATCACGAGAGTCGTGGGGTCGTTGCCACCCATGAGCGAGATGGTGGCAGGACCGCTGAACTTGCCAGCACTCCATTGGATCGTGTAGGTTTTGCCGGAGGGAACAGTCTCGCCCTTTCCAGGAGCGCTCACGACGGCATATCCCGGGGTGGCATCCTGGGCAATAGCCGAGGCGGCAAAAGCCAAGACGGAGGCGAAGAGGGTAGCAGAACGCATTTTGAGACAGTCAACTAACTAAGCAAGCCGGAGGTTCTGGTAGTCGAAATACACGATGGATGAGTTGGAGAGTCAAAGCCTAGTAAAGGAGTGAGAAGCAGTAGTTTATAAGGAGTGTGAGTGCCGAGATGGGCTAACAGGCTGACAGGCTGAAAGAATAAAGAGTGGAATGGTCTGAAGAGACGCAATTGACGATTCGATGGTGAGAAAAGGGAAGGGAAAGAGAGGAAAAGGTGGATGAGCCTCAACTCAAATGGTCGAGAACGAGAGTGAGTCTAGGTCGATGCGGCGTGCAGATGCGGCTTGGTGCAGTCCAGATGCCTTGACTATTGACTACCTAACCCAAGGTACATGTAGGCAGGGGGGGGCAGTACTTAAGAAGCCACCTAACTAGGCAGGATACTGCAGTAGTGCAGTGCTTGTTGGGAGTGTACTACTAGTACCTGAGCCACAGTAGGTAGTACATGCAGGTGAGCCGGTCACACGTTCTTTACCCAATGGGAAGGGGGAAATAAATGGGATAATAAATGGGATCATAGGTAATGGGATAATAATAGTACCTGCCTCTAACAACTGATGCTACTAGTGTATACTATATACATATATAGCCGGCTGTATTAACTAGTGTAGTGTCCTCGCCTCGTTGAGGCCACCCAGGGCAAGTCAACCGCCCAGGGAATGCATAGTATGGCGATAGTATAGTGTAGCTAGCCACTCACCGCAATCCGGTTTTGCATACCTAGGACTTTACCTAGGTAGTAATCTAGTCTACACTAGGACTAGGTAGTATAATACACGGGCGTGTTATACAGTACATGTATCACAACAAGAGTCAGACTAAATACACTATGCTAATATCTACTATATATCTATCCTACACTAGCCCAAGGGGGGTAGTACTACTACTAGTAGTAAGCTGTCCCTCTCAATCTGCTCTATTAGGGATGTATATAGTGTAGCGTGTACACTAAGGTATTGCTTGTTCACATTCTTCTGCATGGTTTAGTGTACCAGTATTGGTGTACCGGTATCGCGATCATTGCACTACACCAACCGCTAGGCGTTATGTAGGACCTCGCGCTCAGCGAGTGAAGTAAAAGCTGGAAAAGGAGAAAAAAAAAGTTGGTTGAGCAATGCAGCCACTTGCAGAAACGGCCCATTGAAAAGCTCCGGTTTGGGAAATTAAAGCCTTAATTGGCGTTAATTGAGGGGCGCAGCTGCACTACCCAATGTCAAACGAGGCTTCAGCCACCCCTGCAAATATGTCAGCCTAATGAAAGGGGGAATTGTAAAGGATTCCTTCGCGACGCTACCATCTCACATTCTCACATTCTGCTCATGCTAGTCACACTAATAGTATACATAGTAGACTACGCTCCAAGTAGAAAAACAGACGGTTTTCACCATACCCGCACCACCCTGTGTCTCGCTGCCGCCGCCCAAAGTCTTGCCGTATATCTTGTGTCTCTGCCTTAACCCTGTCCCAACCGGTACCACCATGTATGTAGTCTAGCACTATATGTCGCCCAGCCACACTTATTTGGTAACATCTGCCGAGACGATGCCCTATAAACATCCCGGCTCTTCGGTTCACATCACCTAGTGTATACTAGTACACTAGTTCATAGCCAGTCACATGACCCACGAACATTCCATTTCCTGAATGAGGTCACGACAGATCTTGACGCAGTTACACTACTCCTTAATATTGCACTGCTTACACTATGCAAACTAGGTAGTGTACTCCTTTGACATGCAAAACTGCTGTCTACACTACATACCTTGGAGCCGTTATACCCATATATAGAGGTGGTCATCATTGTAGAGCTGGGGCCTCGATTACTCGATTGGAAAGAATGCAATGCATTACGCCAACCAACAATCAGCTCACTGGAAACCCACGCCGCGAGCCTGCATCTGGCCAATATGAGCCCCAATTCGACCCAGTTGCATCTCGTTACGTCTCCCCCACCTTGTATAGTTAGGTAGGCAGGTAAGTGTTATACAGTAGTGTGTAAGGAGGTTAGTACTAGCATCAGTGGGATGAAAAGTTTACACGGAGCAAGTACAAACTACAAGTAGGATTCATGATTTTTCCATGCTTTGCTGTGGCATTCTAGTAGATAGCACCAACATCGCGCACTAAGCACGATTACCATCAATAGTTAGGTACTGTTCGATAAGGTTAAATCACCTCACTACACCACACCACACCACACCACACAGGTAGGATATGGTGCACTTCGTAGTCGTCTACTATGCATACATAGCAGCCTACCTAATAGTGCATTTGGCAGAAACGAGTACGTGTTGGAAGGCCGCCAACAGTCATGCAAGTCATCTTTTAACAGCATCGTTTGGTAGGGCTATGCACGCATCGTCGTACCCATCATCATATCTGCAGCATACATCAGGACCTTATAGGCATCAGTCTAGTATCCCCCAACATCATCATCTGATTTTGTCACCGTGGTCGGGGCCCCCGCTAATTTGATGATGGTCGCCTTAGCTGCCTTTGCCGCCTTCTAGGATGACCTGCACCCACGTAGTTGTGTCTCTCTTGTTTGCAAGGCTACTGGCATCATATCCAGACCTTCTAGTGGCGCCCAACATCATAGCGAGGAACAGAAAATGATAGTGGCTATCGGGGAACAGGGATTGGGTAAGGAATGGTGTTATGTTGGACGGATACTATCATGTTATAAACATGCATTCACTAGCTCCGAGGCATCACCATTTATTAGGTGCTATGATAATTACGGCGAACTTTGCCTATGGTGACGATAGAACATGTGTATTCTTTCACTCTTTCCCCTATCCTTGCTAGATTTCGTTTCTATAGCTTCTTAAATTCATTGCCAAACAACGTATTCTTCATTTCTCATCTCTTTACATAGCGTAGTATGCTTCCTTATACTTAAGTGGGGCTGGCAACACGATACTTGATTTTGTCAACGTCATCATCCACCTTTGGTAGTGCTGGGATATCGATACCCAATACCTGGTACTGCATGCCAATGTAACCATCACTAAGTACGAGCACATCGACCTTTCTCCCATTGCCGTCTCTGTCCGGTTCTGGGAGTTTGATGACCGTTTTCGCTGTTGGCTTGCTTCCAACCTTCACAGATTGGCCTGGCCCTTGGCTCCAGCCCACACGCTTGACTGCGATGATCTCGTCTTTGGCCTTGTCACACACGATGACGAACCATCCCTCTGTCTGTGGTTTGGGGTACTTCGGAGCAAAGATCCGGGCTTCCCGTTCGACAATAGCATTTAGTCGCTTCAGGCTAACTATGAGTGACAGGGCTGTGATATTTTCTGTGGTGACATTAATACTAGGAAGAGTAGAAACGGCACGACTGAAACGATTCTGTTGAGAGACCGGAATACATAGTTTCTTCGCAAGCTCCTCAATTTGCGACCTGTTGCTCGCACTGAGGTTCTGTAGCGCTGTAGTATCTTTGATGGAGTCTCCATGAATACCAGGTAAGATGGCTAATGGAGAATCCTCTGGCCACCGCGCCGACTTGATGCATTGGAGCAATTTTATCATCCTTAGGCAGCTTGACAAATAGCCAAGCTCCGTTAGAACATCGATGGATGCTTGAATGATACGAATCGATTGATCCAACACGCTCGTCTGATCGCCGACGTAATCGGTAATCGGAAGATCAATACGTGCCATATGCGCCTGGAGAAGAAGGAATGCTTTGACATGAGGGTCCCACATGGGCAACCCGAAGGCGTTGCTCGAGAAAGGGAGATTATTTGACAACTCAGCATTTATAAGATCTTCATTATGGCGGACGGGGAGTTCATCGTATTCTGTTGCACGAGACATCAAAGAGAGGACGTCCATAAAGCTTGCGTTAGGCTTGGCATGCCTCACTAGGTGGCGAATTGTCTTGTGAGATAAGTAGTAGTAGCTCATGATTTTCCCCAAAGGCGTCGAGTCAACATCGCCGTTTGGATAGACTTCAACACATTTAGAGAGCGCTAGCTCATTCAGCGACTTGTTGATCATATCAACCATGAAGTCATTGGCAAGCTGTTGAGCAACAACGGTGTTGTGCTCCTCAGCTGATACTTCAAGTCCGTAATATGATGGGTTTTTGTGCAGGCGCCTGAAGAAGAAGGTCCAAGTAAGATAATCGAGTGCATCTTGCTTGGTGATAATTGTTTCAGCAGAGACCTCTGCACACAAATGGTTGTCTAGCACAGTATGGAGAGATGACTCGACCGGGAACCCTGTGTGCAAAAAGTGCTTATAGAAATCCTTTTTTGCATCCTGGGTGAAAATACGTGCGACTCCTGAATTGTCAAACTGAGGGCGCCCAGCGCGACCAAGCATTTGCAAAACATCGGTCAAATCCATATCTTTGTAACCCTCAATCTTAGCATCATAGAACTGGGTGCCCTTCACCACCACTAAATGGGCAGGTAGATTGACACCCCAGGCAAGAGTACTAGTCGCGACTAAGATTTGAATCTTGTTATTTAGGAATAGCTCTTCCGTTAACTGCCTGTCCGACTCAACTAGGCCGGCATGGTGCAATCCTATTCCGAAGTTGATGGCTTCCTTCAGTGCATCGTCTTTAACCCTCGTGAGGTTTAGTTGAAGATCTTCTTCGGACATGTGAACGAACCGCCGGGGGTTGTCCTCAATGCCGCAGAAATTGATGAGATCTTTGGCAGTCAGACGGGTCTGACGACGAGATGGCACAAATACAATCACAGGCTTTTCAGGGCTGTGCGTCTTAATTGCTGAGAAGGTCGGGCGGTTCATGGATTGCATCAAGGGGCAGAAGCCCCTGACCTCTGGGAAGCCATCTATATAAAGCTCGAGTGGCACTGGGCGCACTGAATGTCGGAAATTGAATAGTCCCTCCTTTACACCAAGCCAATTAGCCAGATCAGTTGCATTCGCGCATGCCGTGGACATCCCGAGGAGCCGGACTGAGTTCTTAGTGGATTCGGCGATATAATTCATACCTAGAAACTGTTAAAAGCTTATCCACAAGTTCTATAGAAAGACTTACGAGAAACGATAATTTCTAAGATTGGGCCTCGGTCTCCAGCGAGGAGATGTATTTCGTCAATTATGACGAGGGCGACTTGACGGACGTAACCCCTTGTTTGCCAGCTTCGCGATATACCGTCCCATTTTTCTGGTGTTGTGATTATAACATCGGCGTCTTTGATTGTCTTCGTATCAGGTGTATTATCACCTGTAAGCTCCACCAACTTAAGACCTAGAGGCCCGGAGAGCCTAGAACCCCAGTCTTTAACCCTTTCGCGAACAAGAGCCTTCATTGGTGCGATGTAGACGACCTTGGAGCCCGGTCGCTCTCGGAAGGCCCACCACATCGCCAACTCTGCCGCAACCGTCTTCCCGCTACCGGTCGGTGACCCAAGCAGAACATTCGCTGGTGTATGGTAAAGCGTATGGAAGATTTGAGTTTGCATAGGGTTGAAAAATTGAAATCTTTTAGCGTAGATCTCTTCTAGGCTGGGATTACTGAGGGCGCTGATGGGTAATGGCTGTAAGTTGAGTAGATCAGTATACACGCTCTCTGTGTCTGGGCGAATGAGGTGTTGGAAGGACACAGGGGTCACAGTTTCTGCCCCGAGCCATTTGTCCGACACAGCCCTCACATAAATCTGATTTGGAAGAGGGTCAGAAAGCGGTATTGTGAAGTTGAGCTCGTGGTCGTCGTAAAATTTTCTCCTATTCAGGATGAAGAATTCATGATGATATATCTCAGAGGTCTCCGAATTTTCAACCCAGACATAAAAAGACTCGGAGGCTCCATGTACTTGGTCATTCCATCTAAAGTCTGGAGTAATATACAGCTTGATCCGTAAAACATCACGATTGAGAGGTGCGATTTCAGCATCCACAGAGACTGTGGGGAAATTGTCGATGATCTTTGAGATCTTCTTGCCAGCATTGTGATTATTTACCAAGCCACCGATTTCTGCCGGCTCCATGTCTCGGAGGGCCTCAACGGAAAGTTGTTTCTCATCAAGTTGGTTGAGAACAGGCTTTGTCAAATCAAACTGGTGTAGAGGATGCTGGAATGGCCATAACCGCCTTTCAATGGATTTAGCTAGGGTTTGCAGTACAAGACACTGATGGCCCCAACGCCTGTTAAGTGCTATCATAAAGAGGGCACGGCATATTCGGGCGGACTGCTGGGCCACATAATTAAGGTCGTTCATCAAGGCAAAATCCTCCGGCTGCGCCCTGGAGATATAAGATTGTAGGAGAATATTAGTTTTTGCTTGTGGTGTATCGATGCCACCAGGAACATCACAGCTGGCGACTTCGTTTCTCATTCTAGTTAGCTCATTGGCCTCGTTGTCCCTCGATTGGATATTGTCGAACTCCGCGCTCATGCTGATCATGTGTAATACGTCGGCTTCGGTTGCTTGTGGCTTCATCATTTTGTTGAATATCTGAATGCTCGACTGCTGGATGTAGTATTGACTAGCAATTCGCCCAACATCCTTACTCTTGAGCTCCTCGGTCACTTCGTTGAAGATAACCATCTGGCTCTGCTGTAATGTGCGAGCAGCTTGTATAGCTAATTGTCTCCTCCTTTGGACAAGTTGGGGGTCGTCCCTAATCTCAGCCCATTCTATACCGTAGTTCATTGGACTTTTCCTCATTCGAACGAATAGATATGAATATCCGATCCACTGAACAGCATCGTGAATCGAGGACACAGTACCCAGCGAGATCTCTGCATTTAGGTTATCGACTAGTTTTGAGGAGAATTTTGATTCTATTGGTTGTTGCTCTGTGACTGCCGACAAGTAATGAGGCAGTTTATCACCAGTTGTGCAGATCATGCCAATGCCGACGTCCTCAAACTGAGGACGGCCAGCACGACCAAAAATCTGAAGGACATCAAGGATTCCTAGGTCTACGAACTTTCCATCTTGTGCACTATACACCTGGGTTCCTTTGATGACGACTGCAGCGGCTGGCAGATTAACACCCCATGCAAGAGTTGCCGTGCAGCATAGGACTTTGATAACGCCTTCGGCAAATAATCGCTCCATGAGATTTCTGTCCGACCGAGTCATGCCAGCGTGATGAATACCCAGGCCTTTGGGAAGGAGATCTCTAAGTTCACGGGCTTTCGATTGCTTCATCTCTCTGACTGCCTGCTCATAATAGGGATGTCCCTGTGGATCAAGTAAGTCCAAACAGATCTGGTCTGCAGCCTTCTCGTGAAGCATCTTAGCTGTGAGGAGAGTATCCCTTCTGGAGTGGACAAAAACCATGACCTGGTGGTTTTGCTCTAGCATTTCTTTGACCTTTTCGAAAGAAACAGTGTCAAGATTTTCTCGGGATTGTTTTGAACCAGCTTTGCCTTTGACGCCAATAAAATGCTGCTCAAGTGGGACCGGACGGAAGGAACCATCAAAGTAGAATAATCCTGCCTGCCGATTGACCTTAAGGAAATCGGCAACATCAACGTAGTTTGGGAGTGTAGCACTGAGTCCAATGATACGAATCATTGATTGAGTGCTTTCGACTTGTCGTTCCGTGCGCGCAACTAAAGATTCTAAGACGGCACCACGCTCATCATGAAGCATATGGACTTCATCGATGACGAGGAGTCGAACTTTTTGCACTAACTCGGTATCACCGGTCCCTTTCCGTGTAATAACATCCCACTTTTCGGGTGTTGTAACGATGATCTGTGTTTGAACGACTTCAGACTTGGTGAGATGCATATCCCCGGTGTATTCTCGACAGCGGATACCAAGCCATGCTAGGCGTTTCCCTAACTTGTCGGTGATTTCGGCCGCAAGAGCTTTCATGGGGGCAACGTAGACAATTTTAAAGTCTTCAAGATCAACGGTGAAGTCTGTCGCTCCCGTATTCTCAACAGGGTTTGGCGTGAGATACTGCCCAATGGTCTGGAGAATGGTTAACATGGCGGCATCCGTTTTACCTGCACCGGTAGGGGCACAAATCAACATGTTCTCGTTGCTCTTGTAAGCCACTGGATGCACCAGGCTTTGCATGCGATTGAGGGTTTTATAACCTTTAAAGGTCCGGCGGCATAGACCATCCATGTCGCTGATTTTAACGAGTTTGTGTCCAGGCCAAAGAGTTCCAGGTTTACCAGCGGGGACAAAATACTCTTCGTACTTTTCAAACTGCCTTCTTTCGCTTCCGGGGGGTAGGCCGTACTTCTTTCCCGAGTGACTTAAAGTATTTCCAGCGTTATGTCTCTTGTAGACATGTGGGTACTGCTCCTCCTTATACATACTCGGTGCCAATGCGGCGTTCTTATGATTGTAATTTTGGCGCCGGAGTGCCTCGTCCCTTTCAGCCTTGGTCAAAAGTCGGCCGGCTGGGCTATGGATCTCTCCAGCTGTTACATCACGGAGAATACCATCTTTCTGGGAAAGCACCTGTATCACAAAGTCGAGGTCATCGAAGCCAACGAGGTCAGTAAGCAGAGACTGCACCTCGCCGTCGGATCTACTCGAGTTTAAGATGTCTAAAATCTGAGCTTGGAAGTCGTCTGGTGATAGTCCACCTTTCTTTGCGGAGATGGCAGAACACTGTTTCGAGAACCAGGATATGCCACCGTCCAGGCCGTCGGGGACATCATTCGCGCCCTCGATAAAGTCACTACCGTACAAATCATCTTCGGAGTCTGATATGAAGTCCCAAACATCATCGCCGCTGTTTCCCGAGGTGAATTCTTCGTCGGAAAAATCAAAATGGGTATTTGAAGCGAATTCTGTATTTTGGCTCGGCAAGTTCAAATCTGCCAAAGCTGACTTCATGGCTGCAAATTGTACACGCCATTGCGCTTCTGCATCGCTCATGGAAACCATTGTGACTTGATATGCGAGAGACTTGTTGATTATTTTTCGAGTTGTCGGAAATGGAGGTTAGCGAAGTTGGTATTTGGTAGTACTGGGACTGCTTGCTCGAGCACGGCTCGTGCATGGGGTTTATATTCAAGTACCTAAGTCAGGATGAGACATAGTGACTCTTCGGCGAAAATGACTTGTGGCCTGCCTAAGAGGTACCTACTTAAACCTATGCGTCCTTAACTGCTGTCTGGGCGGGGTGAGAGGGTATCTACATATGGTACATAGGGCGGCACATGGGGTACATGTATCTACCCACTGTGGCCGGCCATTACCTAGGTACCTACCGACTAGACGCTCCATACATGTATCAACCTAATCTACACGGTAGTGTAGGTAGTAAAAAGCCAGTGTACGCTCTTAAAGAGGACTGCTGTTCTTCCTTTAACGGACGAGCTCTCCGCATTTCATTAGTCCCGTCATCTTCAGATAGCAAGTAGTGTGGTAAGTGTGGTACTAGGTATAAGTGTGGCAAATGTAGCGGTCTGCGTTTATCCTTGTACTACCTACTTAGGTACCAACTTAGGTACTTACTTTAGGTAGGTACACAGGTATGCCTGGGGGTTATAGGTGCTTAAGTCAACTGTGCTTGGCCTCCGACCTACCTTGTGTACCTACCTAGACACAAGCGTTACACGGGCTTTCCATTCCTCTTAACTCCATCGATTCTGGGAGCCCCTCGTGCCTACATTGCGCCTCCTAAACATCTACCAGTCCTCACCACAATAACAACTCACTTCTCTCGCGTTTTCTATCTACGCACACAAGGCTGTGTATTAAGTGGAATCCCAGCGCGCCTCTTCTCCATCGCTGCCCAACATGAAGCTTCATTACATCGGAGTATGTCGGGCTATCCTTAACCAAGTCGAACCTCGGTCGAATCCTAGATAAGCATGGCTGACATATCTCTCTACCTTGGCATAGATCATCCGAAATGAAAGCAAGCCTGGTGTTGAGATCGTATGTGAAAAAGAGCTAAGCGCTTACTCACGCTTCACCCGTCAAAAGTACGACCACCCCCTCCGAGACCGTCGTACCATTCCCATGGCTCCCGGGAAGCGCACCAGCGGGCTAACCTAGGATGCATTGCAGTTATGGCGAGTTTATGACCGTGTTCGCAGGGACGGTGGCCGAACGGACGCGGCCGGGACAGAGGCAGGATGTTGAACAGCAAGGTGCGATTTCTCATTCCAACGGTTGTTCCCCTCGATTCAGACAAAGCAACGCATATGGAACGACGGAGAGGAGCGAACGCTAATCGCATGCTTGGCAACAACAGACTACACATTCCATGCCTACGGACGAACAGAAGGCGTATGCGGCATTATCATTTCAGATCACGAGTATCCCGCCTTGGTGGCGCACCAGTTGCTGTCCAAGGTGATGGACGAGTTCCTGGCGTCTCACCCACGATCCGCGTGGGCATCCGCCAGCGCCAACAGCATCACCATGCCTGAGCTCAAAGAATATCTCCTCAAGTACCAGGACCCGCACCAAGCCGACAGCATTATGAAGATACAGAAGGAGCTTGATGAAACCAAGATCGTCCTGCACAAGACCATCGAAAGCGTGCTGCAGCGTGGTGAGAAGATCGACGACCTGGTCGCCAAGAGCGACGGCCTCAGCAGCCAGAGCAAGATGTTTTACCGTAAGCGAGAGCCTCTCTTTCCTCATTTTAACCATTACCACCGACTTCACCACACAGTTTTTCACCATGTCCCAGATAGGGGTAAAGGCTAACATGACTTCTAACAGAACAAGCAAAGAAGCAAAACTCGTGTTGTTTGGTTATGTAAATATCATGCGGCGGCGTTCCGTAAATCGGCGTTGTCTTATACACTCTGAATTTATTGCGGTTTCAGCATAGCGGCTAGAGGATCTACGAGGTTGGCTTCTGCACTCAACCTGATTTTCTATCCCTAACATACCAAGTTACTATATCCTGCATGAGCCGATAGCCCCAAGCTGTCCGTTAAAGGGGCGGAAATCATGTCATTCGTTAAACAGTTCAATGGGTAATATCACGTCACGACGATGGGCTTAGGAATAGAGCACTCTCCAGTCACGTATGATGGTGGTTGGGATATACTATAGGAATAGCTAGCCTCCACAAAACAAGCAGGCAACCATAATATAATTAAGGATCAAGGTACTAATTGTAAGAAAGCTTACTTGGTGAATCTGAACATACCAGAGTGTAGACTGCCAAGCCTTGGGGTTTGCGGTATGCTTTAAACAAAGTGTTAGAGAATATAGCCTGGTCGTGTTTCATGTAGGAGGCTGATACTATCGTCTAGTGAGAAACTGGGTTCAAACAGGGTTGCCTGGGGACATTCCAAAGATAGCTAGGTTGAGATTGTCATTTGAGCTTCATTACACTACAGGCAAGTAGGTAAGTATCCCAATCATTTATTCGTAGTGCCCTGGTTATTGAATACTTCTGCCAACCCTGTTGCTTCGCATCATCCCATTTACCACATCCAGGGTATCTTCGTTTTCGTTGGGAGAACCACTAATATCCTGACATTCCCAAGGGGATAGGGGAACAAAGGAAAGGTGACTTGTGCACAGACCTACCGTTTGCGAGTTCCAGACTCGACATCCTCCCCCCTCGAGTGCCTTTGTGAAAACTCCGCGCTAAATTATAGCCCTTTGACATTCATCCCTCTCATCTCGGTATATGTTTAATGTATGTACACTTCGGATGGAGAGGCTTCAGTCTATGAAGCATCCATCAACATAGGTCAGAGCCAGTAGATCTTCTAAAACGAATATTAAGAATGAAATAATAGAAACAGCGGATGCAATATATCAAGCATCCTCGAGCACGATTCGTTCACTCCTCCGATGCTGCGCAAGCGTGAGATGCGGGTCCAGCATATCGGGTGGGTGGACCAATGTCGGCGTTGAGGTTTTTGTCTCAACTATTCTTCCATTTTCGCCTACCGCGACACCTGTCACGGGACTCGTCCGCGCCGGGCTCGCATGAGATGGCCTCCTGCTGGATGACACGGGCGGAGGCGGCCCCGTGCGCAACGGCTGGAGGAGCTTGTGCTGCTCTCGAGACATGGATATTTGTCGCGCAATCGAGATCTCTACTGGCGTCATTTTGGCGCCGCCGTTTCTCGTGCTATTAAGATAGAAAGCGTCAGTGGAATCTTCGGATGGACGTGTAACGTGCGATGAAGCGAGAGAGGGCGATCGCTTGCGATAGCTACTCGTGTACGAGGATGCCGTTGACGGAGTCTTCTGAGAGGGGCTAATCATTTGCCACTTTGGTTCGGGTGGCGGTTGGTAAGCAGCCGGTTTCCAAGCCTGGCTTGTAACTAATTCGTCTTTCACTGACCCTATCTCAGATGGTGAATCAAGAATGAGATTAGATTCATCATTACTGAATTGATGAGGGGGTGAAGGTGTCAGTGCCGCTTCGGTATCGGGTTGTACTGTAGCCGCAATGCCATGCTTCTCGTCGTGATGATGAGAAATGCGTCTAGGGTGCTTCGAGCTATATATGTCCTCTGCTGGTGAGAGGTCATGACTCGGCGCTATGTGGCCAAAAGTAGCCTTAGAGGGGGACGGAAGGAGTGCCGGCGAAGTATTTGCTCTAAGGCGCGGTGATAACCTCTGAGGTATATGATTCTGGGTTTGTTTGCTTGTTGGGAATAAGGCAAATCCCGAAGATCTTGTAGTTGGTTGGGGTGATGTTGCTCTTCGAGTCACCCTGTGCGGTTTGCTTTCCTATGGCGTGTCAGATTGACTCTATGTTGTAACTGATAATTACTAACCTCTTCTCGCTCGGCGACATCGTCAATACTCTTAAGTTTCGGCATGGTTGCTTGACGCCTCGACAATAATGACGGATTGGATCTTAACACACCGTCAAACATCACGCTATATCTCTCCAAACGTACGTCCGGAATTTCGACGTTTAATAATGGTTTGGCTACAAGGCCAGATTCAGGGCTTGTGTCCAAATCAATCGGAATGCGCCCAAACTTTGTGTCTACTTGCATCTCGCCCAACCTTGGCTTTCGATCATATTTATCGACTTGAACGTTTAATGGCATCGTCTGCGATCTGACGACGATAGGCTTATGTTTGGGCGCTTTACGTGAACCAGTTGTGTTACTCCTCGCTGTATTCCTCGAGTCTGACGGCTGGGCTTGACTAGTGATCGCGGCCTCTTCTGGTCGGTTTGTACCATATAAACCATTCGGGTCAGAAATGGACACAGCCGGAACTGACTGATCGGATTGCTTTCTCGCAAATATGTTGAACAACTTCCATTTTCCCGATGGCTTTCTTGATACTGGCATATCGAAAGTGTCAACACTGCTACTCCTGCTCCTGCTTCTACCCCTAGATGCCGGAGGGGTCATAATAGGATGCGAGTTCTTCCTAGTCCGCGCAGAGTTCTGCATGTTCCACGTATCTGAAAAGTTCGGTGCCTGAGTCGGGCTCCCCAAAGCCATGCCGATACCCCCGTCACGTATTTCCGTCGCCGGATAAGCCATCCCCCAATTATTTGTTCCAGAGGTGAATTGCCGTATAGGTGTGGTTTTCGGACTAGAATCAGGAGTCGGTAGTTGACCTCGAAAAGATGTTAATGGCCCAGATCGAGTCCCTCCGTAGACTCTCGAACCAAGATAGAAATCATCTCTTGATACCCTCTTGTCGAATTTGAAGTCGTTTTTAGCCACTTTCTTCGAACCTGGGCCGCCGGATGTACTTGGCCGATCTGCCATTTTGGCTCTGGATGGAGGTGTGGCGGGAAGAGGACGACTGGCATACTGATGTGCACTCTTCGAAGCATCGACGGGGGTAACAAAGTCATTATAAGATGGGGTGCGTAGTAGGGACTTGTCTGATACAGTTTCTGGCCCACCATGAAGGGGCTGGTCGGGGATGTGCGTTAGTGGTGCTTTCGCAGCTGCATGTCGCCTTACCTCCTTGCTTTCTATCAGGGACCTGGAGCGGCTAACCAATTTGTACATCCTCCGTCGGAGCCCTGCCCTTGGACCTTTCTTGGGTTGCAATGGTTTGGGGGTTACAAAAATCGCGTCCAGTAGTGAGACGACGATGTGATGGATATTACAGACAGTAAGCCGAGTTGGAAACAAGACCAAGAAACTCGATAGTGCTCGGGCAGAACATGGCCATCTTGTGAGGGATGGGACAGTTCATATCCATTTGACCTTCTCTCCCTCATCAAAGGACCGGGGGATTACACAACGGCAGCTACCAGTGCATCCACGAGATCATGTCCACTACTTTCCCTAGCCAGGACATCTTACATACTTACAATGTAGCCGGAGTTGATTGTTTGAGATTAATAGGCTGCGTAATAAAGAGGGATGACCAACATCCAGGGTCTTTTAATGTGATCTGGAACGGACACAGGATGTGCTGAGAAGCAAGGCGACCCCTTGTTCCACGTCCATGTTCCATCGGCACGCTTGTTCTGCGTCTAACCAGCACACTAGCAAAGACGGTATTGCTTGGCTGCCAAGGAGTCCTGTGGGTTGTGTTGGGAATCGTACATAGTACATAGTAGATCGAATTTCCAGCAAGATACTACAGGAGGAATGTCCGGAGTCTGCACACCTCTCGACAATTCGGGTCTAATTGCATGAACCAAGGCTCCACAAGCCGAACAGGCTCAATACGGCAGCTTCTCCAGATGTGCGGGCAAAAAGCTTCCAGAAAACCAATACCTGTTGCATTGATACCACCCAGCGACAACGGGTTGAGACTTGAATCCTCCGCCAATCATCAAGACTGTTATTTTCAATTGTCTAACCGCTCCCCCTCCCCCCTCGCACATCAGCTCGTCTGTTGATTCTCAAGTCTCTTGCCACACAAACGAATGGTTCTTCTGAGGCAAAGACTCTATTGGATGTTTCCGCGAAATGAAAAGGTGGTGGGGTCCTCCGTCGTCGACGTTTGCAGGGAACAGCCCTCGATATTTCAAGGCTGATATATACATGTACTATGTAGGAGACTGGTCTATAACGAACGATAGTGATGATGACGAGGGAGATAAAGGAGCGGCTGGTGGTTTCAGGGTCCTTTTTGGGTCAAGCCTGGATCTCGTCAGGTTTCAGAAGTGCAAACAGTGCTAGATTGCCTAAACTCCACGAACTACTGTACTACATAGTACTTGTAGGTACATAAGGTTTTTAACACACTAAATTAGGCTTAGCTTGCTTTCCGCTTTTAACGGACTAGGCAACCGATCCTTTCTGAACTGACTAAGACGATAACTCCATACCTTTCCAAAGGTCGTAATGGTCTTAACATAGGTATCCTTGGGAATCTTCTTGCTATAGAACCCGTCGAATGGTGGGGCCCATTAATAGCTTGGCCAAGCTAAACGATCTGTATACAAAGCGGGCAGGAAGGGCTTTTTCGTAACGCGAGCGCCGTGACTACATAGTATAAAAGTTTGCTAGTCAACTTGAAGTCTCTACATCCTTGTGAAAGGGCATATACCAGTTCTTACTATCAGAAGGAAAGCCTGTAGTAGAACTCTTACTTTGCCTCGCCCTATTAGTTAATTACACGGTCGTCAGGCCTTATTGTAAATACCAAGGCCGTACATCGCAACTGCTTTCTAATTTATGTCTCTTACCAAGGCTTTAAGACACACGACATATATGCCTAAAAATTAACAAAAGCGCTTGCCTTCTATTATATCATTATAGAAATTTAATTTCTCTTCACGCAGTCTATGCTTAGGTATAAGAGCCTTCCGTCTTTTTCCATCTCTTCTTCTACAACCACTATCGTCAGTAGGCTCTAAATCATTATCCCTATCTTCAATGCTGCATTCCTAATCGCAAAATCAGTCTATTGTTTACACTGTTATTAACTCGTATGTTTTTCCTTTGGTATTTCATCCGTTGAATTATACGACTTTGTTTATCTAGAGTTCTGAAAAAGCAAGTCTTTCCAGGCTCAAGCCGGGCTCAGGCTAAAAGCGGCATGGCTCAGGTTAGATTCCCATCCCGATTCGGGATGGTAAAACCTATCTGAGAGAGTGTACATTACGGAGGGGGCCGCCTCGATGTAGTGTACTTGTTACGTAGTACTAGTCGTATATTACCGGTTCTATCCCGACCCGACCCACTCCGGTTGACGGCTCCTATTAGCGGCTTCAACGATACCGAAGTACAGAAGTTAGTGTATATATAATTTTGTTCTACCCGTCGGCACTCATTCGATCGCCGTCCCTAACACTCCCGTTCGTCTATAGTTCGTCCCATGATCAAGGGGCCCGTACACGGCACGATAGGAGATGCTGAGGCCACCCGTTTCGGATCTTCGTCGATCCGAACGGTTGAATGATCAATGATCACCCGCCTTGTCTCTTGTCATGGTTCGTATCAATGCTACTGCTGATATCCAGACGAGCTCTGGGTAGTAAACCCCCAGCCGGGAGCAACTTTCTATTTGGCTAACTTTATTTTTATTTTATTTTTTTTTTATTTTTTTTTCTCTCTCTGATTCTGTATTCTACTTTTTATATTCATTCGGTAGAGTCGCTCTATACCCCTCACATGTTCAAGACAACACCAAAAGAAAAAAGTTTAAAGACTTCGGTGTCTATAAATTCCCTCCTATTTAGTTAGACGTACTCTTCAAGATAAGTTTTTATAAGATGATATGGAAATGCATCTCGAGGGACGGTACCTCGTTCATACTATAAGAGATACATTCCTCATAGCAAGAGGTAGACAATTTTCGCAAGTTCAGCATTCTATATTTATACTCGTCTAAGACGTACAATGCAGAGAGCATCTCGCATATCAGTTTGAATGACTGTCTACACTGTATGACATATCGTCCCTCCGTGCCTCCCTCAGATCCACCGCAGCAAAACATCAAAACATCAAAACATCAAAACATGACCTATTTTAGATACCCAAACTGGAGGCTATGTCTGCACCACGCAGGTAGTGTTTGTGTGCTGTTTCTCTCCTAGTGGCGCTCTATGCATACTTGCTTAGTACCCATACCCATCCATATCCATACCCAGATAATATCGAGTGCTTCGGCGCCTCATATGTACATGTAGGGATGAAAGCATGAAAAGAAAAGAAACGTTAATTTTTTATTGTCGTGAGAGATAAATATTGCAAACCTCGAGCTCGGATGAAACATGAATCATATAGGTGCATGTATACGGGAACTTGCTTATCTGTCCCTACTTTTAGGTAAGTATCATCCCACTTCCCAGAGCACGCCAGGTATGACGGACGGTGTTTACCTAACCTATTTTTTTTTCGCGTTGCGGGGTTGATACCAAGAAATGAAATTGTTTAGGTCATTGCTTTAGGCCTTTGCCCACCCCCCCGAAAACAGCCCCTCATTGCCTACTTAGTAGGTACCTAGGTAGGTAGGCAGGTAGCATGAAATGCCCCCTTTGTCACTAACACCATCAGCAAACCTCCGCCCAAAGGTTATTTAACTACCTGCCTACCGACCTGCCGACCTATCGACCTACCTAACCTAACCTACCTCTTACCTATCAGTGCTTCCCATCTAGATCCCTTCTCGACATCCTCTGTCCCCGTGCTTTACCTTTGCAAAATTCTCCATCCGACCTTCACAACCCGACGACAAAAGAAACCATGTCTTGGCAACGTAAAACCCCCCTCCGTCCCTCCCAACTCCTTCCACCTTCCACCCAGTAACCCCGCCTTACTGAGCTCTGCCAGAGGGGTAATTCAACCGCTAATATTCGAAACACGCTACAGAATACATCGACTCTAGGTACGGCCCTGACTCGATTCCGCGGCCATGTAAATAACACGGCAACGAAGACTGCTAACTGATCGGACAAAATAGCCTTGTCGGCAGCGGCCACATCGACCAGGCCGCCATCGTCAGCGCCGCAGGTGACAGCGTCTGGGCCACTTCAGCTGGCTTTAATGTACGCATCCACAGAAACCCCTCTCATGACTTCTTTTACCATGAGCTCGAACAATAAAAGGCCTACATCTACATGGCGGTCCCGGGTTGTAATTATTCAACTTCACCAGATAGGACTGACAAGCACGGAACACAACAGGTCCAACCGGCTGAGCTCAAGGCCATCGTCACCATCCTAGCAGCCGCGGAAAACGAGAAGGGCGACCAGACACCCGTCACCACAGCCCAGGCAGAGGGTATCCATGTGGCAGGCTCGCGCTACGTCGTAGCCCGAATTGACGGCCGATCCATCTATGCCCGCCAGGTCAGTACCGTTTTCCTAATGGCAATATATTTGCTTCCACAGACTCGTAGAGGAACATGCAAGTTGACTTGAGCTTGCGGACCCTGTTTATAGGGTCGGACAGGAATTTGCGTTGCCAAGACGAAGCAGGCCTTCATACTCGCCCACCATGCAGAGACACAAGTGGCCGGAAACGCGAGCTCGACCACCGAAGCTCTCGCCGATTACCTCATCAAGTCCGGATACTAAGCGACGGGAGCGAGCATCAGTGGACTCGCGGGTTATGTTTCTGTGAAGAGTACGACAACAGTGCAGGAAATGGGATATGGGCCAACGATACCCATGGCACGTGGCTGTGTAGGCAGAACTCATGGCATTAGAAGCGTTTGCTCAGGTGAAGAGCGATTGTTGGGATCTTGATGAAGTTCTTCTTTTTATGATGACGATGAAGTGATCGCTCAAGGTCGCTCCCTGACTGGTTCGAAACACCAATATACACCCCGAATCCGCCCTGGATTTCTGCATAGGCAAATAAACAAAATGTCCCCCTCTCCCGTGAAAAATTAAGCCGTACTTTACTAATTTTTGCCTGTTATGGGTATATCCGTTGCCAGCTCCGTGCCTTTCGTACCCTGTCTTCTATAAATCACGCCCATTAGTGATAAATCATCGTACACGACCCTGAAATTATCCCTCCCTTTTCTTTCTTCTTTCTGTTGTACTTTGGCTGTATTACTACGACGCAATACGCCTTGATATTGTACTCATCATTTTAACAGGTGCGTTTGAGGGAGGGCGAAGATCCGTGCGTCGATAGACGGCCCTCCTATACCATGGCGCAACAATGGCACCTGTTCGCTACGAGCCATCAACAGGCATCGCTCACCATCACTTTACTGTTAGACAGGCAATTCGGCGTTTCTGCGGCCGAACCCAATGCGATCAACAAGGAGGCTGATATAGGGCCCGATCAGGGGGAGATTGCGTGCAAAGCCCGCAATGGTACCGAGGAAGTCGCCAAATAGAATCACTATGCCGTACAGCTCGACGAGGAATCCAATCAGTGGCCAGCGCAACAGGATCAATACAAGCCCTGCGAAGAAG
This sequence comes from Xylaria sp. Z50, assembly GCA_037356035.1. Classification (NCBI taxonomy): domain Eukaryota; kingdom Fungi; phylum Ascomycota; class Sordariomycetes; order Xylariales; family Xylariaceae; genus Xylaria; species Xylaria sp. Z50. The sequence goes on from JBAWJU010000068.1 coordinate 121,571, forward strand.
GCTGCGGTCCCTTTTGCCTTTTGCCGCCGCGCAAAGAAGAGGAGCGTCTTCTGTGGTCCGATTATTATCGTTAGGCCAATGAGGAAGAGGATCTGTCCAGAGTTAGGAGGCCGATGCCTTCGAGTAACGGATTTAAGGAGGTTAGTTGGGGAAAATATACATTGCCCATTGCCAACCTGTGAAAACGCCGTTGTTAGCCTTCGTGTCGCCGTGGTGCGTAGGGAGATGGGGTTTAGACTCACATAGCCCGATCAAAGAATAGCAATACGCCGCCGATCAGGAAGAAGCCTCCTGTCAAGTCGAAACAGATTAGCTCTTTGTCCTTGGGATTGCGCAAAAAACGCCGGGTGAAGCGTACCTACCGCCCGAGCAGAAGACAACACCGATCTCTGCAATGACCCAATCGTTAGCTGTTCGTACTATGTGCCTCCTGTTCCACGTCACTGGCCCTGACGGCATGCATGCCTTTCGCGCCACTCCCCGGAAACCCAATGAGCCTAGATTCGTCGCTTACTCTGATTATCCGATAACCACATTGTCGGCATCTTGCTATTGCTATGTGAGTCTCTCGGGATCTATCTTGGTGTCGAATATCCTGTCCCGAGACGGGCTTGGTGGATGCGAGAGGCGGAGAGGCGGAGAGGCGGAGAGGCGAGATTTTGAATACGAGACTCGGGGCAGGATTTTAGTGCAAAGTTTGAGCTACGCCGTGATTGTGTGGGATGTAATGGGATGTTCGAAATGATGCTGGGTAGGGGTTGGTGCGTTTTCGTAGGTATTAGATGTGATGTAACTATCTAAAAGTATCGACGAGTTGGACACGGGTTCGTGAGAACCCCCCTGCCGTACTCCCTTATCGGAAATCTTTAGTGCCTGTAGGTAGCTGAAAGTGGTCGCTGGCAGGCCAATAAGAACCTTGAAATCCATACCCCACCATCTATAAACATTTTCTGCGCATGCTCCATCCTCTCCTCCAATTTCTTCTTATTTACATCTCCTCGTCTCCCTCTCCTGAGATTGCACTCTGAATCCCAATCGAACCCCAATCACCCTATGGCTCGCTGCCGCTATCGATTTTAGATATGGCCAGTTCTTACCCACGTGCAACCATCTCGTCCCCATGGTGTGAGTTGATCATGCTCACTACAGACATAATGGACAAAGCTTCGCCAAGGTAAACCGGGACACGTTGCTTCTGATCTGAATTGTTTGGATTGGAATAAATTATATAGGTGCTCAGTCTTGTTCACCAACACCTTCCCGCCTACCACTATACTTGTCTTCACTTTTCACATCACTGCCGCGGCGTCCTAAGCTATCGCTCAGAAGCTTTGGTCACTGGAAGCGACTCTTCTATTCGTTTTCGGTACCCGTCAGTTACAGGCAGAGAGCAATTTTTTTTTCTTCCTGATCACGATTAAGCCGGAGCGTATGCCTGTCATTCGGTCGCTGAAAGGCAACTGGTGCGTAGGATAGGCTTGACTTTGTTGGTCGAACATTCTATCCCCATGGAAACCCTAACTTCTATGACTAACTTAATCTTGCCGGTTGTATCAGTGTTGGGATACTGTGGTGTAGTGTGAAAACCCCAATAGTCGTGCTGTGGTAGTAGTATCATGTATCGTCAGAAATGCGCAATAAAACTGCTAGAGAAGCCAAACACCAGACGTCGAAGGCCCCTTTACTTTAAGATCGTATGGGCCCCACGAGCCTCCAAATAAAGTTCGGGTGAGCCCTGAGGTAAATTTCGGATGAATCCGAATACCTCCCTATCATGGTACCGTAGCCTACTCTTGGGGTCCATATAAGGTGCTGGGAGACCTGTGACATCGCAGTATCGCTTCGTGTGCGCAAGGGATGGTGCTGATTCAATATTCGTATATGTGACGACCGGGGCCGACGCGGTTGCACCGCTGCCGTTCGGTCGCAAACTCTTCTCCAAGACAAGCTTCGACAGACTACGTGACGCTTGTGCGAGATTTGGTTGGGGGTTGGAGCCGTTGGCGGATTGGGTGGGTGTAGATGTACCGCTTGTGGAGAGGCCGTTGTCGTCAACCTGCATTGGGGTGGCGGCGCCGCTGTTATCTTGCGGTGTGACGGCCATTGACGCCTCTTTACGAGAGGCATCCCCGACAATTGTCTTGATGTTCTTGTTACGCCGTTGGTTCGGTCGCCAGTGCGGGTTTCGAAAGTTCTTGTGGATGGAGTGAATGTCGAGCTGGTCTATCAGCTCCTGGTGGGCGATCTGAGCTTCGGTAGGTGCAGACATCTCGAAAGATGTGGAGCTGTTACACTGGTGCTTTACAATGAGGTTGTGAAGCCTAACACGTAGTTGTAAATGAGATGTATGGACGACCGGAGGAATAGGAGGGTGGTTGGCATCAATCCTCTTGAAGAAGTTGCCTACTGGTGATCTACTACCTAAAGTAGTTGTTTGGTTGTTCATCTGCTGCGATGGCTAATTCTGCCTAGCTTTACCGCCCGTATGGCTGCCTGGGTACATAAGTGATAGTATACCTACTCGGCTCCCGTCAAGCCAAAACAGAGACCACGCTAAACTCAATAAAGTAATAATGTATATATATGGTATAAGTTCTCTTGACCTCACTCTGCACAGCATTGAGAGTCAATTCAGTCTCAAGGCCATTACCCTCTAAGTTTTGTGCACAACTCGACAAAGTCTCAGCCAACATGGTTTGCCTCTCTACCCCAAGGCCTATCAAATGCTATTGAATATCTAATCATGGTTCCTAGGAGAGCCCACACGAACACCAACAGAACCTCCTCTTGTCACGTATTATCACCAATGTTGTAAGCGACCTTCGCGTCGAAGCCCTGCGGGCACAGCTCCCCAGACTTTAAGCTTACAACTCGTAAGGAGAAACTCAATGAAGCCATCGTTGTGATGAACAAGAGCCTTCAAGTAAGGACGAGGAAATGCAAATATGAGAGCATGAACGGGGGGCTAATCGTGACAATAACAGGATATCAACGTCCAGAACATGAACATCGAGCTGGTGGCACAGATGTTCAAGAACTACCAATCCAACGTGTTATTCCACCTGGAAGGTATTTATTTAACCTTTTCTCTCTCTAGCTCATGGTTTTCACTAACTGCATTGATTATAGCTACGGATAATCTGAAAGAGCCATCTTGAAGAACATGTAGTGTTTGTAGGGATGAGAGGCGAGATTCTCTACTCCAAGCCCCAAGCCCCGGGTCCCAATCGGAAGGTTCACGTGTTGGTCATGGTTCGATAGAAGTTTCCGACTTGAGCCACAGGATATGGGTATGGCATTGTAGTTAATGAATAAATAAATGAATAGATGAATGAATGAAACAGCCTCTTACCTCTTGTATTCATATATCGACAATGTATCAGTGATACACGTAACCATGGCCTCCCTGTAGAGGTACATGTACACTACACACCTCCAGACGTCCAGTACAGTGCCTGCAACCCCAGTTGCCACTATCAGGATCCGCGACTCCACTCCCGACAAGGGAACCATGATTGGATGGCGCTGCGAAATGATGCGACCCGTTGGTCAGCCTTGTGTGTTCGCTGATGCGACAGGGCGAAGGACGGGCGGGTAGTGGGAAGCGCGGCAACCATCCGACTATCTAATCTAGACTCTATACAAGCATCGTAGCTTCGACTAGCAGGCGTTTGACTCGTCCATTTGAATGGAGTAAGCCCCGATCTGCCCGTTCATTCCCCAAACACCCCAAACATCATTCATATTCATCCACTTGGGTACGGCCACCGGATACCCGCGATCAATCGATTGCACGTTATTTCAAGCCCACCCTTCATTGTCTAGCCTAACTATTCGCCATGATTTAACTCCAACGCCTTCCCCCTCCGCTCGAGACAACTTGAACTCGAAAACCACCGACTCCGGCATCATCCACACCAAAATCAACAGCATTACCATCCTCGTCATCATCATTATCACCATGGCGCCGTCAGCTGTTGATACTCCCATGCCGCCTTTGCCCGTGCGCGAGGAGAAAACGTATCCTCCCGCACGTATTTTTAATGTCAAGGAAACAAAGTTCGAAAAACACGTCACCCCTCAGCCTGATGGAAGAGAGGAAGCCCTCACAAGGCCCGAGGGATCGGCCGCCATAGTTATTGATAATGGTTCGAGGCGCCCTCACCCTAGTTTCCTTCCTGTCTTACCTTTTTTCTCTCTTTTGTGTAGCAGATCTGACGTAAACTTCAATGCGCTAGGTTCGTCCGCCGTCCGAGCTGGTTGGTCTTTCGATTCGACCCCTAGATTTAGCATACCACCAATTATGGCAAAGTATAGAGATCGGAAATTGGGCAAGACCTACTCCTTCGCCGGCTATGACTGTTATGCCGATACCAACGCCAAAGGACACATCCGAAACGCTTTCGAGCTGGGAACTGGCATAGTTAGCAACTGGGATGTTGAAGAACACGTCCTAGACTGGACTTTTCTCAAACTCGGCATGAACAATGCTGAGGGCTCTATCGACTTCCCTGTTGTCATGACTGAAGCTGTCGCAAATCTACCATATTCGCGAAAATGTACGTGTCTAGCGATTACTTGGCTTACTGTCATCGAAGCTTCACTAACATTTCTGAGAAGCAATGAATGAGATCATATTCGAATGCTACGGTGTCCCGTCCCTCGCCATCGGAATCGATTCTCTGTTTTCCTACCGATACAATAAGGGACAAACTGGGCTAGTTGTATCATCTTCTTATAGCTCGACCCATGTTATACCTGTCTACAACTCCAGTGCTATGCTAGCACAAGCTATCCGACTCAATTGGGGTGGCTGGCATGCTGCAGAATACCTCCTCAAACTGATTCGGTTAAAATATCCAACCTTTACCGGCAAGCTCAATGCCTCACAGGCCGAGAACATGGTGCGCGACCACTGCTATATGTCGAAAGCATATGACGATGAGTTGCGGTCATATTTAGATTGGACTGGGTTAGAAGACCGTGACATAGTTATTCAATACCCATTTACTGAAGAAGTCGTTATTCAGAAGAGCGAGGAGGAGCTTGCGCGTATAGCAGAGCGCAAAAGGGAGAGCGGACGGCGACTACAGGAACAGGCCGCCAAGATGCGCTTGGAGAAGCTTATGCGAAAAGAGCAGGAGTTGGAATACTACAAGAAGCTTGTAGAAAAGCTTGTAGATGCGAATAAAAAGGAAACGAAACGTCTACTCGACGCGGAGGACATGAAAGACGAAGCACACCTCGAACGCACTGTCAAAGACCTCGAAAAATCCATCAAACGCGCTCGAACGAAAGATCTCGGTGGGGACCCCGAGGAAGAACAGGAAGTTCCGGATTTTAGCCTTCTTGAAGTCCCTGATGAGCAACTCGACGAAGCAGGCCTAAAGGCTAAAAGACACCAACGGCTCTTGAAGTCAAACCACGAAGCGCGAGCCCGCGCAAAGGCCGAGAAGGAGGCCGAGAAGGCACGGGTAGCTGAAGAAGAACGATTGGATCAAGAGCGCCGGGAGAATAACTTGGAAGGCTGGCTGGAAGAGAAGCATCTAGCCCGCGAAAACACACTACAGAGAATCAAAGAGCGAGAGCGACTCAAGGCTGATCTTGGGAATCGCAAGTCGCTCGCTTCCCAAATGCGGATGAAATCAATCGCAAACCTTGCTTCAGATAACCCTCGGGGTAAGCGCCGGCGTGGGGGTGACGACGATAATTTCGGCGCAAACGACGACGACTGGGGTGTATACCGCCAAATAGCAGTCGGTGAGGGTAGCGATGACGAGGAAGGGGAGGAGGATCTCGGCGCCACACTCAACACTCTCGAGGAAGACTTACTTCGGTACGATCCTAACTTTACGCATGAACATACCTGGGCAGCGCAGAATGATTGGAACAAAAGCTTGATGCATGCTTTCATGCGCGGACCACGACCTTTTGACGCCAGCTCTCAAGCCGAAATACACCAAATACACTTGAATGTCGAGCGTATAAGGGTACCAGAGATTGTCTTCCAGCCATCCATAGCAGGTGTCGACCAGGCTGGCCTTGTCGAGATCACTGGAGACATCCTCACTCAACGACTGGTTGGGCTGCCCGGAATTAATCGCGACGATTTTCTCCGTGACCTTTTCTTAACTGGCGGCAATACACTTTATGAAAACTTCGACTACCGGTTGCGACAAGGTCTCACACCTCTTCTACCTGCCGACTCCCCGTTGCAAATCCGGAGAGCTAGTAACGCATTGCTTGACGCGTGGCGAGGTGCTGCACAATGGGTTGGGACACCTGCCTGGAAAACAGCTACGGTCACCAGGGCTGAGTACCAAGAGAAAGGGCAGGACTATCTCAAGGCAAGTTAATCACCCCATCGTCTAGCTCCCGCACAATGATGCGTCAGCAAATCTTCCTCTCTTCCTAGCCGTCGGGACTCGGTCACCTTGGCGAGACGTGCTTAGTAAAGTCCCTACCCTGCGGGACTGTCCCTTCACCCGATACAGATGAACCCGCAAAGATGGGCGAAGGCTGATAGGCTATGATATAACACACCCCTCCTCACCTATTCCCCACGTCACTAGAAAAATAAGGGTCCGCGCAAATTTCCGCGGTCAATTCATTACTCATTTTGTTACACAGAGCTCCTAGCCCATCGCCACATACTTCCCCATTCTTACATTTGGTACGAATCATACTGACCGCTGCATCTATAGGAACATGACATGGGTAATTCGTACCCGTGATGAGCTCTTGGCCAAACAGCATCGGGAAATATGACCTTGGGCTTGGGAGGCGCAGCAACTTTGTTGGTTGGGCGTTTCCTTTTTTTTTTTTTTTTTTTGTTGTTGCTGTTGTGGGGTGGAAAGCAAATTGGGGGTTTTCAACTTTCACTAGACAAAACAGTACTGGCTCGTATTAGTAAAGTGGTAAGAGCTAGAGAGAGAAGGGAAGGAACCTCAATGAGGAGCATATCCAGCTGTATGATTACTGATCTCTGAAAAAGCGACCTTAATTTTTTGCTTGATACGTTAGTTCAGAGACTTGGCTTTAACACAAACACTCAGATACGCTGCGTACAAACTAGTCTGATCGTGACGTTTCAACTCTGGGGCCCTGACATAATATGTGTTGATTAACTCGGTTACCTCTCTAGCTTGGCTCCACCACATACATGAAGCTAAGTGACTAACGTCCACTAGAAATAAATGTGCTGCGTTACAGAACTTTCGCTTATGTAAGCAATTGCTAATATCTACCGTCATAATGATATGTAGTATGGCAGAAACGATGGCCTGACCGGAACGCCCGACCCGAAGAACGATACCTGCATCGTCTGACCGTGACGCGAATCCGTAACGCCATTGTTGGGTAGGGGGATCACATAGGACTGAGCCTGATATTCCCGTCTTGGACCTCCCATCTATATTCCACGACTAGCTCCCCCCCCCGGGTATTTCGCAGCATAGTGCGCTGCCTCATAGTCCTACATTAGACGAGCTTCTCCCCGTGTCCCTGATCTTAACACTAGGCAATGCGTGTCCATCGTCTTTTAATTTGATTAGATCTTGTGTGTCTTCCCTAAATTGCTAGCCTAAGTATCGCGGTCCTCAGCATCCGCGTTTCCCACTAAGCCCGCAATGAAGGCGGTGGTAACCCATCCGTCTGAAGTTGTCTCCGTATCTCGTCGTTGGGATGTGAAGATACGGCATTTTCACTCTTGAATGTCGATTTAGCGTAGTTCCCTTCGGTCATCGGTTCTCTGGCTCTTAAACCAGCTACTGCTGCTGCAACGTCTGCCAAAGTTCCAGCAGATGTGGTATTCGTGGCTGGTTCTACGGGAGCACTGCTGTGTGGCTGCCGCCCAGCGCCTGGTGCGCCCGGTGGTGCGATGTTCACGTTCGGGGGAGGCTGCGGTGGCTCTACCTGCAGATCCAAAAGGCGAGATTGCAATTGAATTACATACTCTCGAAGGGCATAGTTGTCGTTCTGGATAGCCTTATATGTATGCTCCATCTCCGTATAATCCCGTACTTGCTGCTCAAGTTTCTTGATATAATGCTCTTTCCTTTGCCGAAAGGCCCGCTAATGAAACGTTAGCTTAGGTAATACTAAACTTTATGGCGTCCGTAGTAAGCTAGCGAGTCTCCAGGGTATATCGTCATGGCTGGTGTTCCTCATACAATAGAAGACGTTATAACGCATCTCATTAAATGACTACGCCAAAGTCAAAAGGATAGAGAATCTCTCTCCAATTTGTCGACTGCTAAATCGCCAAGCTAATCTATAACATAGTCTGCCGAGTGAAGAACTGGAACCACTAGAGTGACAAAAAAATCGCATGCTTACCTGTGCAGCTCTGTTTTGAGCAGCTCGTTTCGATTGCGATAACTCTCGCTTTGCCTTTCGCCCATCGGTGATCGAGTCATCAGGCTCGTGCCCTATTATGCCTTGCGCCGCCATGGTAGAAGCAGTCGGTGAACTAGACACATGACCGAGTTCTTCGGACGTCGATGAGGCTCCTCTCTGCATTATATCCGATGCCAGACCGGATGGCGCAGATCTGAGATGTGGGTGAAGATGAGATTGCGTGTCTAACCCAGGATCAACGTAGCCATGCGGTTGTGATGGTGATAACACAGAATGCGGTATGGGAGCCCGGTCCGTCGTTGCTGAGGCTGGACTTGCTTTGGAAACCGATTGACTATAATGGTTTGGACCTATGATAGACTTCGAAGGCAAATCCAGAATTTCTAGATAGCAGTAATCACGTTAGTTGTATTTAAGAAGTCGATTTGTGTGCGTGTGCGTTTTGTAAGACCATGCAGTCAGTCTTGAAGCTCGAAACTAATGCACACTAACACCAAATATTGGAGACGTTGATGCGAAGCCTGAACAAAGTTTCGAAGCCGGTAAGAGGCGAGTGAGCTGGATGAGCAGATGAACGGGATTTTAATGGGACGCGTTCTCCAACACCATCAAAGACTTAACGCCGACAAGCTTCCAGAGCTTCCCACGCGGGAGATATGCGTGATTACATATTAATGTAATGTGGTGGTGCTAGTGCAAGCCAACCGGGGGGGGAGGGGGATTAAACGGTATTAGCAGGGGAGGAGTGTGTATAGAGCAGTAGGAGGGAGGCGTGGACATAAGATTGATGAAAGTGGGCGTGAGGTGGCTGCTGCGCATTGCGCATGTGGGTTTGGCGATGGGATCGGGGAATAACCATACGTAATTGTACAAGGAGGTTTGGGGAGATGCTAATGGGATAAGCTAGGAAGCCCGGCCGACTTACCACTCGAGTTAGTGTTGGTCTGCATTTTGAAGTTTCTGACTCAGCATCAAGGCGATACGCGGAGAGCTACGGCCAACTTGTCCCGAAAGAAAAAAACAACTGCAAAGGGTGATTATGCTAGTTCCGTATCTAGGAAACCTTCCGTCAGCTCCGGTAATATGCGGTCAAGTATGAGCGGACCTGCGCAGTCCGCTCGGGACGGGAAGAGGAATGATGGGAGATGGATGATGGGGGATGGATGATGTGTGATGTGTGATGTGTGATGTGTGATGATGACAAACGACCACAGCCGGCCAAGGCCTGCTATGTATAGTAGATCGCCTGATCTTGCAAGGGCCTTATTATAATATCTAGATGTAGGCAGGGAAGGTATGTGTATGGATAGATAGATGTATGTCGTAGGATGTACGCTAGGTATAGTATATGTATGGTGGTGCAGTAACGAATACCTACATGACATAGATTGAAAGGGCTGTTGATGGCGACGGTGGGATCGTGTGTCGGGATAAACTTCAGACTCTGAATACCGCATTAGACACTGCTATCTTGCAATACCTTTGGTAGCGTACGGGCTCTCCTGTGAGGACCAACACGAAGCTACTACAACGAATGTACTGTAGAGTGTTGGTATGCATCCAGGAAGTTACGGTAGGGCAGTTCAACAAGCCGAAAGAGAAAAAAAAGTACCATAGAGCCTCGGGATTACGGAATGGGTGAGTAAGCCCGAGCGTCCTACAGGTACGCGCTGTGCAGTACTTTGGGCAATACCTGAAGGCAATACCTAAGGCAATAGCTTGGGCAAGTATGTAGGGAGTCGACTGCCACCTAGGTAGGTTTCTAGTTGTCAGGGGCGCTGGAGCCAGGTACAAAGCTGGGTGATACCGAAAGCGTGCCGTGTACCGGGCAGTAGTTGGTCGAATTTGCCGATGGCTGATAGCGGAATCCAACCTCAGCCGTCTCGATCTTCTAGTGCTGCGCGCGTTACTCGGTGGGCGAAAATATGGGGCAGGATAGTATCATATACTATGTAACTAAGCGATGAGGTTGCAGAATCGATGGATGATATTGCCAATGAGAGGAGAGAAGCTTTAAGCATATGACTGGCGCCAGGAACAAGAACTATCAAAAGAAAATGCCCAAAGGAAAATACCCAAAGGAAAATGAAAATGCCCACAGGGAGAGAACAAGCCCGAGGCGTCGATCCCCCACTACGAATGAGAATTGTTGCAAAGCGTCGCAACACACTGCAAAGCACACAAATAGGGGAAAGGGTTTGTGCGCAAACCACACACGTACAAGCCAGAAGGCGACCAGAAGGAGGTATGTATCGTTATTAGAAACTTGGAGTGGTGGTTTTTGCTATACAGATGCAGCAGGGGGAGGTTGTCTTGCTGCGGGCTGCGTGTATTTCGCGTGGAAGCCCGATTTGTCCGATAGGTTTGCACACAAGGCCTACAACACCTACAACACCTACAACACCTACAACACCTACAACACCTACAACACCTACACTGCCTACTATACAATACCTGGTGGGGGAGACTGTAGGTACCTCGGGTAGGTAGTGTACTACCTAGTGTACTGCCTAGTGTACTACCTAGCGTAAGTAGGCAGTAGGTACCTAGGTAGGTAGGTAGAACAAGTTCCCTTGTGCCAGCAATGACAACACTGGGGAGGTGTGTTTGTCAGCATGTGGAGACAACAAGACGGAAAAGAAAAAGCTATCGAGAGCTAGTGTAAGAATTAGGTAGGTACATTAGCTAATACCATGTAATATATTATGTAGTGAAGAGGGAGAGTGGCGTGTGTAGGTACATAGTAGTTGTACCCCTTCATGTAAGCACCTCTCTTAGGTACATGCGTTAGCAGCTACATGGCTATATCAATGCCTCTCAGTATACATTTGTGTAGCCCAACAACATTAGGCACCCTCTGCATACATAATACTATGTATACCTGCGATAGAAGCATGATACCCATGTACCTAGGGACAAGGCACGCTGTCAACTTGTAGTACACGATTTAAACTCTCCGCTATGGTCATTCATTAGGTATCCATTAAAGCCGCAGCAAATGCGCTTATAGGCCCTTGAAACTAAATAGATTCCGTACAAGTTTCTTTCACCTTAGAGTACACACTTGGTAGGTATGCACCAACATTAAAAGCATAGGTACACTATAAGAGATACCTATACCTTTTATTATTATCTTATTACACTACTAGTAAATAATATTATTTAAACTATAATAAAATAAAAAATTTAAAAATATTTTTTATATTTTTATATAAATAGCTATTTAATGAAAATAACGGTGTAGCTAATAATTAGCTATTTATTAGCTATATACCGGCTATATAGCTATTTATTATATAAGCTATTTATTATACCTATATATACTTATTTATTTATAGCTTTTTATATAATAAATAAAAAACTACACTTAACTTAAAAGTGATGGTGGTGTGGCTGTGCTAGTAGCACAGCCTTATAACCACACCATTAGCTATAGCACACACACATAGGTGTGTATGCCTTACACACTTGTTCCTTCCTTTCCTTTTTCCTTCCTTATACGTAGATTCCATACAAATAAAGTATTTTATCGCGAAGTCACACCTTCTGTGATTACCTAACCGTGACATTAAACAGCGTTTTTATAATTAAGTTTTTTAAGTTATTTATAATAATTATATTTTTTATATTATAATATAAATTTTATTTAATATTAATTAATATTATATTTTATTTTATATATAACATTTTATAAAATTTTAATTTTATTTAATTAAACTTTATATTTTATTTTATATTTTAATTTTTTTAACAATATTAATAAAATAAAAAATTAATTACTTATTTTATATTTTAATTTAGCTTTTATATAAACGTTTAATTAATAACGTATTTATTACGCTATATTTATTAATTTATTACGTATATATAATATGTTTATTTATTATATATAAGTTATAATAATTTCGTTTTTTTTTAATTAAATTTTTTGCTAACTTAAGTAAAAAGTTAAAAGCGTATATATTATTTAATATAATGTAAAAAAAAAAAATATAATTAACTAAACTATTATATATAAGCTAAACAGCTTTTTATTAACTAATTTATTATATATTAATTAATTATTATATAATAATTAAATAGCATTTTTACCTTTATATTTAAGTTATATTACTAGCTATAAAGAAAAAGTATTAAATATATAAATATTTATTTAATAAAAATAGTAATATAATTAATAACTAGCTATTTATTAGCTATATATTAACTATATAACTATTTATTATATAAGCTATTTATTATACTTATATATATTTATTTGTTTATAGCTTTTTATATAATAAATAAAAGATTAAACTTAATTTAAACATCGTTTTTATAATTAAGTTTTTTAAGCTATTTATAGCAGCTATATTTTTTACATTATAATATAAATTTTATTTAATAATTTTTAATATATTTAAAAATATTTTAGCTAAAAAAAAGCTATAAAATAATAAAAAACACTTTTAAATTTTTTATTTTATTATAATTTTAAAAATATTTATTATTAATTTATAATATTAAAGTTTATAAAGTTATTTTAATATTATATAATATATATAAACTTTTTTTTATATAGCTTATAAAAGTATTAATTTGTTTATAATATTAATAAGCTTATATTATATATTATATATATATTAATTACTTTATAAAAAAAATAAGCTTTTTTTAAAAAAAATAAGCTTTTTTAAAAAAAAATAAAAAAATAATTAAAATAATTTATATAAATAAAATAAAGCTTTTAAGCTTATATATATAACTAGTTAAAATAACTAAAAAAAATTTATAATATATTAACATATAATATAAGCAGATTAATATTATAAACAAATTAATACTTTTATAAGCTATATAAAAAAATATTTATATATATTATATAATATTTAAATAACTTTATAAGTTTTAATGTTATAAACTAATAATTAGTACTTTTAAAATTATAATAAAATAAGAAATTTAAAAGCATTTTTTTATTATTTTATAACATTTTTTTCTACCGAGATATTGCTAAATATGCTAAAAATGCTAAAAAATTTTAGCATATTTTTTATATTTAACAATATCTCTATAAAAAAAAATGTTATAAAAATATAAAAAATACTTTAAAATTTCTTATTTTATTATAGTTTAAAAAGTATTAATTATTAGTTTATATTATTAAAACCTATAAAGTTATTTAAAAGTAAAGTAAATATTACCTTATAAAAAATTAGCTTTTAGGGTATGCTAAGCCAAACTATTAATCTGCTTGTGGTATTAATCTGCTTATGTTTTATGTTAACGTATAACATAAGCGGATTGACATTACAAGCGGATTAACATTTTTGCAAGCTATATAAAAAAAAGCCGTGCATATTACGTAATATTTAAATAACTTTGCCAATTTTAATGCTATGTATTAATAAATAATACCTTTAAAATTATAATAAAATAAGAAATTTAAAAGTATTTTTTATTATTTTATAACATTTCTTTTTGCCGATATATTACTAAATACGCTAAAAATGCTAAAAAATTTTAGCGTATTTTTTATATTTAGTAATATTTTTATAAAAAAAAATGTTATAAAATAATAAAAAATACTTTTAAATTTCTTATTTTATTATAATTTTAAAAGTACTATTTATTAATATATAGCACTAAAATTAGCAAAGTTATTTTAAAGTAGAGTAAGTATTACCTTATAAAAAATTAGCTTTTAAGGTATGTTAAGCTAAAGTGTTAATCTGTTTATAATATTAATCTGCTTATGTTTTACGTTATATTATATTTATATATTATTTTATTTTTTTTATTATTTATATAATTTTTTTATTTATTATTTATATGCTTTTAATTTTTAAGTTTTATTATAATTTATAAAAAAAAAATATATTAAATTAATATTATAAGCAAATTAATAATTTTATAAGCTTTATAAAAACAATTTATATATATTATATAATATTTAAATAACTTTATAAATTTTAATATTATAAACTAATAATTAATATTTTTTAAAATTATAATAAAATAAATAATTTAAAAGTATTTTTTATTATTTTATAATATTTTTTTTTATTATAATATTTATAAATATATTAAAAATGCTAAAAAAATTTAGTATATTTATTATATTTAATAATATCTTTATAATAAAAACGTTATAAAAATATAAAAAATATTTTTAAATTATTTATTTTATTATAATTTAAATAATATTATTTACTAGTTTTTAATATTAAAGTTTATAAAGTTATTTAAAATAAAAAAAGTATTTTTTATAAAAATTTCTTTAAAAAGGTATTATTAAGCTAAATGTTAATTTGCTTATAATGTTAATTTATTTATATTTTACATTAAAGGTAATAAATAAATAATTTAATAAATAATATATAATAGTTAATATCATAGCTAATATAGTGGCTAAAATAGCTTATATAAAAGGAAACTATTTATTAAATGCTTTATAAATACACTTAACTAAAACAACAATATAAAATACCACAAGCCCTAAATACACTATTATACACTAAGCCTTATACCTACTAGTGACAAGATCGCTTAGGCACTAGGTGCTAACTATGTAGCCAAAATCCAACAATAATTACCTAGTCAGTGTATAGTTAGTTACCGAGACAGTACTCAAGTACTGCCTCTCGCAACTCTTGTCAAAAGTCCCGACATACCCTGTGCGTACCGAGTACTCCTATGCGCCATGCAATGCAACTACATGTGACGTTAGTACAGAATGTATCCACGGTTGTGGCTTGATCTGACCCAGACTTATCCCCTTGCCATTTCCTACTATGCAGATTCAATCGGTGGCCGTGGGAAATATTACCTAGGTAGTGCAACTTTCCAGCTTCAGGCTCCGGCTTGGAGCTTCCCCTGGAGCCTTTCCGACCGACACAGGCATCTTTCGACAAAAGGAGTTACTCGCTTGTCTCCATCAGCTTCCCCCCTTACATCCCTAGCCGCCTCACCGTTGGCTTTTAGTGAGTATTTATTAGGATATGTCAGAGTGAGCTGGTAGCTTGTTGCAAGTTAAAGAAAAAATAAAAGAAAAAAAAGAAAGAAAGAAAAAGAAATATTGGTTCAGCTGAGCATGTATTAGGCCGTCTGTACTTTGGAGCAGTTATCACATAATAGATACACCAGGCGGATGAAAGCTTCACCGCATTGAAAGAGGGGCAGATGAATAAGGTGATTATTGATACCTAGAGGCTCACGTAAATAGAGGACGCTGCTATGATGCTTTCTTAGTACTTATTCATCTTTCGGAGGCTCAAAGATGCGATATGCTCCCCTCGGGAAGGATCCCAGCCGTTGTAAGTCAGATTCAGTCACGATACAACGGGGCTGTACACATTACTAAGGCTATAAAGTGGATGTCATTTCAATACTCCACAAATGGACAGATAGATCCTCCGTCTTTCGTTTACGATTGTCGTATAGTTGCATTCTCATTGTCTTGTCTTAATCTCTAGTGTACTGTATAGGCTACTAACTACCTATGTAACTTCAGCTCCATAATACGAAGGACTTGAAGGTGTTGGGTCTAATTAAGGCAAGTCGCCAATAATCATCTCACGTCCCACCAACAAAATATTTGTTTCTTGTCGGCGGCATTGTAATACCATATAGAATCCGGCACAGCTCGTGGTATCGAAACTAGCCGTGCAGCTAACAATCAACGCAGGACCCTTGCATCTGGTCCACCCCCCTCTTCCAGCGGCCACCGGCAGGACATCGGTGTTTTCACCACTCTTATAGTCCTAACAGCGAGCACGACGCCGGACTGGTACGCCCGTCTTGCGTTGTTACACTCATACTAGAGCGAACCGTCCCATTCATCAGCTTCGACTCTTCCCTGTCCAGCGTGACATGCACAACCTACTTGATTACGTGTTGTTAGCCGGAGTTGCATCCAGAGAGGGCAGCAAAATAGACCAAGGTAGCCTTTCGGTTACATGAGTTTTAGTAATCACTTGCCGATCTCTCCGCGGCTGCACTTGAACATGAAGATTGTGCCACTCTTCCAAATTACATTGTGTTGCACATTCGCGTGGCTATCATATTCGTCTCGAAGGAGAAGGAACAAAATATCGGTTGACGCTACCTACTGCTTAATGACTACGACGAAATATATTCCATTTCTATCGAGACGTATCACGTTTGGGCAAGCTTTGTCCCAAGCAGAATATACACACGAGGGTGGCATATTACTACTACAGATAGTAATAGCATCCCATCCAGATTACGGATGAGCGCAAACAGCAACTTTTCGGATCGTGTCAATATGTGGTAAGAGAACCGCGAATAAGGTTGATTAGCAGCTCTTATTTACCTGCTCAGTCCAACGTGACACAAACAAAACATTTGGCTCTCTCGTTTCTGTAATCGAACTACACTACGTGAGTTGTAAAACACCAACCATATATACTAGTAGTGTGACACTGGAACAGACACCGCTTAGATGAAGACTTGGTACGCCGTGGATGATCAGATTCAGCTTTCCCGTCGACGCCATACACTACGTCCAGCGTCCAGCATGTGTGCCTATTCCTAGTCGACAAGGAATTAAGGTTATTGGCGCCACGCTGTTCAGATTGATTAAAACGACGGCAGCATCTATCTGACACACACTTTTCATACCTTTTCGTCGACCTCCTAATCACTTATCCATCAAAAGGGGAAAAAGAACTGTGCAGGCCGCGATATGCAGCTAATTCATAATGGATGGAACCAGACTAGCGCATTCTTTTCAGTACTATTTATGCCGACAGCAAGCTGAGCCCATACCATTTCTTAGCTAGCCATTGTGCGTAATAATTACCAAGTCAAGCTATACGTGGTCTTAGAATGCGCCCCCGGGATCTGCATGCTAGTAAGACCTATACGCAGTATTTGGAAATAACAATCAGTACGTACTAGCCGTTATACCCATAGGAACTTTCATCGGCTATCTTAGTCTCCTGGGCCAATCGCAACTCTTTCAATTTGGCGAGCTAATGCGATAGGCCCTTCGATGTTTAGCGCAATACACACATGTATTAAGTAGTACCGCAATAGATGGCGTTCATCGCCGTATAATACTCACAAGTTTCGAATGCTACTTAAGGTTTTTCCCTCCGTCCCTTTAGCAAAAGCGAAGATTGAATACAAAGGACCCCGGCCATCTCTTTCTCTTCTTCCTTCTTTTCGGTTCCGAACACGGGAATGGGGTGCAAACCTTCTGCCCCCTACCTAGCTTGTCCCTGCTTGGCAATGCTTGACCTACGGCTGGCTGAGTTTGTTTCGTACCGAGGCATACTACTATCGGGGGGACGGGTCATAGGCGAGTCAGCAGGTGGGTTGAGGCCCCGTGTAGGCAATGGCTCGTGCTGAATTGCCCAAGGTGGCATTGAAGCCTATTTTCGCATTTCTGCTTACTTTGCATATGTCGGCTCGCGGGTAAGATATTCATAGGACTGGGGTGCTGCGGGTTAGCCAAAACGGCATATATGGGGGGAGACCAATCCCCCCGGCCTGTCCCACACTATGGTGTCCGATGGTTCGCTGCCCGGGGGTGTGTTTAGTTCATGCGTGATCTTTTCTATCGATACTATAGGGCATAGTAATGGTAGAGGGGATGTTATGTATCTGAATAAGCTCTGGAGTACCTCCTGTCTTGCTAGATCGCAACTCTCGCGACGGCCTTCGCCGCTTTTCTTCTTCCGTGTCTCCAAGCACACGCACTTTCAAGTAGCTTCCAAGAAAGACAATTCCAATGTCTGATTCAGCCACTCCAATCACGACCCGATAGTTAGCTACCTGTCTAGACACATCGGACATCAACCTAAGGAGTGACATCCTAGTCGGCCCGGTATGCACATACTGGCGAAGCCTTTCGGTAAAAGATCTACTCCTTCTGCTAGTACATAGTATTGCCGTGTATTCTATCTTCAAATAGCATGGTAGGAATCCATGCCAAGACCAGCCTCCGGTCAACACATGCCACGTCCAGTAACTTAAAAGTGTACACAGCAAATACGCCGTACTAGTGACCTCGAGTGTGGAAGCAGTTCTCATAAGCCGTAGCGGGCAATTGATATTATATACCTATATGTAACACATACATACACATATAACTATACTCTAATATATATTTTGAGAGGTGCCTAAGTAGGCAAGTGACACTGGCAAATCCACATTACTGTTCTTCCCGACCTTAACAAGCTTGACCCTGCTAACAACGATAAGTAAATTCGTTGGTTTGGTTGTTTGAAATAGGTAGGACAGTTCCGGGGTGGAAAAGTTCGGCTTTCTCTTGTTATAATGCCAATTGCATCCGGTTGTGCCCGAGTTGATGAGCGAGTGAGTGAAGGAAGATGACGTAAAACCTCAAACACCTAAAACGGGCTCAGTGTCGCCGTATAGTTCCTGCGTGCATGAGTGAAATATCCTCAGGAATCGTATAAATCGCGAAATGCACGTCTGACATTCAGGATCTTGTCCCAGGACCGCGGTATCAGTTTTCAAGCCCACTCAGCTACGTATGACAGAGGATCAAAGCACAAGACAAACTAAGATCAAATGTACCCTGCCATCATTAAGGCTACCGACGTAATGTCTGCATGTCAAACGTACAGCCGTCGTCCTATGTATGTCGAACGAGTTAGTTTATACGTAGACCAAACACGCGTTTATGGGGATAAAAGGTTCGATAGACAAATCTAATGAACACAAAAAGACCAAAGGGCTGAAAGGCTAATATTGTTGTTAGACCTAAGTTATAAATTCATACATTGATAAGACACTTTTAACTTGCTGAAGAATCAGCAGTTACTTAGTATATCCTGCCCACTTGGCTGGGGGGTAGCAGCATAAGGGTATTCGGGGCCGAATCCAACCTGTATAATTAACTAGGTAGTATATGGGTTCTTCCGGGAGGTTATGTCAGCACAAGACAAACGTAATCATTGATGAGCTGTCGTCTTACTAGTGGGGGTGGCGGAGATGAGATGTTTGTGTTGGTACTCCTCGCATTAGTATCCACTATGCGGTTCATCTCGGTAACATAACCGAAGGATAGGTATTTACACTACTATGTGTTTTATGCACACCACCTACACATAAGTAGGTATTTACTATAGTAGGTGAGTTACATAGTAGTTGTTACTTGGTCACAATCATCATAACCAGGACCTACAACGATACCCAAGCTATCAAAATTCAAAATAGCACCTACACTATTTACCTAGCCTAAGTTCCCACCACCCAACCAGTCCTGCGGTAAAAAGCTTGACCTTGATAGATTTGATATATAGGCTTATATGATAAAGGGAACACCCTTGAGTCGGGCTTCGTGGAGCCGAGCTTATCAGACGAATGTTTACCCGCCACGCCAGCCCAACTCTGCGTCACATGAGCATTTCCATGAGCAGGGGAAAGGCTATCCGGACCCTGCGCGTGACGAGGCAGGCTACGAGAGAATCACGGTTTCCCTTTGCGTACACAATGCTATCCCGTTTTCAGTCATCGTCGGCCGTCAACCTAACTACTGACGACGCAAATGTCAAGTTTTCGGCTGGTGCAGATGAGACTTCCCTGACGGCGGCTCTGCACCAACTACTGAATTCAGCGGGGAAAGGTGGACGCTGGAATTTGATTCCCAACGGCCAAGGTCTAGAGAGGAGTTTCAGGTTCAAGAACTTTGCGAAGACGTGGGTGAGTCCCGTTTTCGATATGTTTCATCCAATATAGGGCGGCATCCGCGCTCAGCGTCACATTTTCTCATCTTTTTCTTTTCCCTTTTTTTCGCCCCCTTTGCCCAGTTCATAGACGGCTTGGCATATATCTAGAGGGAGTTTTATATACCGCAAACTATTACCTCAGCCTGTTGAGTTGTAGGTTATAAGGATTCTACTAGTAAGGCTCTGCTGCATGGGTGAGGTAGCGGTTTAGGGCTCCATTACCACCCTGTGCCACACGACCACCCGTCCTTCAATCTCACGCATGTCGAGAGCGGCTGGGAAAGGAAGCAGCATTGATATCACCTCGCTCGTATCGCTATCACCGATGCCAGGGTATTGCTAGTGCACTGTTAGGGCTCGATGAACCAAGCCAATGATGTCAGCGTCATGACGGGAGTAATCTTGAAACCGAGCCTGCTGCCCACCTGCTTGCAGCTAACGGGACTCCATAATACGCCGGGTTGGTCTCCGAGTGGTAAGCCCACCCGTCGAGATGCCTAATAAGGCTGCATGCTGCGAAACACCGAAGCTGAAAGACGATCAGAGCATATCGTGCCCTGGAGTATACCCGTCCAACCGCGCCATAACACCCCTCGCAATATAGCGATATGCACGATCCCTCCTGTACCACATATTCACATTTTACCGAAAACGTTGCACAGGACCAATAAACGAGGCATGGGGTAAGCATCCTCGGCTGACTCATACCTCTATCTACAGGATTTCATGACGGCGGTTTCGCTACAATGCAAATTGAAGAATCACCACCCAGAGTGGTCCAACGTACGTTCACACAACCATTTTCGATGATATGTTGCGATATCCAACTTTCTTACCATCCCAACTCCCCTCTATCTACTCTACTTTAGCCTAGGTCCCTTAAAACAATTACACATCGCGCGTTACACTCCCCCACTTTAGCCACAAACCCTTCTTGGCTCATCGCCAGATGCGACCCCTCCTGTTGTTACTTGGGGGGAGGGGGGGAATGACAAGGTCGCACGCGAAACGCGAGTCCCCAACATCTAAAGAAGAGAGGTCTGCGTGCAGGCCAGCGGCGCGGCTGTTGACCATTGCTGCCCTGCGCATGATCCTTCGCGTGTTAGCTCCCCAATGTATACTCCCATAGCGAACACAAATAAGTATACGCATATATCAACACACTCGCGTATACATATACACCGACAGACAGACGTACACAGATGTATATAGAGATACAATTATACCGCCGCCCCATTACCCCTCTCCAACTCTCCTAACATGATATGAGCTCAGGTCTACAACATAACATACATCCGCTGGACAACCCACAATCCCGAGGGACTATCAGCCAAGGACGTCGAGCTAGCTGGACTCTGCGACTCTCTAGCGCGTGATTTCGGCGAGGTCATCGACGACGGGATCACGGCTCAGAGCTGCGATCTAAGACAAGTGGCCGATAGTGCCAAGGGCGACGCGGGCGACTGCTGCAAACCTAAGAAGCCATAGCCCTTAGCATTTAAGAATAACCCGAGGGCAACGCAAACGTGCCGCGAATGTGCGCCTAGCAAAGTTACAAGATGTCGCGCTGCGATTGATATTGGAGACTGTATGTTAAAAGGTTCTTTTATACTACTATCTTTGCGAATTTGATCAAAGGCCTCATGAAAATGCAATGAAATCACGGATGTAGAGTGGTGAACTTTTGGGGGTTGCCAAATCACGGAAGCAGCATGTTTCGTTTTTTTTTTTTCCAAATTTTCGAATTTGCAATATTATTCCAACGAAGGTATAAATCTTCGGCATTAGTCTATATAGGATTTTTCGTGTCGGTGTCGTCATTAAAAACTGTACAATCTGGCCCGCCCGAATATTTACACCACCAGGTATTGTACAGTATGCGTTTTAGTAGACCTGATAAGGCCTCTAATATTGATGGCACTGTCTGTGCTGCCAAACTAATCGTGTTTTGCATCGATGGTACCGGAAGCACATGGATGCTGTCTGTCTATAGACGGATGCTCTAGAGTATGAAAGAGGCTAATGAGACCCCGCCTCCTCAAGGTCATTATAGAAGGGTACCGGTAATTTACTCGGCCTTCTTGGCCTTCATAGCCTTCATCTTCCTCTCGCGGCGACGCTTGGCAGCCTCGGGTCCGGACTCAGTGTCTAGCATGTAATCCCACCAGCGGAAGCTCGAAGCATAATTGCCGATGAATCGCTCGTGATGAGTATCATGGTGGTCGGCTCCGGCCCAGAATGGGAGGAAATGACGCAAGCTCCAGGGAAAGTCATAACCACTGTGAGCATCAATGGCTTGGAAGAGTCGACCAACAATCCAAAGATACATGGTAACAAGATGTAGATCTCCGGTCAATGAAACCCAGATGATGGGTGATCCGACTGTTCCAAAAGCAAGGAGCATAACCTCGATGGGCGAAGCGTACTCGGCGGCCAAACCGAAAGGAGCAGAGTATGTGTGATGAAGCTTGTGGATCATCTTGTAAAGGGGGCCGTAGTGCAGAGCTCGGTGAAACCAGTAATGCCATGTATCTTCCATGACAAAGAAAATAGCGATATGGAAGGCCATCTTGCCGAGCGAAGGGAAGGGAACGCCGAAGTCCATGCCGAAGTAGGTCGCGATGGGGTGGAATAGCCAAATCTGAGGCAGCTCAACGGTGAAGTGACTAAGGAGGACAAGGCTAGCACATTCCCACTGCTCTTTGAGAGTTGGGATTTTTTGCTAAATCAGGGATTAGCTAATCGGAATTTATTTAGTCTCGTTGGGCAACAAGGATAAACTAAACGCACGCTTTGGATCTTGTACTTGTTGAAATAGGGGATTCGGTCGATTATCATCCAGGGAAGACACCTGCCGAAGTAGATGACTTCGTGCAAGACGAAACTCATGATGCCGGTCGCGAGCGTATCGTTTTGCATCCATAAATACCAGGCCTATAAATCGTTCAGCGTTGGTGAATTCCAACCGTTGGAAATCAAACTAACCGCCCAGAGGCGTTCGGCAATGTTGAGCTGGACATTGTACTTGGAGACCTCTTCGAAAACGCTAGAGAAGGTATCAGGTTGGCTGAAGCCACCGATAAGGGTTGAATTTCTATGGTGCAAAATCAGCAACGCAGTCTCATACAGCAATGGGGAGAGCAATGGGGAGAGCAATGGGGAGAGCAATGGGGAGAGCAATGGGGAGAGCAATGGGGAGAATAGGTCAGCGGAATGGTTCTTACAAGGTCGCCATGATGGCTGTTCTCCTTGGATTGAGCGGATAATGAATGAATCAATGGATGGGATATACCAAAGGGAAATAATTGATTAGTGGCTGGGCCCTGGAGGAACAGAGAAGGAAAAGGGTCCCAAAGTCGAGTATTTTATGATCCTCCAAAGAATACCAGAGGAGCAGGAAATCGGTAGGAAGCATAGACGATAAGGAGACGATTAGGAGATTTGCTATGCAGGTCCTCCTTGTTCAGGGTAGAGTGAATAACCAATCAGCAGAGGTGCTGCCACAATGAGGCCACTGGAATTTGGGGATTCCGTGCAGACAAGCGTGGAGCAGGAGAGCTATGGGGAATCTTATCGCGTTCGTATTCGGATATCCACGTTAGCGTTAGCGTTTACCGCTTTTGTACATAGTACACTGGGATTTGGGTCCATTGTGGCAGACGAGTAAGGAGACCCTATTGGACGATGAGATGATCGAAGGTGAGGAAAAACAATGTACCGAGCCCGGAGACCCAAAAGAGATCAGACAGTACTTACGTAATGCCTACCTAGGTAGTTGTACCTAGTACACTGACTTGGTGTGGTCAGAGCTTCTTTTTCTCACCTACACTACTAGTACACCGGCAGAAGCACGGGTCCAGGTCCGGGTGTCCAGTGCCCTACGTGCCTGGCCACACTAGCATCTCTCATGACCTCATACTTTTTGTACCGCAATCCGCAAAAAGTAAATATCGAACCATTGTCAACATATGTTCCACCTGTGGAAACATCTGTGCCGGGAAGAGCAATACCGTACGGTAGGCACTCGTTTCTCCACTGCTAGCTAGTGCAGTCTAATAGCAAACTGTAGATAGTTTTGGATTCTGGTCTGGATTCTGGTCTGGTAAGCTCGGGCGTTAACCAACCGGACAACCCTGTTGAGTTTTTGATGAAGCAATTGCGGCTCTTCCCAGAGGTGGCATGATCGGGAAAAGGGGACGACAACCTTGGATGACAGCCTTGGATCATAATCTTCGCTTACGCTTTCGGTCCTCGGCCCATGCGATACTGTTTAAATTATTACCTTAGCAAAAGACCGCCCCGTTGAAACAAAATGTCGGTGTTGGCGGAGTAAGTTGAGAGCTTTAGATAACACACGCCACTTCACCTATCCCCATCGCTAACAAATTTCTTCCCACAAGCCAAGTCCGCCGTTTAGACGTCCATTTAGACGGCATCATTTATGCAACTATAACAAATCCGCAAACTCATCCTACAAACGAGGTGGCCGCACAGCTAAATACTGTGTTGCACACACCTCGGGTCAAGGAATTGTTGAGAATAACAAAGGCATTATCGACCACTACGGGGTCCCAAGCTGTCCTTCCGCCTTCTCAGCTTCGATTGCTTCTTGCGCAGTCTAATTTATTATCAACCCGACCACCTGAGGAATCACAGTTAAGTCAGTATGAATCAGATCTCGAGTGGCTGCTGGTTAGCAAGGCCGCCGTCCAGACCTACGGCATTATTGTGGAAATGCTCTTGGATCGGATCGTGCCTTTAAGTAACCATATATGGTACTGGGATTATGTTTTGTCATCGCCAGTATCGACCACTCTTCATATGATTCAAAACTTTCCCGCTAAACTTTGGGTATGGTTTTCGGAAGTTTATGAAGATAGCAAAGCTCGACTACGGCGATATGCTGGCGGCGGTGTGGTAAATATCGAGTCGGAAGCGACGCCTATGACCGCGGGTCCATCGAGCACCGCACCACAATGGCGACGGTTTTATGCAATTGTTCAATCAGCTATCCTCGAAAAGTCTCTTGCCGACGTTCAACGACGAATGATGTCACCCGTGGCGCTATGTCGTGCCGAAGCACGAAGGAAACAGGCAAGACTCAAAAAGTTGCGAGAAATGATAGCCAGTGGTCTTGGCGTTCTCATTGATGAGGGATTCGCGTTCAGTGGTATTGGGGCCGACGACGGCAGAAGTGACAGCGAGCTTTCTCCACCTAATAGCCAAGAATGGAAGGGGGTGGTTGAAAGGAGCGTGGCGCTCATGGACACCATGCTCCGTGATGTTCTAGACTTGGACCTTAACACTAACCAAATGGAAGATAAAGTATTTGCTGCGGTAGCCGAAGATGCACTGTCTGTCCAAGCCGAGGAAGACGACATGAACCGGCCGGTTGTTATTGCTAAGCGGCTACATGCATTATTAGTCGATCAGTTACCCTGGAACATTATGAAAGCAGAACAACTTGTTGCAAGGAATGGGCGACCTTCCCGGTTGGTCAGGTATTGGCTTCCAGCAACTGTTCTTCTGCTCTCCTCAACAACTATTCTACGGATATTTGTCAATAAAAGGCAGGAGATTCTTGACTGGACCCAAGATTTAGGCTCTACTATCCGAGATTTTTGGTTCAATTGGGTTATTGAACCGATGAGAAAGGTCATAGGGACAATTCGTCACGATGCCAATAGTGAGATTGCCATCATGAGCAGGGATAGCCTCAGGGCGGATAGGGAAAGCTTGGAACGTATGGTGGTGGACTTTTCTCTTGACAAGTCAATCGCCGCAACTGGAGCTTCATCAATATCAGAGACACAGATCGCTGAAATCCGTGCTAAAGTTCGGGAAGGAGATGTGACACCTATCCTTCGAGCCTACGAAAAAGACTTGAGGAGCCCTTTAGTAGGAACTGTGCGTGGGGACCTTGTCCGTACCTTGCTTATTCAGGTTCAAAAAACAAAGGTCGACGTCGAGGTTGCGATGAGCGGCATTGACTCTCTCTTGAGGAGTCAGGAGCTTGTTTTCGGCTTCGTCGGTCTCACACCCGGCATACTTGTTTCCGTTGGAGCGGCGCGATATCTTATTGGCGTTTTTGGCGGGCGGAGAGGATATACTGAGAAGCGGAGGGCAGGTAGATGCGTGCGTGTTCTTCGAAATATTGACCGCGTTTTTTCGGAGGCGGCCCCGACGCAAACCAACGTTCTCCCATACAAGGATCATGGTTTTCTCATATGCGAAGTCCATGTTTTACGTCAACTCGCTCACAACCTTCTCCCAACCGATATCGAGAAAGACTTTTTGGAGGATTTGGATGACCTCGCCAACCTCAGAGGCGTTCAATACCAGCAGCGAGCTCTAGATCGAATCCGTTGGGCTTATTCAAAGTGGCTTAAATAGTAACGTCGAAATTACCTAGACCAGCCCACAGTCACCGCATTAAATAGCATTGCATAACAATATCGTAGGCTTTAGAGCCTTAATCTAGAGCCTTAAGTACAGCAAATCTTTGTAAGGATATCTTGTTAAAATAGAGTAAACCCTTTCTTTATGATCACATAGTCCTTGCATAGAGATTAGAGTTCAGCACTATTACCTTTGATAGTTCCTCGGGGACTATAGATAAACGCAACTAGATCATAAATTCCTCAATCATTTTCCTTTTTTTTTGGGGGGTCCTTCCAACTATCATAGAGCAGACTCAGTCGTCTCCATATTTTTGTCATTATGAACATGTCATAGTGAGCTAAGTTGCTCTCGAGCAACCTAGCTCATGCCCTCGAACTGATCCCTGTATGAATGGCGCCTAGCAATGGCTGCTCTACCGCCCTCGCCTACAACAAGGGTTGCCAGTACATCTCTAGCGATACAACTTGTTCTGTCGTGAAAACCACTCCCTTGTCCTGATCACTGGGCGTAGAGGCGGCATAGAACGTTGCGGCACCATTATAAGTAATGTACGTTCCATTATAGCCGAAATCGCTCGGCGTGAAGTCCGCGGCGCAGCTCAGAGATGCGTCGGCCAGTACTTGGCATGGGCCTTTGCTCGTCTTGAGCGTGAAGGTTTCGCCGTCGCTGTTTGACGCTGCCGTGTACGTTGCCGGCGTCCCGCTCGCGCGATACCAGTTTCCGGTACTGATCATGAATCCGTCGGGTTGTACCTTGACGTAGCCCTTCCCGGCGAGTGCCCCGGGGGTCCCGGTCGGGACGGATATTGCGGTGCCAGTCGAAGATGCCGTTGTTGTTGTTGTTGTTGTTGTTGTGGGAGCAGCGTATTTAGGCAGATACTTGATCCCACTGGAAGGACAGGTCGAGCCCGAACCAACGGGGTCTACAGCCTTAAACGTACCACTCTGAACGGAGCCCTTGACTTGGAAATGGTACCACAGCTCGTTCAGAGTGCTGCCGCTGCATCGGATAATGGCGTTGTGCCCGTGGTGGGCAGTCAATGCTCCCTGGATGGCCGCCAACGTGTACGTCTGCGTCGACGAGGGCACGATACCCGCCGCAGCCAGCCAGTCATACGTGGGCAGCGTCTTGAATAGGCTTACTGCGCGCGTGAAGTAGTCGGCCACTTCTTCCGTGGGCTGGTAATTGTCATAGCACTCTGGGTTCAGGGTACTCATACATGTGCCGTGTTTGCCGAACTCGCTATAGGACTCTATGTGGTTAGAATGTACAACCTCTTGGAAAACACATTGGAGGAATATGACCGAAACGGAAAAATAAAGACTCGGGAATTCCCTACTGCTCCCAGAATGACTCATCGTCGCCCGTGTAGTCTTTCCAATACGTCTGCATCGTTTTCAGCGTGCACAACGCCTTCTCCTGCAGAATCGCACTAATATTCGTGTACTGCCTTTTCTGGTCGCAGTACTGCTCATACGACCCATCGCAGTTATCAGGCCTGTGCTAATGTGAGTGGAATGTGTCTGGAAACGAGTCAGGGACGGCACAGCATAACATACCAGAGACCATGGATCGTCCATGAGTCTGAAGGACCGGTGGAGGGGGCCGTGTCCCAGAATACGGTAAGTAGAACATCACCTCCCGGAGCATTGAAACAGCAGAGGTCCTCTACGGCTGTTGTGTTTGAGCAACTGAACGGTAGGTCGGCAGGACAGCTGACAGACGCGGCTATAGCAGGGCCGATGGCTAAAGAGGCCTGGATAAGCGTAATCTTCAACAACATGTTCACAACTCACGGCTAAGATCCTTCTTCAACTACAGCACGCTGGAGAAGATTGTTTCCAACAATAGAAGGGATTCATTTCTTTTGAACAAAGAGAGGGGGAGCCGTCTCTCAACTACGTTTGTTATCGTGACTATCCCTGATTGGGGGGTGGAAATAAGAAAAACAGCACTAGATAGATAGTAACTAAGCCGATGAAATGAGAATGGAGAGATCCATAGGCTTATAGTCTGGAGGTAGTAGGCCGGGCTAGATTTCCAGTCTTCTAAAGCTGCCATGTTAGGAGCTTCCTCTTCGGGACGTTCCTGTTGGCTGAATAACTTCCACCGATCGTGACGCTTCAGCTGAAGGTCCACACATTTGCCTCAGCGCAACACATACATAGTAGCTATATCTATAGCCTATAGGTAGCTGTATACACGTGTTCCGCCACGTGATGACGAAGTATCTTGTAATTTGCTGACGATTCTTTACTGGGGAGGGTTATGCATAGTTTGCTGGAAACTACAAGTTAGATCGAACCATTAATGCGATGTATTGAGGTGCTAAGGGCATGTTTGGTCATAGACTTGTAGTAATAGATAGGAAGCCTGTCGGAAAGCTTTACTGTAGCCCGACTGAAAACCGGACTTTGGCGGGTCCCTTATCATTGGGGCATCGTAAGGGCGCAAATGAGACCCAAATCGGCGTCATACAATGTCAAGGGCTCGTGAGCATGTGATCATGATGTTGAATACTGTAATGCTGAAAGATGTTACCTGCTCCTTATTAATAACGGGATAATGTTAGGCAAAACATTTAGTGACCCGTTGCACCTAATTCTTCCATTGATGTCGAGTGGGATTGAAGCATTTCGTATTTACCGATCCGATCCAAACTTGACTCAACTTATATCTCTAATCGTCTAATATATTTTCACCCGTGCCATAACCGCAGCGCTTCCAGTGGAACTTCAGGATCGGACCTTAGCAGAGTTCTGTGTGCTGAGGACGGCGGATACCTCTAACCTGGGGTTCCGTTGGCAGTCGTTTCAGTACGGTACATCTGCTTACTTATGATCACCGCCTTAGAAAAACTCACGAGGGAGCGAGGGTGGTTAGGGTTACGGTGTAGGGGAATCTTGTCTGCTTTGCCCGGTCTCCGATGAGACTGCTTATGACTATTAGGAAAGGCTCGCGTGAACTACCTACTTTCGGACTTGGTAAGCTTAAGTTGTGCCTACCTACGGTATATTGATGTAAGGCAGGCCGTTATACGTAGAAGCCTAAGTAATCATAGGAATAATAAACTTGAATCTTGAATGGAGAATACCTAATTGTCTGGTGCATATCAACATTGAAGGTAGATGGGCTCGCTTTTGTATTCGACGCCTATCTATATGATACGTGTAAGGAGGTGCCTAGGTTAGGTACCTAGCTATTGGTAGCTAGTATGTACTTATCTATAGTGTGCTCATAGGTACTCAAGTAGGCAGAAGTGATGTACCTACCTAGGTACATACCTCTAAGGGGCAAGGCCATGTTACTATGTATACCTAATGCCTACATGTACGGAGTATGTACCGAGGTAGGTAAACTGCCAGGGTACCTACTTCTTGAAGGAACCTTGGTGTAGACGACTTGCTGTGTACTTACACTGCTCTTCAAAGTGACGGCCCCCATCATTTTCTCTGTTCTCATCTCAGGCCCCGTCTCTTCTCCTTCTCCCTCCCTCTCTCTCTCTCTCTCTGTCTCTCTCTCTCTCGCATTGTTGATTGACCACGCTTTCGACCTCAGCCTAGTCATTTGTCTAAGCACCTCGAATACGCCACCCCGTTCTTTACCATCCCGAAGAACTCCCCCAGTTCCCGCCGAAACCCACCCACCAACTAGTACTGTACAGCCTGCCACCCCCAGCCGCCTCGTCACAACCTGTCACTATATACTGGCTGTGCTAGACACTAACCTTAGAACCTTGAAGCATTGTCGAGGCGTACACATAGCCTAGTACCAACTCAGTTAGACGACCCATCTGCGCCAAGTCTGCATGTATCACCACTGCCATCGATCCCGCCGCATCTGACAGACAACCAACGACACATGGTCCTGTCCTGTCCAGTCCCATCTCATCCTATACTGTCTTAAATACCAGCATCAATTTAATCTTGACCACTCATCAACCAGCGCCGCCTGTCACTGTCCCTGTTCAACCACCAACCTAGCCTCCGCCGCTGCCGTCGCCGCCGCCGCCGCCGCCGCTACTGCTGTCGTTGCTGCTGCCGTTACCGTTACCGCCCCATTTCCCACCCGTCAACCAAACAGGCCTCCTATCCTCTTCATCATGTCGGGAAATCGCAACTATGATTTCTTAGTAGGTCCAGCATTCCCTTCCAAGCATAAAACGACCTTTGACTGCCTCTTCTTGTTCTGTCTCTCGAGATACTTCGATATGGGTGCTTTGAGATATAGATTTCGTGGGCTAAGGACATGACTGATCTGAGTTGTAATGGATAGATCAAACTCCTGCTAATCGGCGACTCGGGCGTGGGCAAATCGTGCTGCCTGCTGCGGTTCAGCGAGGATTCGTTTACACCCTCCTTCATTACAACCATCGGTATTGACTTCAAGATTCGGACTATTGAGCTCGATGGCAAGCGTGTGAAGTTGCAAATATGGGACACTGCCGGCCAAGAACGGTTTCGAACTATAACTACAGCCTACTATCGCGGTGCTATGGGTATTCTCCTTGTTTACGATGTCACCGACCAGAGATCTTTTGAGAGTAAGCCTACGTTCCACATGCTACTTATACACAGAACCATGGGTCTAGGATGTGCCGGTTCTCTGAATGATGGGAATGCCCTTTGCTGGGTTAATATCCTAAGACCGCATACTGACACCAACTTCCACATAGATATTCGAACATGGTTCGCCAATGTAGAACAACACGCCACCGAAGGCGTCAACAAGATTTTAATCGGCAATAAGTGTGACTGGGAAGAGAAGCGTGTAGTATCAACAGAGCAAGGTGAAGCCCTAGCGAAAGAGCTGGGTATTCCATTTCTTGAAGTGTCCGCCAAGAGCAACATCAACATCGATAAAGCCTTCTACAACCTAGCCGCAGACATCAAGAAGCGTATCATTGACACTTCCAAGACCGATCCATCATCGTCTAACGTCCCCGTCGGCCGCGCCAGTACGGAATCCAGCGGCAAATGCTGTTAAAGTAATTCTATTATTGGAGGGAGTGGAAGAGGATATAATCGGAAAGAGGTGAGAATCCGAAGCGAGATCATGTAGACACGCCACTGCTTCGCCGCCTTATGAGCTTGTTGGTTTGGCTTCGATGCAAGGCGGGAGGAACTTAGCGCTGATATCATCTGCCCCTTTTGAGCGTCCAACAGTAGATCGAGGGCATCGGTTACGGAAAGCAGGAGCATTAAGGAGAAGCTCCTAAATTTTGACGGTCTGTATCATCGGTTAAGGGAGAAGCAATTTCGTCGTTTTAGGGATTTGGCCAGAAAGAGCGCGCTTCGCGATAGATATTCCCATAAGTGAAGAACACAGTCCCTTGCCCATCTTCAGGGACTAGAGGCAAAATACCGTCTATTGGAGTTTGGTTGATATGGGATTTAATACACTTTATTTCTCAGTCCATGGGGTATCTGCATTATCATACATCATTGATCTTTACACATCCAGATTCTTAACCTATATGTTATAGGAGGCCGACTACCTGTCGCTGGTCGTGCGCACCTCACCAAAGAACCGTAGCATTGATAATCCTGCATTCCTCCCATGATGGCTCATCTTTACCTCCACCACCCAGCTGCAACTTCAGCTCACGGCGATGCCAATTCTGTACAAAGCGATGAGCTTCAGCTTTATCCATAAAGGAAATGATAAATCGAGGATACTGCCTGTGTTCGTCACTGCTTTCTTCTGCCTCATATATGGCATTGGCCATGGTCTCTCTAGAAACATTGCCGCTCGCCCCGCTATGGTAAGGGCCCCTTGTACCCTTTACGTCCTGCGCTGAACTCTTATTGTCAAAGGTTCTCTTCCTACTATCCACCAGTGCCTGGTCCTTCGCCTTGATGATACTCTTTCCAAAGGGTAATATGCCATTGTCGAGGTCGGTAATCCGCCAGGGGAGATTGCGTCGCACACCGTCGTCTTCGATGGCGTGGCGGAGGGTACCTAGCGTCAGTCTGCCACCGTCGAGACGGATCATGACTAGGAACTCGGAGCCCGCGCGAGCGGCTATTCGGTCGACGAAGCCACCCTCGATATAGAGCTCGGCGACCCTGGCCTGGCTCATGCCTGATAGCTGGATGTGGTGACGCTGACTGGGCGGTACGAGTGTGAAGGAACGGACCAGGTCTGCCACGTCCTCGCCTTGTTCGGTGTGCCGAAGGCCAGTGGGTAGAGGCTGCTGCAGCATGTGCGAGCGCGCATGATGCGCACCTGGGACATATGTCTTCCCCAGCTTCCAGAGCTGCTCTAGTCTGTCCTTGTATGCTAATGCTGCCTCGTACGTGTCGAAGAGGATAAAATAGTGACCTTTCGGCTCGAGGGTATCGGGATTGCGGGCTTGGATCACTGGGTATGGGGATAGCGAAGGTTAGTTATTCAATCATTAGATTAGACGATGACGAGATGGAGAATTCCACTGTCTACCGTGTTGTGGCTATCTCGTATTACCTTTAAGGATACCTCCTACCCAGCCCTCAACGTGTTTCCCCTTGACACCGAGACGAAGGAAATCGCTCTCGACTAGGTTCTTGCTCGCGGCCGAGAGTATCAGCATGCTTTTTGCGCGGAGATCTGGGGAGTAAAACTCCAAAGGCATGGGCGCTGCGACGTCTTCATCGTGTAGTTCCTCGGGGACGGCGAGACGCGGGGGTTCGGCGTCAGAAGCTGATCTTGCTTGAACCAATGAGCGCTTGGCTTCGTCTGGAAACAGCTGCTCGAAGAGCGATGGTTTTTGTTTGGCGGGAGCTTGAGACGGAACCCCACGCTGATCGTCTTCTTGCTGCTGGTCGCCGCCGCTGTTGCTACGGATGTCACCGTGATGGAAAGGCGCGGGGGAGGTGGTTGCGAGTCGCCATGCTGCAGTTACCGATCGCAAGAGAGGCCGATGAAGCTGTCTTGGGAGCATGAGTCGGCGTGCTGAAGTGCCCTGCACATCGTAGAGCTTTGGAGATGGTCATGAGAAATTGTTCAAAGTTTCAATTAGGCCGATAGGTACTTTAGGTAGACTATGCAACTAAAGGAGATACAGCACCTTAACATGTGGATTAGGTACCTGCAGGTACTCGAGCGAATATGTACCTACATAATTCAGCATCATAGGCTGACGACTCAAGTGGAATCACATTCTGTTTTTAAGTAACCTACTACCTCCTGTACCTTTTACTTACATAGCTATTTACACAGACCAAGCAGGTAGATACAAGCGGTGGTATATGACATGCTTAGGAGGTAGTCTGTTATGTCAAGTATTTAGGACAACGTCTACTACCTACATAGCTAAGTACCTACCTACTTTATAGATAACTGTCTATCACGATCTTCAGCACTAAGACCCACTTCACCTCCCAGAGTCACTGTATGTGTGAGGGTACCTTAGGTCTTCATTCGTTAGGCTGGCCATCATCACGTTAGAGTGGGAGTCGCTCGATACGGTGTTCGCACTATCATCTCCTCATACAAGATAGTGAGTCGCAGAACATGAAGGACGAATATAAGACGCGCATCCAGCCGACCGATGTGGTTGGGCAGAAAAATCCAACCCACAAGAACGCCGCTAAAATATTCATTCATCCCTCAACGTTTACTCAAGCTGGATTTACAACGGGAAACTCTTGTCTCGTCGACCTCGATGGTGTACAGCTGGAGGCTGTTGCTTGGCCGGGTGACTCTAAAGTCGCCAACAATATCGCCTCTATTAGCCGGGTATTTCAAAATGTTGCAAATCTCGAGCTTGGCCAGATCATTCGAGTGGTTCCCGGCGGACCAGTCCCAAGTGCTCAGATTGTCGTTATAAGAGAGACGACGTCCGAGGTTCCCCCTCTCCTCGACTCGGGTGCCGAGCACGAGCGATGGAAGCATCATCTCGAGTATAAGCTTGGTGTGTTCAGCTCTCTTGCTTTGTGCTATAGAAGCTAACACCGCATCCTAGAGCTCGCAGATTATATCTTACCCGGAACCCCGTTTGATGACGTGTTCTTAAGAGGTTCCCTGCGCTCTTTTGTTGTTGAGTCCGTTAACGGTAGCGCAAAGGGTGTGGTGAAATACGACCCTACTACTACGGTTGTCGAGATCTGTAACGATGACACCGCTGGTATTGTTGGTAAACTCAAACTTGAGCCTCTCCCAAATATGACCCGACAGATTGAGCAGTTAAATGACTTCTTGGACGATTATGACATAGAATTAGAGAACATCGCAATACCTCCATTTACGTGTGGAATTGTCATTGATGGCACCCATGGCACGGGGAAAACGATGGTTCTGGGTCATATTGCTGCAACACGCTGGGGCCGAGTGGTATGGATCACAGATGACGACAAGCCTCCCACAATCCAAACTATCTTTGAGACTGCTGCCTACCAACGAGGTGCGACAATGATCCTGATTGATGATGTTACTACGCTTATAGGGGAAACCAATGCGAACCGACAACGTTACATCAAAGTGATTCAAACTGGTCTCGATATGTTGGCTGAGAAGACACGGGTGGACAATAGGCGACCTAATGTCTTGGTAGTGGCGACTTGTCTGGATTATCTAGATGATATTCCGTATGATCTTCAGCGGCCCAGTCGATTTTGCCAACACATCAGACTCCCTACGCCAGATGCATCTGGGCGTGGAGAAATCCTACGTTCAATGAGGCCCCTGTTCTCTGATGAATGCTTTGACAAATATATATCAGATCTTGTAGCTCAGACGCATGCATTTACCGGGGGCGACCTCCGCAATCTACTCGCCAAGGCTATGCAAGCGCGAAGAAAGCGGGTGGCACCGCAGTTTGACAGACCCCTTGAATGGGAGGACATTGCGAAAATATTCAAAGAAGTTCGGCCGTCCGCTATGAGAGACATCAATCTCAAACCGCCAACAATACATTGGAGCGACATTGGTGGTTACGAGGATGTCAAATTGGCTCTCCGGGATGTGCTAAGAACCCCTAATGTGCGTTGAATCCTCATATACAGATTTCTAAAGCTAACAAAGAAAACTCTAGGGCCTTCAAGAGAACCGCTGGGTGCCGACGAAAGGTGTTCTATTGTACGGCCCCCCAGGTTGCTCTAAGACCATGACTGCGCAAGCTATGGCCACAGAAACCGGTTTCAACTTTTTCGCAGTCAAAGGCGGCGAGCTCCTCAACATGTATGTCGGAGAAACAGAGCGCTCAATTCGCAACATCTTCAAGCGAGCGGCCGAGGCGAGTCCGAGCATCATATTCTTCGACGAGATCGATTCCTTGGCAGGAACCAGATCGACGGGTTCAAGCGGTGGGGTTGGCGTCCAGGCTGTTACGACACTACTTACAGAGATGGCCGGTTTCGAGGAGCGGGGAAATGTCTTCGTCCTCGCCGCCACGAACAGACCAGACTCCCTTGATCCTGCTCTTCTCCGTCCCGGTCGATTTGATGAACTCATCTACGTGCCTCTCCCTGACATGAAGGCACGTGAGGCCATCATTGTGAGGATGGCCAAAAAACTTATGTTTAAGGACATAGACGTAGAAGAGCTGGCACAGATGATGGAGGGGTATTCAGGAGCTGAGGTAGCGAATATATGCGGCAGCGCGTTTAGCAGAAGCCGAGAACCTGGGGATAATCCTACCACCATGGAGGTCTTAAAGGCAAAGATTCAAGGTACTCCTAAAGGTGTCACCTATGAGCATTTGAGCTATTTTAATAACTGGCATAGTCGGAGGAAAGGGATTTTTTAAACATCAAATAAAAAAATAAAAAAAATATAAAGCCACTTCTACAACAAGGTCAATGCATACTAATGCCTCGAAATAAATAAAGATATAGGCTTTGGGGACAGTTAACACACAACTTATACCAAGGAGAGAATAAGCTGGCTAACAAGAAATGATTAGATATTGCTAGTTCCTTAATCGTAACAAAACATAAATGTATAAACTATAGGTTAATCCACGTTTTGATCCCAAACGCCTGGCATGGGGGTTTAATGCCTTATTGCAGTGGAATGATGTTGTATAAAAGTTATGAAGAGTTGGAGGAAGCGTCCGGAGATGTAAGTTTTGGGAAGCGAAAGTACACAAGGAGGTTTCCTATGTAGCACCAGTAGCAGTGCCTCCAAGCGCTGTTATATGGTATGCTCAGGGTTGGTTATAATAAGCTCGTCATCTTTCAGTAGGCCTCTAAGCTAGTAGACGATAAATAGTAAACTCGGGTCATCAACTGTATGCACATCATCCTAGCTATGCTCGATATTAGTAGAAATGAAGATTGTCCAAGACATGCTTGCTATAGAGAAACGTTATTGATAACGTCTCTGGGGCCGAAGCAGATAGAGGCTTCTAAACGAACCTTCGTTCTTCCTGGCGCTACCGCAGGTTGATCACAGGTCATGGTGAATCGAGAGTTTGTTATCAAGCATTGATCAGTAGGGGTGAAATATCCATCACTAGACCACAGAATCAAGCCAAGGAAACTTCGAGAGCTTAGACGCCCAACATGTCGTTGACACATTTTGTAGCGCCCCAAGCAAAGCATCGATGCTTCAAACAGTTAACATTAGCTTGCCTACTTGTCTATAACGCTCACAACTAGTCAGTCATAGACGATACCTCCGACTGAAAATCTCCGTTGGTCTCTTTGAACACAGGGTTATTCAATGTACATAGGGACAAAGTATACTATGCACTAATATCCCTAGCTTACCATTTATTTATATTTAAGTCCGTTATTGAATGCACCTTGCATTAAAATACCCACTCATGCTGTTCAACCACTTGTGTTAGATGTCTAGAGAGATAGTTTCCGAACCAATAACCATTTCCGGCCCGTCCGATGAGTACCTATGTACTTGACATCCTCCTGATGAATATGACACACTAATGCACGTTTCTATACCGTCCTCTTGAACATCAATAAACTGCAACAACCATGTTGGGTGCCGCTGCAAAGATAGGCTTAGAAAGGTGAAGATTTTCTTTTTTTTTCTTTTTTTAATAGTTTATTTCCCTTAATGTTACGTGGCTGAGCCTAGTAATCCGGAATCTTAAACTCCAATGTAGGGGACTGGATATCTCGATTTTAGAATCTAGCTGCTACAGCCCGTACTTCGGCATAAGGTTGATACGAGTTGGAATTTTTGGGCCGCTCGTGTATTGCTATGGTGTGATATAACCTCGCCATTTATACATTCTCCTCTATCCTAAATATTCGTGAAATGCATCATCCTCCACGAGAGACCTTGAAGCTGGGGAAGACTATCTTGTTATCCTAGGTCAGCGTTCATTTAAGTAAGTAATTCGCTTACTTGGTGACACCCTGAGGAAGTTGGGCCGAAGGTTTCCTATATTTGCAAGGAAGATGCGAGGCAATATTTTATGCAACAGTGTGTATAGTGGTATGCCTGTTGCTACCTAGAATCTATTTAGGTACTTTAACAACCCCGATGTCAAACTAATTGCTTAACATATTACGAAACAAAAGAAACAGGGAAGCCCAGCGTTAAGATGAGCCATAGCTCACGCTGCAAGCTCTGTAGTTGTATACAGTGGTTCAATAACCAATACAAGACGACATCTTGACATGGAATCCCGCACATTATGGTATTTCATTTTAAGTCAAAGTCGTAAAAGGCGACAACTCCTAGACCCGTCACATCATCACAATAGCATAGAGCATGACCCTAAGTCAAGAGCACACCTAATGATCCTCGGTTATCTCGAGCCTTACACCTATACCTATGCCAGTACCATAATTTCAACCATGCCCATGAACGCCTCACCATGCCATGCCGTATCATGCATACATACTGTGACCGGGCTGTGCTGTGCCGTGCCGTAAGAAATGAAAAACAATTAACCGACGCTCGCCCACTCTAGCAACCGACGAAATCCTAACTGTGCCGGAAACTCCGTCAGTCTCCCTTCAACCACCACTATACTTCCAAGGTCAAACCTTCGTGGAGTGTACAAGGTCCAAGGGCATTTCCGTGCGCCTTCATGCCCATCGAAGCCAAGATGTCTCAGATCAGACTTCTCCTATACACGCTTAAGCCTACTTGGCAAACACATTAGCAACACCTCTTCCCCCTCTTGTCACCGTTATCCGCGACGTCGTTCTGCTGATTCGCACTGCTGATCCCTGCGTTCTCGATAGTGACAGCGGGCGAGAAGCCAGGGGAGAAAAGCCAACTTCTTCTATCCCTCCCCACGCGGAAGCTACCCCTCGGATTCATACCATCGAAGTAGCCTTCACTCCCCTCGGTGCCTGGTGTTGGTGTCGATGTGGCCGCTAGAATAGCCTGCTGGATCTTCCGATTTTGCTCGACGAGCTTGCGTGTCACCACTCGGAATACTTCCTCAACGCCCTCACCATTTTCCGCGCTGATCTCGTGACACGCGTCCCATCCGACTTCTTGCCCCCAGAAACCACTGCTTCGCTTGCTACTCGGGCTGCGGGGTTCTGGTGCGCTCGAGGGCGCCGGCCCTAGCGGCGTTGTTATCATAGAGCCTGAAGTTCCTGGTGTCGTGATGTGCGATTGAGTCGCGTTCAACGGTAGTGAGAGGCCTATCAGCCCCCCAGGCGTTGCGGTAGGGGGCGGTGTAGAGCCCAGACCGGGGGCAAGGTTTTCTGCGACGTATGCTATGCAGCGCTCGAAGGGAACCTCGCGTCGAGTCGGGTCGCGCGCAACAATATCTGCTTTCGTACCGACAACATGCAGTACGATATCGGGCGGCAGGTTTCGACGTAGCTCGGCCAGCCATATGCCCATCTCAGCGAAAGAGTGCGCGTCTGTAATGCTATAGCAGAGAATGCAAGCGTTGGCGCCGCGGTAGTAGAGCCGTGAGATGGAGCGAAATCGTTCTTGACCGGCTGTTATAAAGAGAGTTGATTAGCACCAGCCAAATCGGTGCCTAGATAAGAATGATGAAAGGAAGTACCTGTGTCCCATATCTGTAATCGCACAACTGTGTCGGTGTCGCTGTCAACAACGCGCTTTGTCATGAAGCTTGCGCCGACCGTGGAGGTTGTCTATATTTCAAAGCCTCTGAAGTTAGTAATTGCGGTTTAAGGGAGGGAAGAGATGTGTTTTCGGAGCTTGCAGGATTAGCAAGAGCAAGAATGTACTAATTAGGCCACTTATGCTCCTGCTCCAGCGACTAACCTGGGCTGGGTTGAATGCGCCTTTGCAGTAACGCGTGACGAGCGACGTCTTGCCGACGCCCTGAGAGCCGAGCACAACTATCTTGGCCTCAAGTGAGGACATGGTGGTGGTGGAGGATAATTCTATCGGAATGGGGGGTTGGATAGCAGGCGGTGTTACGGTGGGCGTCACGAACAAAGTGAAGTATTAAGGGGGTTTTGCTTGTCTCGCGGTCAAACGGATTCGTTTTGGTTTCGTTTTGTTTCTGGTTTAATTTTTTAAAAATTTTAAATTTCTTGTTTGAGTTCTTTTTTTCGTCGTTTTTCGGTTCGTTTTTCCTTTTAAGGATTCGTGGTTTGTCACCGCGTATTAGTCTCGAGGATAAATACAATGCGGGACCCAGCGGCAATGGTTCATGTCATGTTGTTTTCTTGGTCTATCTTGAACGGCTGAAAAGCTAAAGCGTACGTGTGTGCAATGTCAGGTCAGACGACAGGCCTTGTTCTACCTACCTGGTAGGTAGCTTAAGAGAGAGGAGGGGGAGGAGAGCGAAGGGGGCTGTGCTTTGTTTGGTATTATTGATATCGACCTACTCCCTTGAAAAAGGATGCCAGTTGCATGTAGGGATGTGAGGGGAGTATTATATATTAGTTGTTGATTAACATATCTCGGTAACCAGGTAGAGGCCGAATTTAGAGACCGAATTTAGAGATCGGAAGTGATGATGCAATTCGTCATTGATGCAGCACGCGTCTTAAGTTTGCGTCTTGTGTCGTGCAGGTGGCCTAGATAGGGACTTCTGTGACATGATTGGACCACCGCGTACTGCTCTAAGTTTAGCGCACATACAGCCCTACCTAGGTACATAGAGTACCTAGGGAGGTCCACACTTGGTCCTGGAAGTGCCTAGATACATGGACGCAGTTCATGCATCTCTTTTTAACCACACTGCATGGACATACCTAGGAGGTAAGGTGGGATAATTATACTATGGTTGATGTTTAGTAAAATGAACATAGTCAGGTATTTTAAGCTAAGTTGCTAGGTACCTACTACGTAAAAGAGGCTGGTAGCATTACCTATGACCATTTAGTGTGCTCAGTACACACCTATGTATAGGTACTCCAGTAACATATGTCCTAGGTTATGTACTTACCTACCTTAGGTAGGTACCTATAGTAGTATCCAGATACAGGCATCTAGATACAGGCAGCACTCGTATGAAGATTGTTAATATCATGTGCAGCTACAAACTACATTCTTTCATCTAGATTAATTTCACTAATAGTCAAGGTGTTTTATAATTCACCTACCATATACACACACTTTAAGCATTAATAGGACATGAAAAAAGCTAGAGTTTTATTGCTAGCCTATTTAATAAGGCGTGCATACTTACTAAAAAAAAGTTAAAAATTGCTGTTTTAAGTAAATTTTACACTTATAAAACAAGGTCTTAAAAATATAAGCAAAAAGTGTTATATATATAATGTTAGCTTTAAATATTAAGTTTATATATATAATAAAAAAATAAAATATACTTATTATTTTAGCTTTTTTTTTAAAGCTAAAAAAATATATAAAACTTTAGCTTTAAAATTAATATAAACTGTAGAGGGGTTTAGTTTAAAAGTAAAATATAGTGCATTTATTAAAAAAGAAGTGTGGAATTTTAGCGCAGCTAGAATTCCTTACCTATGTGGGCTACACTATATAGGGTTTATAAGGTCTATGTGGCTAAGGTCTATATGGTTAAACTAATGGCCATGGCCACTAGTAGCCATAGCCCCTTTAGCCACCTATATTAAAAATAATATAAAATATTAACTATAAAAAATATTAAAATATTAGCTTTAAAATAATATAAAATATTAATTATAAAAAATATTTTAATAATAATTAGCTATTTATATTAAATAAATATTTTTAAAAAACATATTTAAAAAATACTTTTTATTTTTTTAATAATGTTTAATATAACTATTTATTAAAAACTATAATAAAAATATTAATGCTTAAAGCTTAAAAAAAGAAATTTTATATATAGCAGGTTTTTTAATAAATAAAAAAATTTTATATAATATATTTAAACTTAATATGCTAAAAAACTTTTTATACTTATTAAAATATAATATAAAGCGTTTAACTTTTAAAGTTTTTAAATATACTATATAATAAAAAGCATTTTAATATATTAATATTATATAAGCTATTAATATTATATAAACTATTGCTAATAACTTTAACTTAAAAAAAAGTAAAGTTTAGCTTAAAGCAGTAATATAATAATAAAGTAAGCAAAAAAAACATATTAAAAAAGAAAATATTTAAAAAAGTTATATTAATATATAATATTAAGCTATTAAAAATATATTTATAGTAGTAGCAAGCGTTATAATAGCTATTTTAAAAAATAAAAAATATTTTTAACTAATATATAAAAAAACTAATAAACTTTTAAAAAGTAAATATAAAATACTTAAAAATATATATATTATAGCTATAAAATTAAATAATATTAAGCTTAAAAAAATCGCTAAAATATTAATATTTAAAAACTATTTTTTAGTTAAAGCTTTAAGCTACTTAATATTTTATTATTTTTGCTTAGTTTTATAAATAAGCTAATAAAAGTATAAAAATATTAATATTTTAACTATATTATATTATTATTAAAAATAATTAAATAATTTAATAAATAGCTATATAAAAAAGTTAAGCTTAATAATTTTATAAAATATAAATTATTTAAGTATATAAATAAGTTATATTTATATTATAAGCTATTTTATATAAACCTAGCTTATTTTATTTTTAAGCTAAATTAATATAATTAAAGCAGGTATAAATATTAAAAAAACGCCTGCTTTTTATATTAATAAAAAAACAAAATATTAAAAAAGTATTAAAAATATAACCTGCTATATTTAATATAAATATAAAATATAATAATTTTGCTTATATTTATAATTAATTAAATATAATAATATATTATTTTAATAATATATAAAATATGCTTAATTTAATATAATATATTTTATTAAGCATATAATAAGGTTTAATATAATCTTTTTAAACTATATAAATATAAATATATTTATTTAACTTTTAAAGCCTAATTATTATTAAAGTTTATTAATATAAGCTAATAAAATATATAATTTAATTTAGCTAATATAAATATAAAGCTTTTAAAAGCAGCAGCTAAACTTAAACTTATTTATAATTTTTATATATAAATTAAGTTGTTTTATAAAATTATAAATTTTTAAAATTATTTATTTTATAAATATTATAATTAAAATAATAAAAAAAAAGCAGTAAAAGTTTATTAAATAGCTAAGCTTTAAAAATTATACCTAATAATAATAAAAAAAATAATTAAGCAAAGCTAAACTAGTTTAATTATAATTATATTAATAAATATATTAAAAAACAACTTTTATTAAAAAGTAATTAAAAAATAAAGTTTTTAATAAAGCTATAAAAGCTATATAGCTTATATAACTTTAAAAACTATAAAAAAAAAACTATAATATTTTAAATTACTTTATTATTTAGTTAACTTTTTAACGTTAATAAATATATATAAAAAAATATTATTTATTTATAAGTAATAATATATTATACTTTAAAAAAGTGCTTATTAATATTATATAATAATATTTATAGCTAATATAAAATAATAAGGTTAATATAATATATTTATTATATAAAGCTAATATTATAATTTATATAAATATAGCTAAAAAAATTTAATTTAAAAATATAAATATAAAATATAAATTAATAACTTGTTAAAACTTAATAAAATTAGCATATATATATAGCTTTTAATATATTAAATAAATATATAATATTATAAGTAAATAAAAGTAAATAAAATAAAAAAGTAGTAAATAAAAATAGGTATAAGTATAAGTATAAATATAAATATAAGTAATAAATATAAAAAATAAATAAACTATTAATTAATTTATTAAAATTAATATAGTTATTTAAATTAATTAAAAAATATATAATAAAAAAGCTAAAAATATATTAATTTTATAAAAATT
Organism: Xylaria sp. Z50; assembly: GCA_037356035.1. Lineage (NCBI taxonomy): Eukaryota > Fungi > Ascomycota > Sordariomycetes > Xylariales > Xylariaceae > Xylaria > Xylaria sp. Z50. The sequence continues at coordinate 165,219 of JBAWJU010000068.1, forward strand.
ATTTTTATTATTTAAATTATAAAACTTATAATATTATAAATAAATAAATATAAAGTATAATATTAATATATAAAGTTATAAAAGCTAATAATATTAGTAATATAAATAATTTAAATATAAATAAAAATTAATAATATTAATAAATAAATATATAATTTAGGTATAAAATAATAAATTATTATATTTTTAAATAAAATAATATATAATATTTAAACTTATTTAATAACTAGTTAAAATTAAATTAGTTTTAATAAAGTTTTTATAAGCTATAAAATAATTAATAGCTATAATAAATTATTTATTACATTAAATTTAATTTTATAACTTATTTATTTATTTATTATATATTAATATATATTAGCTATTTTTTATTTTAAATAGCTATTTAACTTAAATATAATGTAGTTTTTATTAAAAGTTAACCTTATTTTATATATTTTTTAAATAACTTTAAAATAGCCTTAATTAAAAATAAGCTTAAAAAAAAAAAAAACTATAAAAACTAAGTTTATAAAAACTATTTATAGTTTTTATAAAAAAGTTATATTTTTTAATATATTTAATTTTAATATACTTTTTAAAAGCGTTTAAAAATATAAATTTTTATTTATTATTTTTATTTATTACTTTATTTATATATTTATTACTTTTTATATTTATTATTATTATTAATTTTATTTATTATTTTTATTATTTTTATTATTTTTATTATTTTTATTATTTTTATTATTTTTATTATTTTTATTATTTTTATTATTTTTATTATTTTTATTATTTTTATTATTTTTATTATTATTACTATTATTATTTTTATTATTTTTACTATTATTGTTTTTATTATTTATATTATTAATATTTATATTTGTTTTAAGCTGTTAAACTAAATTTTTAAAGTAGCTAATTTACTTTTTTTTTAATATTTAAACAGCTTAATATAGCTGCTTATAGTTTTTAAAACTTAATTTTATTATTAAAAGCAAAAATATATTATAAAATATTATTTTAATTATATAATTTTTATAATAATATGCTAGCTTTATAAAATTAAACTTTATATATTTTAAATTAAATTATTAATAAAAGTTAAAAAAATTTAAAACTAATATGCTTTTTTAATAGTAAAAAAGCTAGTTTTATAGTTTTAATAGTTTTAATATTTGCTAATAAAAATAAGTAAAATTTAAATAAATATAGCTAGCTTTAGCTTATTAATAAAGTTAAGCTATTTATATTATTTATTTATTATATAATTTTTTTATTTATTTAAGCTATTAATATTAAGTATTTTTTATATATATTATACTTATTTTTAAAAATAAAGTTTTATAATATTAATAATATATTATTATTATTATTATTTAATAAAAATAATAACCTGCTTAATAAAAGTAATAACTTAGCTAATAATATTAAAATAAGCACTTAATTTTTTTTTAACTTTTTTTATTTATAATAAATAAATATTTATTATAATAATATAGCTTAAATATTTATTATTATTATAAGCTTAAAATAATATATAAATTTAATTATATTTTTATTATTATTTTTAAATATTTTTATAATATTAAAAAAAATATAGCTAAAAATAAAATTTAAAAGTTATATTTTATAAATATAAATTTTAAAAATTAATTTAATATTTTTTAAGCTTTAATTAATTTTAAATATAAAAATTTTAAAAAAATTAGTAATTTTTTTAGCTTAGCTGTTTTTTTATTAAATAGGTTATAAAAAATTATATAATAATAATATTATTTAAAAAATTATTTAAAAATATTATTATAGCTATAATTTAAAAAACATTTAATAATATAATATAATAAAAAGTTATTATTAAATAAATTTTTTTATTTATAAATAATAATAATTTTTATTTTAAATAAAAAATATATTTAATAAATATAAAATATATATAATAAATATAAAATATATATTATAATATATTATAATAATTTATAAAAACAAAAAAAAAATAATTAAAAATAAAATTTTTTTTTATATATAGTAATATATATTAATAATAATATATATTAGTAATATTATTATTTATTTTAATATTAATAATTTTATTATATTTTAAGCTAATATATAATTATTTTATATTATATTATATATATAAATAAAGCTATTATTTACTATTTAAATTAATAAATAAATTATTAAGAAAGCTAAAAATTTAATTTTAAATATTTTTTAAAGTAGTTACGGTGTAATACCTAGCAGACTGGCTGCGGCCTGGCCGCAGGCCTGGTCCCCCTACCGGAGGCTGCGAGGTCTGGGGTTTCCGTACGGCTGTACTATATAGTCTATTCTAGAATACCAAGCTACCACCTTGGTTATTCCACGTTCCTTTTAGGGAAACCTGCCGTAGTGGGTAGAATGGCCACTATGTCTTAGGTGTGACAAAAGTTATTATTTTATTTTAAATTTTATTTTAAAAATTAAATAATATGCTTTTTTTATAGTTTAGCTTATTAAGCTGCTTTTTAATAACTTGCTTTTTTTAGTTAGTTTTTTTATTATAATATATATAGTTTTTAGTTTTAATATAATTATATTATTATATTTACTTAAAATATTTATAAAAAAAAATAGCTAAATATTAGTTTTAATTAAATAAGCTTAAAAAAACTTTAATTTTAATATTTTAAAAGCTATTTTTTAGTTAAAAAAGTTAAAAAAATATAATATTATAAAAAAAACAGTATTAATAAAATTAATTATTAAAGTTAAAAATTTAAACTTTTTTTTAAATATTATATTAACTTTAATATTTTTTTTATTTAGCTTATTTTTTATTATTTTAATATTATAAATAAAAACTATAAATTAAATTAAGCTTTTTAGCTTAATTAACTTTTTAAGCTGTTTGCTAATTTAATAAGTTATATTATATTAAATAATATAAATATAAAAAAAGTTTTTTATAATATTTATTAAAGCTTTATTATTATTATTATTATTATTATTATTATTATTATTATTATTATTATTATTATTATTATTATTATTATTATTATTATTATTATTATTATTATTATTATTATTATTATTATTATTATTATTATTATTTTAAAAAATTTATAAAAATAAAGTTTTATTATAAAAATATAAAAGCTTAAAATAAAATAAAACTTTATTAATTATGTTAATTTTAAGCTTTAACTAAAATAAAATAGCTATATTATTTACTTTTTAATAATAATATTATTTATTAAATTTTTTAAGCTTATAATAAAACCTTATATTAAATTTTTTAAATTATTTAAAATATTTATTTTTTATATATACTTTTTAATAATAAGCTTAGGTTTTATTATTTTTTTACTGCTTTTAAAAATTATTAGCAGATTTTATATAATATTTTTTTTTATAATTATTAAAACTGTTTTTTTATAAGTTATTTTATATTTTTTGCTTAAAGTAAATAAAATTTAATTTATAATATTTAAATAAGCTGTTAAAATTAAAAAAAGTTTTACTTATTTTATTTAATTTAACTTTTATTAATAAAAAAAGTAAAAAAATTATTAAGATATTAGTTAATAATACTTTAAGCTTTTTTTTTTATTAGCTAAGTAAATATTATATATTTATTTATAAAAACGCTAATTATTAACTATTTAAAGCTTTTATATTATATTTAATTTTATTTTAAAAGTAATTTATAAATTTAAAATATATAATATTATTTTTAATATTTTTTTAAAATTAAAAGCTTAGCTTATAGTTTTATAACTATAGGCTATAAACTTAAACTTTTTTAGTTTAAAATTTAATATTAAATTTTTTAATATATAAAATAATATTTTAATATATATATATATATATAATAATTATAGTATAACTTTATATTAATTAAGCTATAATTTTTTTAAAAAAATATTAAATAATTAAAATAATAGCTTAGTTATTTAATATAGTTTATATATATAATAGCTAGCTTATGCTTTATAAAACCTATATATATTTAATTTATATTACTATAACTATTTTTTTTTTTATTAATTACAAAGTTGTTTTTAAGCTTAAACTTTTTTTTAGTTTATTATTAATATTATTAAAAAAAACATAAAAAATTAGTTAACTTTATTATAAAACTATAGCTAAAAAAGTAAGTAATATATAAGTTATTTAAAAAAAATCGCATAATATTTTTATTAAAGTAAAAAATTAAATTTTTATTTTATAAATACTTTAGTTATTATAATAATTATAGTATAACTTTATATTAATTAAGCTATAACTTTTTAAAAAAAACGTTAAATAATTAAAGTAGTAGCTTGGTTATTTAATATGGTTTATATGTATAATAGCTAGCCTATGCCTTGTAAAGCCTGCGCATGTTTAGTTTATGCTGCCGTAACTATATATATTAAATATTAAAAAAACCTATAGTTTTACTAGGTAAAAACTTGCTATTTTTATTAATAAAACTTATAAATAAAACTTATTAAAACTGTTATTTAAATAAAACTTATTTTATAAAGCAATTAAAAATAGCGTTAATAAGCATATGTTTTTATTTGCTTTATAATATAATCTTTTATTAGCGGCAAAAAAAAATTAACGGTTTTAAGCCTAGCTAGCTAAAAATTATTAACGTTTATTAGTTTTATTTGCTTTAATCTTTTTATATAACTTAATCTTGTTTTAAGTAGTAATATTTTGCTATTTATATTTAATAGCTTTTTAAAAAGTAAAAATAAATTAATTAAATAATTATATAAAAAAAAAGCTTTTATAAGTTTTATATATATTTAATAACTTATTATAGTTTTATTAATTATAAAGTTTAGCTAATTTTATAATTAATATTTATAAAATAAATTTATAAAATTTAGCTAATTTTATAAAAAAAAAAAAAAGTAGTTATAAAAAATATAATTATTTAAATAAAATAAAAATAATTATATTTAAGTAGTTAAAATAAAAGCTTTTTTTTTGCTTTAATTATGTTTTTATTTTTTAAGTTTTTAATAGCAATTAAAAATTATAGCTAAAAAACATAAAAGCAAAATAATTAGCAATATTATTAAATAAGCAAAAACTAAAATATATAAATATTATTTTTAAATATAAGGTTATATTATTAATAATTTTAAATTAATCAAGCTAATAGCTAATAAAATATAATATAATAAAAACTTAATTTTATTATAAATATTAAACTTTAAATAAAGTAAAATAATAACTAGCTAATATATACTTTTACTTTTTATAAAGTTAATTATATATTTATTAATAAAGTAATAAAATTAAAATATATATATTAATTTATATTAGCTTTATTATATTTTAATAAAGTTTAAAAAAAAGCAGATTAAAAATAAATTTAAGCTATAAAATAGCTTTACTATTAATTTATTATTAATAAAAACAGCTTATTTTTTTTTAAACTTTGCTTTTATTTAATAAAGTTAACTAGTTAAAAAATTTACTAAAAAACTAGCTTTTTTAATATTGCTTTATTATAAAAAGCATAAAAATAAAATCTAAGATATTATTATATATATATTAAAATTAAAATATAAAACTAATAGCTAAAATAAAAAAATAGCTACTAAAATTAAAATAGCAACTATTGCTAAAATTAAAAATATAATTAGTGCTTAAAAATATAATAAATAAACAAAAAATATAAACATAAAATATAATAATAAATAAATAGTTAAATAGCTAAAACTATTATAAAATAAATATATAAATAGCTAAAAAATAAAGTATTTATTATTAACTAAAGGTAATTATTTTTATTAAGTATTTTAGCAAAGTATTTATTAATTACTTTTAATACCTATATAATAAACCTTTTTTATTAACTTTTAATAAATAACTACTTAATGTTAATTTTAGTTAGCTTTTATTTTTTATTACCTTTTTTTATTATATATGCACTTTTTAATCACTATATTTACCTTTATCACTTATTTTTACTATTTACCTTTATTATTTACTTTTACTACTTATTTTTATTACTAATTTTTATACTTTATTTATTTATAATATTACGTTTTTTATAATTTAAGCTAACGTATAACACAAGCAGATTAACATTATAAGCGGATTAACACTTTTGTAAGCCATATAAAAAAAGGCCATGTATATCACGTAATATTTAAATAACTCTGCAAATTTTAGTGCTATAAACTAATAATTAGTACCTTTAAAATCGTAATAAAACAAAAAATTTAAAAATATTTTTTATTATTTTATAGCATTTTTTTCTGCTAAAATATTGCTAAATACGCTAAAAATGCTAAGAAATTTTAGCGTATTTTCTATATTCGGCAATATTTCTACAGAAAAAATTGCTATAAAAATATAAAAAATACCTTCAAATTCCTTATTTTATTACGGTTTAAACAGTGCTATTTATTAGTCTGTAGGATTAAAATCCGCGGAGTTATTTAAAGTGGGGGAAGTATTTTTATAAATTTCCTATATAAATTACCCTGTAAGGTATGCCAAGCCAAAGTGTTAATCCGCTTGTAATGTTAATCCGCTTGTGTTATGCGTTATAAAAATTATATATATATATAATTAGTAAATTAAAAGCTATATATATATATAATTTTTATTAAATTTTAAAAGTTGCTAAATAATGCTTTTTTTCTGCATTTTAAAATTTAATTTTATTAGCTACACTTATATAAATCAAAATACTAATACAGCATAATAAAAGCATTTGCTAGCTATTACCTACTACTACTACTACTATTACTTATTATTAATACCACTACCTATTATTAATATTACTACTTATTATTAATACTATTATTTATTATTAATACTACTACTTACTACTTAGCTTTAATATTAACTTAATATACTAGCTATAAACATTATTATATAGCATTAATAGGTAACGCATAACATAAGCGGATTAACATTATAAGCGGATTAACACTTTGGCTTGGCGTACCTTAGAAGGTAATTTTTTATAAAGTAATACTTACTCCACTTTTAAATAACTCTGCTAATTTTAGTGCTACGCACTAGTAAATAATACCTCTAAAATTATAATAAAGTAAGAAATTTAAAAGTATTTTTTATTATTTTATAGCATTTCTTTTTAGAAAAATATTGCCAAATATAAAAAATACGCTAAAATTTCTTGGCATTTTTAGCGTATTCGGCAATATCTCGGCGAAAAGAAATGCTATAAAATAATAAAAAATACCTTTAATTTCTTTATTTTATTACGATTCCAAAGGTACTATTTATTAGTCTGTAGCACTAAAATTGGCAAAGTTATTTAAATATTACGTAATATGCACAGCTTTTTTTTATATAGCTTGTAAAAGTGTTAATCCGCTTGTAATGTTAATCCGCTTGTGTTATGCGTTATTTTTTTAAAAGTATAATATATTACTACTTATAAGTAAATAATACTTTTTTATATATATTTACTAGTATTAAAAAATTAACTAAATAATAAAACAGCTTAAAAATATTAAAGCGTAGTTTATAAAAAATATTAATATATTATTTAAAGCTATTTAACTATATATAAACTTTTTTAGCGTTATATTTTAGTTTATATATTAGTTTAAATATGCTTGCTTTTTAAAAACTTTTTTAAAAATTTTAATATTTTTTATGTTATTTTAAAAAAGTTTTAGTTTTTTTTTTTATACTTAAAAACTTTTTTTTTAGTTTTAAGCTGCTTAATAATTTATTTTTTTAGCTAATAAATATATTTACTTAGCTTTTAAACAAAATATTTATAATTAGTTTTTTATTTTAAGTATTTTATATTAAAGCTAAAAATTAGCTATAGCTAATAATATTAAATATAAAATATACTTTTAGCTTTAAAAACGTTATTTATAAATAAGCAAATATTTTTATAGCTTAATATTTAATTTAATAAATTTAAGTTTATTTTTAAATTTATATTAATAACTATTAAATATAAGTATTAAATAATAAAGCTAAATAATATAACCTTATAAAAAGTATATTATATATTATATATTAAAATATATATTATTTATATATTATTAACTATTAAGCTATTAGGCTATTATAATAGCTTAACGGCTATTAAGCAGCTAGCATACTATATTTATAATTAAATTTTTTTTAAAACTTAAAGTTTTAGCTTTTTTTTTTTTTTTATATTTTCTAATTAATATATTATATTATATATATATTTTAAAAAGTATTTATTAAACTAATATTTTTTATTTAAGTCTTATTATAAAAGCTGTTTTATTTTTATTTTAATTTATTAAACTAAACTATTATTTTATAATAAGTTTATTTATTATAAAAATTTTTATTTATAAAAATTATTAAACTATTAATTATTTTTTTTAAAAATATTTTTAATATTAACTATATTTTTTATTAAATTTAAAATAGTTAAAAGCTAATTTTAAATTATTAATATAAATATAACTTTTTATTAGTTAAATAATAAAAATATAAGCTTTAGCTAGCTTATTATTATAAAATATAAATATATAAATATATTAGCTTTTATTTATAAGTAATTTTTAATATAAAATAAGCTTAATAATATATTTTTATATTTTGTTTAAATAAACGCTATAAATATTTTTTTTAACTAGTTTAATATAAGTTATTTTTTTATTTTATTTTACTATTTATAGTTTACTTTATATTATTTTTATTAAATATAGCAAATATTTAATAATTATATATAGCTATAGCTATATTAAAGCTATTTAATAAATTTTTAAACTTATTTATATAGCTTTTTATATTTAACTTTATAACTAAGTTAAAATTATAAGTTAACTTATTAATAAAAATAAAAAACAATATAATAAAAAATAAAAAACTTATATAACTTAAAAAGTTAAAAATTAATATAAAAACTATTAAATATATATATAATAAAAATAAAAAATATAAAAATGCTATTAATAATATAAATTAAAAAGTTATTACTATAAATTTTAATATAGTTAAGTTAAATAATATAATAAAGTAATAAATAAACTAAATAAACTAGCATAATTAAAAGATTAAATTTATAGCTTAAACGCTTAAAAAGGTAAAATTACTATCTATAAAAAACCTAACCTTTTTATACAGGACCTACCGAGAAATTGGAAACAACCTTAGGAACTACAGCCTTCACAAGGGCAAGAACCCCTAGGAGAGCAAGAGCCCTTGAAAGACCAGGAGCCACCGAGCAAGGACACCTATTCGAGCTCACAGCAGACGGACTAATCTATAATACCTATAGAGGTGTGTGACGGCTTTATGTACCTTACGGCATAGTAAAGACAATGTTAGAGCAGGCGTATAATATAAAGCACTATTATAGCATTAAGCATATAATATAAGACCTAAAACTGTATATAATTGCTAATAAAATATAGTTAATAAAAAAGTATATTAAATATTATAATGCTTATAACTTTAATTAAACTAATAAATAATAATTAATTAATATTATATAGTTAATACGCTTTAAAAATTATTTTTTTATATAAATAATAATAATTAATTTTAATATTTTTTTTTTTTTAGTTTTATTAATTAATATATTTTAATAATTAAGCAAAATAAAACTTTATTTTAATATTTATAACTTTATGCTAATAATAACTTGCTTTATATTTAAATAAACTTTTTTTATATTTAAAAATAAATAGTATATTATAGTAAATTAAATAATAATAATAACTTAATAGCTATTGTTATATAATTAAAGCATTTTTAAAAGTATTATTTTTAATTAAAATAAAAAATTTATATTAAACTTTTAAAAAAAAATATAAAAAACTTTAAATATAAAGCTTTTAATAATAATAAAATATTATTTATAAACAAATAATTATTTTAAATAAAAAAACTAAATAATTAAAACTGCTTTTTAATTTTATAACTTTATATATTTAAACTTAAATTTAATTAATATTATATTTTTTTTATAATAAAACTTAAACATAATTTATTTTAAAACTATATAATTAATAATATATAAGTAGTTATTTAAATTTTAGCTATTAAAAATAATAAAAATATTTATAAATATATAACTTAAAAAATTTAAAAATATTAAATATTTAAAAAACTATTTAAAATAAAATATATATTTAGCTATAAATTTTAAAAAAGCTAATATAAAAAAAAGTATAATATTAGCTATTAAAATATTAAATTTAATAAAAATAACTAAATATATTTATAGCTTTATAAAAAATATTATTTATTTAAATAGCTATTATAAAAATATATATAATAATAATTTAAGCTTTAAAAAGTTAAGCAAAAAATTAATAAATTAGCTTATAAATTAAACTTTTTTAATAATTTTTTTATTTATTTAGTTATTTTTATTTAGCATTTTAGCTTTATATTAAAAAATAAAAGCTTTTTTAATTATTTTATACTATTTTTTAAACTTATTAAAGCTAAATAAAGTAATTTTAATAATAAAGTAAATAAAATTTATAAAATTAAAGTTATTTTATAATATTAATTAAACTATTAATAAACTAGCTTTAATTATTTAATTAAATTAAAAAAATAAAAATATAAGTATAATAAATAAAAAATAAAATAATAGTTATATAATTATAAAAAACTATTTATAAATTATTAAATATATAAAATTTTAATTAAACTTATAAAAAAGCTTTTATAAAATAGTAAAAAAAATAATAAAATAAAGCTATAAAAAACTATAAAAAGTTGTTAAAAACTAACTAAAAAAAGCAGTTTTAATATAATATTATAAAAAATAATTATATAGTTTTAATAAAATATTGTTAAAAGCAGTAGTTATTTTTTATAAAAATGATAATAATGTAGCTATGCTAGTAGCATAGCCTTATAATTATATTATTAGCTATAGTATATACACATAAGTGTATATGCTTTATATACACTTGTTTCTTTTTTTCCTTTTTTTTTTATATTAATACAACCCTATAGGGGGTGTATCGCGTGTCACGCGCTGGAACGCGTGTTGTATGTGTGTCACTAACCATTAAGCCATTAGCTATTATAACAGCCTAACGGCTGTTAAGCAGCTAGCACACTATGTCTATAATTAGATTTTTTTTAAAACCTAAAGTCTTAGCCTTTTTTTTTCTTTTATATTTTTTAGTTAATATATTATATTATATATACACCTTAAAAAGTATTTATTATATATATAAATTTTATATAAATAAAGTATTTTATTATAAAGCTATGCTTTTTATAATTACCTAATTATAACAATTTATATATTATTTATTTATTTTATAAAATATATTAAAACTGCTTTTTAATATATTTTTAATAAATAAACTAATAAATAAACTAATTAACTAAATTAAATACCTTATATATATTTATTATAATATATAATATAAAAAAGCAAGCTGTTTTTAAAAATATAGCTTATAAAAAAGTATAGTTTTTTATAAACAATTTATAATAAAGTATTTTTTATAAAAAAAAATGCTAAAATTAAAAGCTAAATAATAATTTTTAATTATATTTTTTATTTAAGTTTTATATATAGCTTATACTATTATATTTTATTATATAAATAAAAAATATAATAAATTTATTAACTTTTATTTTAATATATTAAACTTTAAATAATAAGTAAAAAACTATAAATAATTAATATAATATTATTATAGCTTTAAATAGCTAAATATTTAAACTAATAATTTTAAGCAACATTTTATAATATTATATTTAAAAAAAAATAACTTTGCTTTTTTATTTACTATTTTAAGCTTTAAATATAAAATTTTAATACCTAACTTTAATAAACTTATAAATAAGGCTTTTTTTTAAATATTATTAAATAACCTTAATATATTATAAATAAAATTTAAACTTTATATGTTAATAATATAAACATTTTATTAATAAGTTTAAAACTTATATAATTTTTTTATATAAAATAAAATTAACTTAAATATTTTTATTTAATAAAGTTATTTTATATGCTAAAAAAAAAAAAAAAAATTAATTAACTAAGTATATATATATAAAAAAAAAAGCTTTTTTTTTAATTTAATAGTTTATAAAAACTAAAATAAAGTATATAACTACTTTATAAAAAAACTTTTAAATATAAAAGCTAAATATAATTAACTTAATAATTAAATAATTTTAATAAATTAAACTATAATTAATTTATTAAATAACTATAATATAAACTTAAGTATAAGTTTTAATATTAAAAGTTTTTATTAATTAATAAAAATTAAGATTTATATTTTTTATATTAAAAAAAAATAATATAATAAATGCTTTTTAAAGTATATATATAATATAATATATTAACTAGAAAATATAAAAGAAAAAAAAAAGCTAAGATTTTAGGTTTTAAAAAAAATTTAATTATAAACATAGTATACTAGCTGCTTAATAGCTGTTAAGCTATTATAATAACTTAATAGCTTAATAGTTAATAGCATATAAACAACATATGTTTTAGCATATAATACGCAATATACTCTTTATAAGGTTATATTATAATATTAGCTTTAAAGTTTAATATAAAAAAATAATAAACTAGCTTATAATTAATATTAATTAGTTTATTAATAATATAGCTAAAATAATTAAAATTAAATTTTATTTAAAAAATAAAGCTATTTAATAACTATAGCTATATTTAGCTAATATTTATTTTAAAAACTTAATAATTTTAGCTATATTATTTATATATTTTTAAAATTAATATTATAATATTAATATTATAAAAAAGTTTAAAAAAAAATAAAAAAAGTTATATTTTAATAGCTATAAATTTAATAAATTTATTAAGTTTTAAAATAATTTTGTTTATTTAATAAATAAAATTAGCTTTTAAAAAATTAAGTAGTTAAAAAATTTAAAAATCGATTTTTTTTTTATTTAGTTATAAAAACTTTTTTAAAATATTTTAAAAATAAAAAATATAATAAGTTTTTTTAATATATTATTTAAATAATATATTATTTAAATAATATATTATTTAAATAATATATTATTTATATATAAAAAATAAAAAACATATTATTATATATAAAGTTAAAAAAATAACTATAAGCTTAAAAATTATTAGTAATATTATTATTATAAAAACTATTAATAATAATTTTAATAAAAGTGTTAATATTACTTAATAAAATAATTAGCTTGTTTATATAATTAATATTATTTTTATTAGCTTTAAAATAAAATTATATAATTTAACTTTTAAAAAAATAAAAAAGCTTATATTAAAAAAAAAAAGCTTTATTTATAAAAAATAAAATTATATTATTAAAAAGTATTTTAATTAAGTTAATTATAAAATTTTAAAAGCTTATATTATAGCTATTTTAATATAATATAATATATTATAAAATATTTTTATTATTAAAAACTAAAGTATTAATAAAGCTAAAAAACAAGCAAAAAAATAACTTTAAAAAAGTTAAACTTTTATTTAAAAAGCATACTTTAAAATTAAAGTAAAAAAAAAAATTCCTTTTATATATTTATATAATAAATAATAATAAACTTTTTTTAATTATTTATAATTTTTTTAAAAATATAAAAGTTAGTTTATATATAGTTATAAATATTTAATTAATTATAAAAATAATTTACTTATTATAACTATTTATAATTATATAATTTAAATTTTAAAATATAATAAAATATAATAATAAAAATAATTAAAATATTTATAAAGTTTTAAAAATTATATTAAAAATATAAAAATAAATTTTTTAATAAATATTAATATTTATTTTTAAAATATAATATAATATTATTTTTAAAAAACTATAGTTTAAAAAATATAATATTTTATTAAATTATAAATAATATAAACTTTTATTTTTATTTAGCTTATTAGCTAATTATAACTTTAACTATTATATTTTTATAAATAAAGCTAATATTTATTTAAAGTATTTTAATTATTAATAAAATTTAAATAAAAAAATAAAATAAAAAAAAGCTATATTAATTAGTAATTTTTAATAAAATTAACTAAAAATAATTGTTATTATAAAACAAAATAATTTTATAGTTAAAAATATTATTAAAATAAAATATAATTTAAATAATATATTTTTATTATTTAAGTTTATAAAAAAACTTATAAAAAAATAAGCAAAATATATATAAACTTAAAAAAATATTTTTATTAATTAATAAAAAAATATATAAAGTTTATATTATATAAAATATAATAATATTAAATAATATAAAAAAAATATTAAAAAATATATTTATAATTAATATAATTATTTTTATATTTATTATATATTATAATAAGTTTTATAATAAAATATAAGTTATAAGTATTTATTAAGTAAATAAGTTAATTAAATAATATTAAAAATAAAAAATAAAAATTTTTTTTTTAAAAAAAAATAAAAAATTAAAAAAAAAAGCTTTAAAACTTATATTAAAAAAATATTATAATTTATTTTATATTTTTAATAAAGTTAATTTAAATATTTTATTATTTAACTACTTATATATAAATTATAAAATTAAGTTTATTAAAAAAAAGTTATTAAAAAACCTTAAATATAGCTTTTTATATAAAATATTATTAAATAAACTAAAAGCTATAAAAAAATATTTAATAAATAATTTTTATAAAGGTTTTATTAAACTTAATAATATATTATTTATATTTTTATTTTATTTATAAAAAAATTTAATAATAACTTATACTTTTATATAAATTATTATAAATTAAATAAGTTAATTAAAAAAAACTAATATTTATTACTTTTAATTAAAAAAATATTAAATTATATTGCTAAAGGAAATATTTTTATTAAAATTAATATATAATAAATATTTTATTATATATAAATATATTTAAGCTAAAAAAACTATATTATATTTTATATTTATTATAAAATATATTATTATTATATATTATTATTTAATTTAATAAATAGCTTATTTATATTTTAATAATATATTAATAATATTAAAAAATATTATAATTATATTAAAAAAGTTTTAAAAAAACTATATAATATTAAACTATAAGTAAATTTAAAAAAATTTAAATTTTATATAGCTAAAATAAAATTTTTAAAATATATTATAATAACTAAAAATATTATAATAAATTTTATAAAAATTAATATAATATATAATTAAAAAGTTTTAATTATAATAAAAAATAAATAGTTATTTTTAAAGTTTTATAACTTTTATTAACAGTTTATAAAAAATTATAATAAAATAGCTAATTTTTATAGTTAATTAATAAAAAAAAAATATTTTTTTAATAAATTAACTAATATAAAAAAGCTTTTTATAAGCTTAAGCTATTATTAATTATAATTTTTATATTATAATATAATAATTTTAACTTTTTTATTAAAATAAAAACTAATTTATTAAATAATATAATAGCTAATATATAATATTTAATAATATTTTATTTTAAAATATTATAAAATATAAAATTAAATTATAATATTTTTAATAAAAAAATATTAGTAATAATAATAGTATTTAAAAAATAGCAGTTTAAACTAATTAATATTTATATTAGCTTATTTTTAGCTATTATAAATTATTAAATATTTAAATATTTTAATAAAAAAAAATACCTAAATTTATAATAAACTAAATAAGCTATATTATTTATAAAATATAATTTTTTAATAATATATTAGCTAAAAAAAAAAAATATTATAGTTAATATAATATTATAAAAATAAAAAAAGCTTTAAATAACCTAAAAAAAAAAAGCATAATATTATATAGCTTTATTTAAACTAATATATAATAAAGTTATAAGTTAAATTTATATAAATAAAATAGTTATAATTTTTAAGTTTTATTTTTAAGCTAAAATAAAAATATTAATAAGCTTTTAATTAATAAATAAAATATTATATAAAAACTATATTAATTTTAAAATAAAAATTTATTAATAAAAAATTAAAGTAAATAAAAAAACAATTTATAAGCTATAATAAATAAGCTTATTACTTATAAAAGCAAATTAATAGTTTTTAATTTACTTTATTTTTAAATAAAGCTAATTAAAAAAGTATATAATTATATATTAATAGCTTATTTAAAAAAAAAATATATATAGCTTAAGCTAATAAATAATTATAATATATATATAACAAAGTATTTAAATTATTAACTTATAAAAGTATTTAAAAATAAAATATTAAAAAAGCTATATTTATTATTAATATTTAATAATATTTAATAATAAATTTTAAATAAATATTAAAAAATAAAAAAAATTTAATAATATATTTATTATAATAAATAAACTAAATAAAAAGGCATAAATAATTTTATATACTATATAAGTTATTTTAAAAAATATTATAAAAATATATTATAAAAAACTTTTTTATATTTTTAATATTTTAATAACTATTATATTTAATTATAGCTTTTAATTTATATTTATATTTATAAATAAGTTATATAAATTAATAAAAGTTATTTATATTTTAGCTTTTACTAATTATTATAAAATAATAAAATAAATAAAAATTATAAATAAATATTTTAACTAATAATTATAACTATATATAAATTATTATTAAAATAATTAATTAAATAAAATATTTATAATAAATTATGTTTAAGCTATATTTTTATATAAATTAATAAAGTTAGCTTTTTATAAAATAAAAATAAGGTTTTTTATTTTATTTTATTTTAATTAAAAAAATAAAATAGTAAAAATAAAGTTAAAAAGCTTTTTTTAAAAAAAAAAAAAATTAAAAAAATATATATAAAATAAAGCTAAAAAAGTTGCTAATTTTATAAATATTATTAAAGCATATTTAACTTAAATATAAAATTAAATAATTTAATAAGTAAACTATATATAATATAAGCTTAATTTTAATATTAAAAATTATATTTTTATTATAAAAAAATAATAATTATAAAAAATTAATAAGCTATTAAATAAGTTAAATTATTTAATAATTTAGTAAAAATATAAAATTTATAAATATAATAATAATATTTTTTTTTAAAAAATATTTTTATTATAAAAAGCTATTAACTAATATTATTTAAATTAATTATATAAGTATTTTAATAACTTTTTTTAAAAATAAAAAGTAAAAAATTTTAAAAAATAAATTATTAAGCTTAAAAATAAAAAAAAGTTTATTATAAAAAAAGTTAAAACTTTTAAACTATATTATAATAAACTATAATATTAAATAAATTAAAAAAACTAAAAAGTTAATAATAAATAATATTTAGCTAAAAATTTTAAAAATAATATAAAATTATTAAAAAAATTTTATAATATAAACTTAAAAGCTTTAAAACTATTAATATAATTAAATTAATAAATAAAAGCTATAAAAAAATAATAAATTTAATAAACTATATATAAATAATAATAAAGCATAAGTAAAAAAAAAGCAAAATATAAAGTAGTAAAATATATAATATATTAATATATAATATTAATATATAATATATAATATTAATATATAATATATATAATAAATGCTTTTTAAGGTGTGTATATAATATAATATATTAACTAAAAAATGTAGGAGAAAAAGAAAGGCTAAGATTTTAGGTTTTAAAAAAAATCTAATTATAAACATGGTGTGCTAGCTGCTTAACAGCTGTTAGGCTGTTATAATAGCCTAATGGCTTAATAGTTAGTAGCACATAAACAACACGCGTTCTGGCGCGTAATACGTAATATACCCCCTATGGGGTTATATTAATATAATATTAATATATAATATTAATATATAATATATAATATATAAAAAATATAAATAAAGCTTTTATATAAAATAAATTAAATAAGGTTATATTTAATAAACATTATATAAAAAAGTTTATATAATAGTATAATAAAATAAAAGCTTAAACTATAATAATATAAGTAAAAACTTAAAGTAATTTTTTTTTATTAAAAAATAATTATTTAAAAGTTTAAAGTTTTATAGTTTAACTTATAAATAAGTTAATTTTCTTTTTAAAAAAAAGGTAATAATAATAGTATAGCTATGTTAGCAGTATAGCCTTATAACTATACTATTAGCTATAATATATATATATAAGTGTATATGTTTTATATATACTTATTTTTTTTTTTTTTTTTTTTTATATATATAAATTTTATATAAATAAAGTATTTTATTATAAAGCCACGCTTTTTATAATTACTTACTTATAATAATAAGCAATAGTTTAATATAACCTTATAAAAAGTATATTATATATTATATATTAAAATATATATTATTTATATACTATTAACTATTAAGCTATTAAGCAGCTAATATATTATGTTTATAATTAATTTTTTTTTAAGACTTAAAGTCTTAGCTTTTTTTTTTTTATATTTTTTAGTTAATATATTATATTATATATATACCTTAAAAAATATTTATTACTAAATATTTATAGCTTAATATAAACTAGCTTTTTTAAGTTTTTAATATTAGCTTTATTTGCTTTTTAAGCTAATATTATAGCTTTAATAAAAAAAATAACTATTTAGCAGCTTATTTATTAATTTTAAATAACTTAATAGCTTAATTAAACTTAAAATTTTTAATAAAAATACTAATTAATTTTTTGCTAATTAAAAAGCAATATAGCTTTATTTTTATTTTTATTATATTTATTTTTTTTATAATAAGCTTATAATATATTATAATATTTAAGTTAATAATATTTTTAATTTATATATATTATATTTATTATATATATATATTTTTTTTATATTTTTTAATATAATTTAGTAATAAATTTTAATATTAGCTAGCTTTATAGTTACAAAGTAGCTAATGTTATAATTAATTATTTTTTAATATATATTTTAAAAAAAGCTATATAATTTATTTTAAATTATATATTAAAATTATAGTTTTAATACTTTTAATAATATTAGCTTATTAATTGCTTTAGTTTTTTTATTTTTTAGCTTTTAACTTTTTTTAATAATATTTTTATATATATTATTTTTTAATTTTATAAGCTAATTAATTAAAATACCATACTTACTTTTTTAAAGCTTTTTATTTATTATAAAGTTTTATATAATAAACAGCTTTATTTAAAAGCTTTTTATATTATTTTAATAATAAGCAGCTTTTTAAAATATATTTATTATTATTTTATTAAATTTTTTTATTTTATTTAAAATAGTTATAATTTATTTAATAAGCAATAAGCTTAAAGTTTTATTTTTTAATATACTAATAATTTTTAGCAGTTTTTTTATATATAATATATAATATAAACAGATTAATATTATAAACAAATTAACACTTTTATAAGCTATATAAAAAAAAGCTGTATATATTATATAATATTTAAATAACTTTGCTAATTTTAATATTATATATTAATAAATAACATTTTTAAAATTATAATAAAATAAAAAATTTAAAAGTATTTTTTATTATTTTATAGCATTTTTTTTTACTAAAATATTATTAAATATATTAAAAATGCTAAAAAACTTTAATATATTTTTTATATTTAGTAATATTTTTATAAAAAAAATACTATAAAATAATAAAACATATTTTTAAATTTTTTATTTTATTATAATTTTAAAGGTATTATTTATTAGTATATAATATTAAAATTAGCAAAGTTATTTAAAAATAAAATAAATATTACCTTATAAAAAATTAGCTTTTAAGGTATGCTAAGCCAAAGTGTTAATCTGCTTATAATATTAATCCGCTTATATTTTACGTTAAGTTAAAATTTAAAAGTATTACTATTAGCTTAGTTATAAAAAACTTAAGTTAATTTTTAGTAAACGCTTTTTATTAAATTAATATATTTTATTAAGTTAACATTTTTTATTAAGTTAGCATTTTTTATTAAGTTAGCATTTTTTATTAAGTTAATATTTTTTATTTTTTAGTAAGTATATTATTTAGTTTAAAAATATTATTAATAGTTAAAAGTAAGCTTTTTTTAAAGCTTTTTTAAAAGGTAATATTATAGGTTTTATATAAAAATATATTGCTAATACTATATTATAATATTAAGCAAAAGCTATATATAATAAAAAAATATAAAATAAAAAAATAATATAATAATATAATATAAAGCAAACTAGGTATATAAAAATAAAAGAAAGGTAAAAAGGTATTTAAAAAAACTAATATAATACCTTAAGTATAACTTATTTGCTTATTAACATAGCTATAATAACTATTTTAAAAAATACTTTATTATAAATATAAGGAAATTTAAAAAAAAATTTATTATAAAATTAAATAAAAAATCCTAACATTTTATAACATTATAAACGCTTATATAAACGCTTTTAAAAGTATATTTTACGTTAATATATTTTTTTTTCTTTTTTTTTTCTTTTTCCTTTTTTTCTTCTTTTTTTTTTTTCTCCTTTTTTTATATTTATTTCCTTAATAAACCTTACTATTTAAAAGTGCTAATATTATTTTATTTTTATTATATTAACTTTATCTTATATTATTTTATTAATTTTATTTTATTAACTTTATTTTATTAACTTTATTTTATTAACATTATTATTTAAATAGCAAATAACTTAATATAATTAATAATATTAAAACTATTAATAATATTTATACCTATTTTTACTCCTGCTTTATTATTATATAACTTTAATAATTACCTTTTTTATATTTGCTTTAGCTTTACCTTAGCTTTTTTTAACTTTACTTTTTTATTATTAGGTTAGTTTTTTATTTGCTACTATTATTATTTTTTTAACTACTATTTTAGCTTTATAACTTATAATACTTATTAGTATTTTATACTTATTTAATTTATTACCTTAATTTATTTTTTGCTTTTAATATAGCTAAAAAATTAGTAAGCTAAAAGCTTAAGCTTAAGTTTAAGTTTAAGTTTAAAAAACAAGTTAATAAAGTAATAAATAAGCTTTTTATATAAAAAAAACTAAAATAATTAGCTAGTAACGCTGTTAATAATAAAGCTAACAACGCTATTAATAATAAAGCCGGCAAAAATATAAACTTAAAAAATTTTAAATATAAGGCTTTTATATAAGTTAAATATATAACTATTAAACTTAAAAATAATAAAGCAGGTAATAATATTACTATTTATATAATAAATAATAATAATATTTTAATTTAAATTAAGCAAAGCTTTATTTATATTATAAAAAAGGTTATTTTTTTATATATATTATTAATTATTTATATATTTAAAAACTGTTTTAAAAATAAAACTAATTAAATAATTAAATTAAAAATATTTAAAAAATTAATTTAAAATACTTTAGTAACAACTTTTATTTTAATATGCTAGCTTTTAATAATTATATTAAAGCAGCTTTTTAATATATACTTGTTTTTTTTAATAAAAAAAATAATAAAACTTTTATTAAATAATATAACTAAATAAGCTTGCTATTACTATTTAACTTAGGTTTTTTTAATATATTATTAAAAATATTATAAAATTATATATTATTTATTATTAATAGCATTATAAAAAGCTTAATAAATTATATAACTATTAATTTTTTTATAATTATAATTATTATAAACTTTATAAAATAATATTAAATATTAGTAATAATATTAATATTAAATAAATAGCTTTATATTTTTAATAATAATATAAAAAGATTTTAAATTAAAAAATTAAAATTAAAATTTTTATTTAATTGTTTTATTAACTATAATATATTTTACTTTTTTTTTAATATATTATATTTAAACTATAAATATTAGTTTAAAATATATAATAAAATAATTAATAATAATAATAAAAGCTTTTATAAATTTATTATAATATTATAAACTAAATTTTTTAAAAGCGTTATTAAAAAATAGCTAAAAAAAGTTTATAAAAAGCTAAAAAATAGTTAAAAGTTTTATTTTTTTTTAATTTAAGCTAAATAATAAAAATATAATAAATATTATTAGTTTAATTAAGCTTATTATAATTATATATATTTAGTATTTTTTTAAATTATTAAAAAATATAATATTAGCTAAGCTAAATTTAATAACTGTTTTATTATTTTATTTATTAATATAAAAAGTAAAAAAATATATTATTTATTTTATATTTAAAATAAACTTTTAATTAAATATATATATTAAAATATTAATATAATTTAATAATAAATATAAATATAGTTTATAAAGCTTAAAAAATATAATAAAGCTATATAATAGCTTAAAATTGCTAAAAAATATTTTAATTTTAAATATTTAATATTTAAAATAGTTTATTAAAACTATTTAAAATTATAAAAGCTAAAGCTAAAAAAACTAAATATAATTAAACTTTAATTTTAATTAAAGTTAAATAAAATAAGCTTTTTTATTATTTTATTTATTAATTATTTAATTAAAATAATTATTATTAAATACTTTTAATATAATATTATAATAAAAATTAAATATTAAAATATTTTTAAAAAAAAATTTAACTTTATTTTTAATTAAAATAAAGCCTATTTTATAATAAAGTTTATTATAGTTATAATTAATTATATTTAAAAGTAATATAATATTAATATTTATAATAATATTTATATTATATTATAATATATTTTATAAAATAAGTTTTTTATTATATTATATAAAGTAATAAAAAAAAAATTATAAAAAAAACTTTGCTAATAGTATAAAATAACCTACTTTTAATTAAATTTTTTTTTAATATTTTATTTTTAAATAATTTATAAATTAAAAAAAAAAATTAAAACTTAACTATAAAAAATATTATATATTATATAGCTTAATTAAAGCTTTATTATAATATTTTTTTAAATATAAATATTTTAAAATATAATATTTACTATAATTAATTTTTTTAAATAATAGTTTACTTATATTATAAAAAACTTTATTATATTATTAGCTAATTATTAAAAATATTAAAAAAATAAATATTAATATTTAGTTTTAAATTATATTAAATATATTATTAAATATTAGTTTAATAATTAATATAAGCTTAAACTTTATATAAATATTATATATTAACAGCTTAAGCTTTATAGCTATATAAACTATAATATAGCTTTTTTAAAAAATAGCTATTTTTTATAATATATTAATAATATATATAAAAATTTATAGCTATTTATTTTTATATATAACTAATTATAATATATATATAATAAAGCTATATAAGTATATTTATAAAATATATATATTTTTAATAAGCTTTTTTATTAAAAGCAAGCTAAAAATATATTATATAATTTATTATAGCAATTTAAACTAAATATAAAAAGTTAAAAAGTATATTTTTTTATAATAGCTTTAAAAATATATTAAATATTTTTAAGTTTGCTTAAAAATAAATTATTTTTAATAATATTTTAAATTAAAATATAATAAAATAAAAAAAAATATATTTAAAATATATTATTTATATTTTAGCTATATTATAAAATATTAAAAATATTAAGCTAAATATAAAAATTATTAATATAATATTTATTAAGCTATATTTTTTAATATTAGTTATAATAACATAAACTAAATATGCGTAGGCTTTATAAAGCATAAGCTAGCTATTATATATATAGATTATACTAAGTAACCAAGCTACTACTTTAATTATTTAATATTTTTTTTTAAAAAATTATAGCTTAATTAATATAAAGTTATGTTATAATTATTATAATAACTAAGGTATTTATAAAGTAAAAGTTTAACTTTTTATTTTAGCAAAAATATTATATTATTTTTTTAAATAACTTATATATTATTTATTTTTTTAGCTATAATTTTATAATAAAGTTAACTAATTTTTTATATTTTTTTTAGTAATATTAATAATAAACTAAAAAAAAGTTAAAGCTTAAAAATAACTTTATAGTTAATAAAAAAAAAGTAGTTATAATAATATAAACTAAATATATATAGGCTTTATAAAGCATAAGCTAGCTGTTATATATATAAATTATATTAAGTAACTAAGCTATTACTTTAATTATTTAATGTTTTTTTTAAAAAATTATAGCTTAACTAATATAAAGTTATGCTATAATTATTATAATATTAAAGCTTATTAAACTTATTATAATAAATTTTATATTGCTAGCTATAATTATAATATTAATAATATAAAATATTTATTTTATTTAATAATAAGCTATAAAATCTATATAAAATAACTTATAAATTTATTTAAATATTTAAAAATATATTTATTATATTTATAATATAATAATTATATTAATAATAAGTATATATTATAAATATACTTTATTAATTATAAAAAAAATATTAGTTTTAATAAAAAAAATATAAATATATTTTTAAATAAAATAGTTTTATAGTATATTATAGCCTAATATTAATTATAAGTTTAAATTTAAAAAAAACTATATAATATTTAATATATAATATTTTAAATATTTTTTAAAAACTTTAAAAACTATTTTTTATTAATAAGCTAATTAATATAAATATAAATAAGTTAAAATTATTTATATTTAATATATTTTAAATTATATAAAATAAGCTAATTAAGCTAATTAATTTAATTAACTTAATTAACGTAAAATATAAGCAGATTAACATTATAAGCAGATTAACACTTGGCTTAGCAGTACCTTTTAAGGTAATTTCTATAAGAAATACTTTTTCTACTTTAAATAACTCCGCAAATATTAGTGCTATAAACTAGTAAATAGTACCTTTAAAATCGTACTAAAACAAGAAATTTAAAAATATTTTTTATATTTTTATAGTATTTTTTTTTATAAAGATATTGCCAAATATAGAAAATATGTTAAAATTTTTTAGCATATTTAGCAATATCTTGGCAAAAAAAAATGCTATAAAATAATAAAAAATACTTTTAAATTTCTTATTTTATTATAATTTTAAAAGTACTAATTATTAGTATATAATATTAAAATTAGCAAAGTTATTTAAATATTATATAATATATATAGCCTTTTTTTATATAGCTTATAAAAATATTAATCTGCTTATATTATATGTTATTTTAATTAACTTTATTAATTATATTAACTAATATTATTTTATAAGCTTTAATTTACTTTTACTAAATAATTAGCTTTAAAATAATTAGTAATATATAAGCTATAAAAGCTAAAATATATTAGTATATGCTATAAATAGCAATATAATATTAAAAAGTAATTATTTTAAAGCTGTTTTAATTATGCTTTTTTATAATATTTTTAAAAAAATATTTTATAAGTTAATAATTATACTATATTTAATAAATAAAATAAATATTATTAATTTTTATATATATATAAATAATTTATTAAAAAAAAATTATATAATTAAATTATATTATTATTATTTTTTTATTTTATTTTTTAATTATTTTTTATTATATTAAATATTAATATTATATAATATAAATAATAAAATATTATATATATTTAATTTATTACTTAATATTTTTTATATTATAAATATTTTTAATAGGTTTTAATAAGTATAAATAATAATATTTAAACTAAATAATTAAATTAGCTTATTAATAGCTTATATAATTTTATTTATTAAGCAAATTAATAGCTAAAATTATAATTAGTAATATATATATATTATTTATTTTATTTAATAAAATTAATAAAAATTTTAATATTTTTTTAACTAGCTTTTAAATATTAAAAAATTATAAAAAGAAATAATAAAAAATATTTAAATTTTATTTAAAAAATAGTTTTTTAAAGTTATATTTAATATTTTTATTATGTTATTATAAAAATAACATAAAATATAAGCAGATTAATACCACAAGCAAATTAATAGTTTAGCTTAACATACCTTAAAAGCTAATTTTTTATAAGGTAATATTTACTTTACTTTTAAATAACTTTATTAATTTTAATACTATATACTAATAAATAATATTTTTAAAATTATAATAAAATAAAAAATTTAAAAGTCTTTTTATATTTTTATAGCATTTTTTTTTATAAAAATATTGCCAAATATAAACAATACGCTAAAATTTTTTAGCATTTTTAGTATATTTAGCAATATCTTAGCAGAAAAAAATGCTATAAAATAATAAAAAATACTTTTAAATTCCTTATTTTACTACGATTTTAAAAATACTAATTATTAGTTTATAGCACTAAAACTTATAAAGTTATTTAAATATTACGTAATATATATAAACGTTTTTTGCATAGCTTGCAAAAGTATTAATCCGCTTATAATGTTAATCTGCTTATGTTATGCATTATGCTATTATTACTGCTTTTATAATATTATTATAAAAATATATTAATAAAAAATAAAAAATTAAAAAAACGCTAAATGTAAAATATAATATTTTTTTAAATCTTTTATATAAAATATATTTTATTATAACTTTTATAAAAAAAAAAAAAAGCTAATTTTAATACTGCTAAATTAAAAACTTATTACTTAGTTTTTTAACTTAGCTAAAGCTAATTTTTTTAGCTTAAAATAAAAGCTAATATAATATTTAAGCTTTTAAATATATAGCAAAATAGCTTATATATATTTAAAAAGTTGTTTAAAAAGTTATTTAAAAAGCAGTTTAAAAAGTAAATTAATTATTATATAAGGCTTTATATATAGCAATAGGTTTAAAATTAGCCTAAAAAATAAATAAATTACTATATAAGGCTTTATATATAGGAAATAGCTTTAAAGTATCTATATATATATAAAAAAGTTAGTAATTAAAGCTGGTATTAGTTTGTATGGCATTATATATGCAACGCCTCCTGCTTGCACTCTCAAAACCATGTCTTATAAGTGTAGAATTTACCTAAAATGGCAATTTCTGACTCTTTTCTTCTAGGTGGCGGCATAAGCCGAGTGCCATACACCAATTGAAAGATGTAGTGGGCTCGCAACTCAGGTAGCGAAGCCTATAGGCCTCGCCACCACCTTTCGAATCTCTAGCATGGGCACCTCCCCATGTGCACCAAACAAGCGTCCATGAGCCATGTAGGACGACGTGGGACTAGGGAATAGGGGGATAACCGAATATATTGGGTTGGGACCATCAAGGAATTAGGAATAGAGAGTTTCCACTGTACTCCTAAGCGGTCGAAATAGCTAGCTACGGCATTGTACTAAGCCACAGCCCGATAATTAGGCCACAACTCCATGTAGCACTGCTAAACTTTTAAGATATTGAGGGGTCCTGTTTGCCGGCCAACAAGGACTAGGTAGACATCTGCCCGTTGACTATTTGGAATAGCCTTTGGAAATGGCA
This sequence comes from Xylaria sp. Z50, assembly GCA_037356035.1. Taxonomy (NCBI): domain Eukaryota; kingdom Fungi; phylum Ascomycota; class Sordariomycetes; order Xylariales; family Xylariaceae; genus Xylaria; species Xylaria sp. Z50. Next base: position 192,378 of record JBAWJU010000068.1, read on the forward strand.
CGGGGATAGTAGGTCTTTATATACAACGAAGCATCGACCGAAGACTACGAAGGCCGAAGAACGGAATTCTGAGGCCTAAGGCGTAACCGGTATTCTTTGGAAAGAATATGGATACAGAGGTGGATGCGCTACCTACCTGCCTCCAATGATATTGAAAAAAATTCAACATTAGGACAAGCCAAGCCGCCACACAATCACATAGAACTCGATATTGGAGGCTCAATACTGCACAAGTCTCGGTCTGTGCCATATAAAAACTAGCAGGGCGACCTCTGCTAGTACAAATATACCCCCCCTTGCGCAACAATAAGATGTCGACTCTAGAGTCACAAGTCCCTCTTTTGCCCTATCCATAATAATGAAACACTACTCAGAGCCTGATCCTCCCCAACCCTACTGTTAGCCTGTATTCTATCGGCTTCCTCATGAGGGCTTACAACGACCGAGGGCTCATACATGGTTCTTTCGACGGCTTGAATAAGATCGCCAACTAGGGGAGGTAGGTAAGTATCCAGATGGCACGGAGAGGTGTACAGAGCAAGTATTGGCACTAGTATAAAAAGAGCAGTGGAATGGTTCTATGAGACTATAGATGGTAGGGCAAATAGATACGCTACGTCTGGCCGAAAACTATATAGTCTAGATCGGTATGCTCGCTTTGAGGGTGGGAAAAAGAGAAAAGGTCGATGTAGGTAGATGGGAGACGAGGGAGTGATACAAATTAATGATATAGAACATGTGGATTCAAACCCTGTCGATTATGTTGTTAATGACCAACTAAGTCGACTCCAAGGATGTGGGTATCTAGAGTTTTCTTCCCAATACATCATGTTACGTCCCCTATGTACATTCAATGAATTCTTTGATTCTTTATAGCTTGGAAGTCTTCGGCGGCTTCCACGCTGGAGTTGCGAGGGCATCGTAAACCTTATGCCCGAGGTTATCAACCGGCACGCCAGTAATATGGCTGCCCAGATTTCGGGTATCAATAAGCGACGGGTTGAGCTGGTCGATGCTTGTGCACCCGATGAGGCGCATACCCATTTCCAACTCGTCCCTTAGGAGCTGCATAGAGCGATCGACGCCGTCAAAGCCGTAGGCGGACATAGCGTAGAGGAATGGGCGGCCGATTCCGACGCCTTTAGCACCGAGACATAGGGCCTTGAGGATGTCAGTGGCACGACGGACGCCGCCATCAACGAAAACTTCAATCTTGTTCTCGAGGCCCATGGATCGCAGTACAGGCATCGTCTCCGCGAGGACCTCGACGGCAGATGGGGCGAAGTCGAGCTGACGACCACCGTGGTTCGAGAGCACAACACCCTGGATACCGCACTCGACAGCCTTGACGACGTCTTCGACACGCTGGACGCCCTTTAGCACGATAGGCATCTTGGTGATGGAACGGAACCAGGGGATGTCAGCCCAGGAGAGCGACGGGTCTATGAAGGATGAGATAGCGCGGGCAGCACCTTGAGAGGTATCGGTGTCCTGCCCACTTTGCACGTTGGAGCCCTGGCCGACAAACTTGGAGCGCATGTCCTTTTCACGGCGGCCGAGCTGCGGCGCGTCGACCGTGATGAAGAGGCCCTTGCAGCCACGGGCCTCAGCGTGCCGCACGATGCGCTCCGTGATGGCGCGGTCGGCGTTCACGTATAACTGAAGCCATTGCACCTGATCGCCCTGCCGTGCGTCGACGATCTCATCGAACGAGCATGATGCGAGAGTTGGGATCATCTGCACTACGTTGTGCTTGTGTGCCGCGCGCGTCAGGACTACCTCGCCCTCAGGATGGCCGAGCTTGCCGAGCGCTGTTGCTGTCACGTAGAAGGGCATATTTACCTTCGTGCCGAGCATGGTCGTGCTGAAATCGACAGTTTTCACGTCCACGAGGATCTTGGGCCGGAACCATATCCGGTGGAAGGCCTCGTGGTTCTCTCGCATCGTCTATATTGTGCGGTTTTAGTAGCAGCTCGTCTCGATATCGTTGAGCATTCAATTGAATCAATTGAATCTCCTTATTACCTGCTGTGATGGAACAGAGGATTTGGGTTCAAGCCAAAAGCACTTACTATTTCATCATCAGCTGCACTAGAGTAGTACCCCCAAGCTGTCTTCTTCATCACATTCTTGGCGACGGACTCGAAGTCCATCAAATTGTAGCATTGCGAGAGCAGGGGCTTGTCCTTGATGCGCTGCTGTCGAGCGGTCTCATCTGGGTCCTCGACCTCTTCTACCGTGGCTACAGTGTTCATGTCGACGGGGCCTAGGTGTTTAGACTTGTCCAGATACTTGTCTAGGGTATCTGGGGGGTGAATTGGTTCGAATTCCGCAGTTGCATCTTTGCCCTATTCATGGCCTTTGTCAACACTAATCTTACGACTCCTTGGGGGAAAACCGTGCTCACGGCATATTTTAATATGATCTTCATCCCACCGGGATGTTCTGTGTTTCCGTGTTAGCGACACTGAAAAATATTTTCACCGTCTCATAAAAGATAGTTAAGACTTACCGGGTAGGAATTCTGTGACATCATATACTTTTCCCTACCGAAAGACTACAGGTCAACCTCAAGCTATTGAACGTATACTCCCCATGGCGTTTCATACATGTATCACGACCCAACACGATTCCTTGTTATCGTGTTTCGCGACCTCGGGCCCTGAAAGCGGTGGCATAGTGAAGGGATTAGTGAGCGTCGGTCTTTATGTGGTGATGTCACACCGCAAGTAAGGTCGTTGGGTCTTAATTAAGCAACGAATTGAAAGGCAAGACTTGCAAAGGAGAAATGAGGTTCTTCTACTGTAAATGACGCTAGAAAGAGTCAATCAAGGAACCCGGATATGATGCGATGCAAATTCTATACCGGTCCTCGTCTCAGTGATTCTGTAGCCTAGGTTAGATACTTGTTTTCAGATGAAATTCACGAGACGCTTTTCAAATCAGCTGGCGCCAATTGGAGAAAGAAGCTGGGGAACCCGTGGGGCGTACGCTTCCTCCACGCCGCTGACACCAGAGTTAAACCCGAAGTGGAATGCCGGTGCGCCGACTGGAGACTACAGCGGGGCTGGTGAGCGCGTACTGTATCTCTGTGGTCGGGGTTTCGGGCAAAAGGATGGCGACCGCTTTATTTGCCCATGAGCCACAGAACCTACCTGGTATATCAAACTCGTATTTAAATAGTGCTTTCATCACAGCGCATATGGCCATCATCACGAGACTTAGGTCAGTCGATAATGGGCCGACACATCTTGACTTATTTCCATTTCGCCCAACTTTCTGTCTTATATGATGATGATGACGATGGTGGCAGTGATGATATATATCTTGTAAGATGAGAGAGGCTCTAGCTATGTACATTTTTGGGGGTAGAACCTGCAGTACCTATACTGATCATTGATATGACATTACCACTTCCTACACTGCATGCGCCACATAATCTAAGTATCTTGTATGAGAGCTTGGTTTGACGGATTCAAGTTATTTTTACACTCTAGATAAAGAAAAGAAAAAAGGGTATAACAGATGATATAATTATAACGCTTGACAACTGCCCTAGAGCCCGTCCTATTGCTTCCCCACAAGACTGCTTACAAAATAAGAACAAGTTAAAGGGAATGATATATCTAGACGCTTGGTTCTTGTAATACTCGTATCGGCAAGGAACAATCAAGTTACATAGAATCCGGTCTCTTGTCATGGTGGTCACTGCCGCTACCGCTACCAGGGGCGATTGGTAGGGGCTGGTCTTCACCACTCAGTTCCTCTAGTGTCTTTCGCTTGGTCTCAGGGACGAAAATTGTCGTGAAGATGCCGAGCAACATGAATAGGGCGTAAATCTGGAGCACGTGATCCAACCAAGTGTTGTTGTTCCTGTAACGGAGGGTAGCGATGGCACCCTGACCAATGATGGAGCCGATCTTGCCGGAAGCGGCCGAGATGCCGTGCGAGGTCGATCGGTACCGAGTGGGAAAGACTTCGCCGGGGATGATGAACGTGGTCATATTAGGTCCGAAATTGAAGAAGAACTGCGCCAAAACGAAGATGGCTAGTTTAGCGTGATCCGAAATGTGGTTATAGGCGAATCCCCATACGATGAACAGAATCGTCAGGATTATGAAGCCACCCATCTGAATCGTCTTTCGGCCCAACGTATCGAGAGTAGCGACAGATACCCAATAACCTGGCACAGCTCCGGCGAGGACGACGATAAGATTACCGATGGCTGTCTTGTAGAGGAAATCATAAGTGGTATGAGCACCTTTAGTTGAATAGCCAATAGTCGCCAATATGGACGCGTTGTTCAGAGAAACGCCATAGACTAGAATTGTTTAGTAGATGCTTAATGCGTTTTATTTCAAATGACACTCACATGCGACATCCAAGAGGAACCACGAGCCTGCAGTACCAAATAAGAGTAGACCATTCTTGGGGATTGAATAATGTCGGATAAAATCACCCCAACTGGCCTTAGGGACTTGCATCTGCTCCTGTGCAGCGACGCGGTTCTGAACACGGGCAACATCATCGGGTTGACCTTCACGTCGGCCCGATATATATGCTTTGACATCTTCATTGGCTTTCTCAACATCGCGAGCGACATCGAAGGTGTAACGCTTTACTGGCTTAGCTTAAATTTCCCAAAGTTTTGTATCACAAACGAGAACTTACAGGAGTCTCGGGGATCGTTAGTCGGTAGTATAGAGCAATCGATGCTGGGACCGCGCCAAATCCAACTAAAGCTCTCCACATCTTGTCTACGGCAACGCCGCACCATCCGTCACATTGATCAATACCAGGGGAGTCAGATAGAGCCTGTTTAAAGCCGAGCGTGAGGAATAGCATTACGAAAGCACCAGTGAGTTGGCCGATACCCTGTTGAGCGAAAACGGCGCCCATCATTGCGCCACGCCATTTTGTAGTAGCAAACTCAGAGGTGATGATGCTGCTGAGTGGGTAGTCACCTCCGATTCCTACCCCGAGCAGCACTCGCCAAAATATTATGAGACCAACAACGTCAACCGAGGGTGAGCCGGAGGCGAGGGCTTGACCGATAGTTGCGAAGATGATTACGATTAGCTCTAGGCCGTACATCCTCTTTCGACCAACGACATCGGCAAGATAACCAAAGCCAAGCTGGCCGACGACAGTGCCAGCCGAGGTCGCAAGCTTGATCGCATTATCGGAGGCCTGGGGAAGCATACCCTTAATATCTTGGAAGTACACAATCCCCAACATGATATTGAGCAAACTGACGACGAAGATATCGTAAGAGTCGGTAAAGAAGCCGACACCGGCGACGACACACGCCCTATAGTCTCCAAGATCAGACGGCGAAAAGGGGCGAATTAAGAGAGCTGGATAGTACGTACCTGACGTGGTACCAGCCGAAGGGAGCTTTATCAATCTCCGCAAGTGCCAGGCGTCGACGCTCGTTAGGGTCTTGGATATGGAGGAAGTCGTTGTGGAAGTTGTGGTAAGCATTGTTACCACCGGCCGTTTTGCCAATGGTAGCCGAAGGAGGCGCCGGCATGTTCTGAGTTGTCTCTTCGGGCATGGCTCTGCCGGAGTTGGTCAGAGGGTCTAAATGCGTTGTGATAAGAACAGCGAAAGAACACTACTGAATTTGAGAACCGATACTATGTTTAGAAGAGATTCTTTCACATCTACATGGATATTAATGACGAGAAAATTTTCGGCTCTGAAGTGTCGGCTATGGTCTTACCCAGGCGCGTAGGGAAAGCAAATGAGTACAAGATAGGAAGGGTGCAGCAACTCTATATTATACCCCTGGGTAAATGAGATGACTACCAAAGCACAAATCCTCAGCGAGACCTTGATCTACCAATGCGAGTCACCGAACAAGGATACTAGGGTCCAGAAAATGTGTTGCTTGAGTACGTACCTTCAAGTACGTAAAATTTAACAAGGAGGTAGTCAATCGGTCCATCAGTCAAGTCAGTCCGTCAGTCAGCCATATGCACGTGCGATTTCTAGAGCGGAAGGCCGGGAGCCGATAGAGCCACCTAGCTTGTAGTGCTGCCCAAGGCGGAAACGACCCCGATGCGACGCGGGCTTTATGACATATCTAGCCAATTCTATCACCATGCTCTTCCACTCACTTTCTGTCGAATTGACGAAAAGCTCGCGATAGAATTTGTTAGGATCGACGTGTGGCCCCTCCGGCCTACTCTGCTAGATGGATCGATTGTGTGCTGCTATTAATAAAGACGCACCGCACTTAAGCCTAGACCTGGCACACCATCACTTCGGGTCGTCGAAATACGGTTCCCAGGTCTGAGAACTACATACATGGCTATTGTCTGCCTGGTCAACATCCCGTGATATGGTATATAGTGTAGGTACTCGAGTCTGCAGCCCAAAAAATGGGAGGCATGAAGACATCCATCTTTGGTTGGCTGAGAGGCTATGGCGATCATTAGTCTGCCCTACCTATCTATAGCTGAAATACGATTGGTAATCTACAGTACAGTATGAATGCACCATGGGGACATGACGCTTCGTGGGCTGTAATATAGAGCATTACATTACACGTGAAGCCACATCTCCAGCAGTGCGAGGCAAGGCAAGGATGAGCAATCCTATTCAATCCTATTACCTCGTGGGAAATAGGCACGTACAAGGGTAGAGTCTCAATGGGAATGTTTGGACTGTCCTACACTACGGGCAGAAGACGGGCACAGGAGAATACGGGCTCGATGATTCAATGCAGGCTAGGCTAGTCTGCTACGAGGTACGGCATAAACGAACAGTGTGGGATTTTCGGGATATATTTTTCAGGATCTGCAAAGGAAGCAATGATGGAAGGGTGGGCGCTCCAAATAGCTACCAGAGGTGAGAGTCAAGCTCTGTCTCTGAACTGGTGTTGGAGCAGCATTGGGGCTGATGGTGGTTTGTTTAAGAGAAGTTGTTGAACCATGTTTCGCGGCTGACAGAAGACGCAAGATCCTAACCAGGAAGGGTTAGAAAGGTGTGGTGTCGACGCTAGCGTCGCGGATACGCTTTTCCGAGAAAGGAATGGTCTGGATCGGGAGACCGAAGGCCCCTGACGTCACCGGCGAATCAAAACTACTGGTCCACCCACGTTTTCTCGTTCTAGGTATATGATTGGTTTGAACTCAACATCGTGTAATAGTACTGCCTTGCATACATGTGGTTAGGTACCCTCCCTAGACTACCAGGTACGTACATAGTACATACCTAGTACTATAGTGTAGGTACTAACCTAGTAGCCTTAGTGCGCTGTTGTCAGACAACCTGGTCAGACAATTGCCCCCGTTAATAACTCTAAAGAGTCATTTCACCAAGTCGTCGTGCTACTGCTAAGAAAACAGTCGAAACAAGACTTAGCCAAGCCGGCACACTGCGTTGGCAGCATCGCCAATACTCCCTACCCGCTTGGTAACAGATAACGGTCAACAGGGAAGAATCAGCCAAGAACATTAATTCTCCGAGAGTCGCCTTGTCTCAACATCCTATACTACTATGTAGTTATGTGTGTGTGCAGATGGATACAGAAATAGGCGAACAGGGACTAGAATGGGCCTCCTAATAGGGGCCCTAGTTGGATATATGAAATCTACATGCCCAAGACATCAGTCACAATGTCGAGCGAAGTAGAAAGATTATTCATTACTGGCCAGACAATGCTTAGTTAGCCTAACAAAGGCAAATACCTCACTAGGAAAGCCCTAGGAAGCCCGGCCAATCGTGACCAATGAGATGGCCGTATGAACACACGCGCCTCTGTCTGCTTCATTGCTTTGTAACGGCCCTTTTTTTTTTTTTTTTTTTTTTCCTGGTGTGATTCGAGACTCATCACGAAGAGCTGAAAGCTTCGTAAGGAGAGAAAGCCTTAAAGCTTAGATTTTAGCTAATTTAATGACCGAATACTATTTGTGAACGTATGATTATAACGCCGATAGCTCTTACACTAGTCTGCCTAGAGGCATTATGCAACGAAGTATTTGTCTCATACTACCTTATGTACCTAATGGAACACCGAAATCCATAGTCTTTAGTTGTTCTACTATAACGTCTTAGAAAGACGGAATAAGAAAACGGCATGACCTCCACAAGGTGTGACTAATATGAGAGGTCTCAAACAGTTGGGCTACTCTATGGATTTCTGACGCAGGGGATCAAAAATAGTAAATTTCAAGGTGAAGAAGAAACAAGATCATCCTCATAACCATATTATTTACCATATTATTTGAATCAATTATTAAACCAACAACAGAGCCTCGGCAGATCAAACCGGGACAGTAGATACCTCAAATAACATGACATGACTGTATTCGACGCCACAAAATGTATCAATTCCCTTGCGAAGGAGTATAGCCTCTTTAGCGTAGGTGAGACGATATCTAAGCCTACACCCGATATACATATGTTCTGGAACCCCGCGGGGGCAGGGTGTGACCGGATGATACCGCTCTTGTTAGAAGCAGACTTGCAGCATGATTAATCCATTTCCTAATGCAGGTGCTATTTTTAAAAACCAGTCTCTTTTTAATGCACTTGCCTTTTCTCGGCCGTGAGTATTTAGGATAATATCACAAGCTTCCAGGAGAATTGAATATAAGGTGCGTTTTAACACAGAGCTTTGGGATAAAAGCATGGCAAGTTTCTGTAACGAATGAGAGCAAAACAATATGATAATCTAAACTAAATCCATCGTAATTGTTAGTTCCCCCTCGAAATCAGAACAGCCAGCGCCCCGATAGGCTTTCAAGGCTTTTAGATATGAAACACCAAGGGTACTAGACAGCGTCGGTCAATATAGGTATCTGGTTAGAGAAGTATTCGCATAAACATATCAAAAGATGGAGGTAACCGTAAGTGTATTGAGACTAATATCTAGCAAAGACTTCCGAAAGCCACGTAAAAACATAATCGAACAGTAATATTCTTATAAAAATTTCTGTCTGTTTACCTAGAATTTGAGCCTAGAGTTAAGCAGTGTGCAAAAATAAAAGGGCATGCGGCGGATCAAGTGACCTATTGTAAGCCCTTGCCAAATATATATATGCAAAAAGGTTTCAAGTAGAAGCGAAGGTAGTGAGAAAGGTACAAGAGTAGGTAGACTGGCAAGCGATCAAACCACTTGAAGGTTGAATATGAAGTCGTCTTGATAACACTCGCGATTGGGTAGAGTCGCAAGGTTAATACGCGTTTGGGGGGACGATTGGGTTGTGGTACTGGAAGCGGTTGTGGGGGTCATATCTGCGCTTGAGACGCCGAAGCCTGCCCAACTGCCCATCATAGCCGTACATGGCCTCAAGTGGCTCATCTCCCATAGCGTAGTTGAGGTACGTTGTCGGTCGGCGGCCAGGCTGGCCTGCATTCCAGAGGTCTCGAGTCTCCTTGGCCCATTGAATAGCATAGTCTTCGAGACCAAAGTCTTGCGGGTTGGTGGCGCCGAAATACCTGTTACGTAAAAGGCCTTAGTTTGTCTGTAGTATCGGGGGTATATTATTACTTACGTCAAGATATACTCGTCTCGTTGAGAGAAAGATGACTTCCTTCCTTTGTTTTTCGTGACTCCCTGGACTGAGTAAGCCTCTGTAGTAACCCGGGTGCCGGAAAGCTCTGGGTGCTCGGCAATTTTGCTGTTGAATAAGTCGTAGATTTGGCGTTGAGCTGTGACGTTGAAGACCTGCAGCCCCGTAGTGGTTGTGATATGAGTCTGGTTAGGCGCGCAAAGTATACTGTCTAGACCACTTTCTATAATGTTAGTAATCTGAGTATAAGGGGCATTTTCGTTTTGCTTTAATACGTAATGTAGCTTTTTGAATGGCTTGAGGTACGGCGTAGCATCTCGCTTGGATCCGGCATAAATGAAAACCCAGAGAATAATAGCCTAGATTGTTAGTCCAATTAAGCAAGGGTGTTAGACGATGAGTAATAGGTACTTTGCTCTTGTTGAGTGTAGGATCTACTAGATATAGCCTGTTACCGCTGGCAAAGGCACTAGGGAGCCTAGTGCCGTTTTTGAGGAGATTATTCACTTCTGTAAATACCTGCTCTAGGTCTTCGTCGAGAAATACATAATTTCTCCAGTACTAAGAATCGACTTGTTGTGGGTAAACCTTAAGCTTGTAGCTAGTCATAATACCAAAGTTGTGTCCTGCTTTTTGCATGGCCCAGAATAAGTTAGAGTAACTATTCTTATTGACTTGGACTTCTAAGCCGTCTGCCAGTACGACGTTCATATTTACGAGGTTGTCACTTATAAGGCTGTAGAGTTCTTGGTAACGGCTGTGGCCTCCACCAAGGCCTAGGCCCATCTGTTTAACTACTGGAGTCAGTAATCACTATAAAGAGCAAAATTTGACTAAAGTCTCGGGAGAATGTGGGTGCAACTAAAGCCAAAAATTGCCAAAGGGAGATAGAAAAGACTTTAGGGAACTAACCATACCAACACAACTACAGCTTCCAGTGGCTGAATAATAGCAGGTCAATGATGCATTCACTAGGTTAAAGGCTACAGAAGACTTACTTGCAACAAGGCCCTGATCCCAAAGGTAGTCGATGACCTGTCCGTTATATGTGCCACCCTGGAACCAGGCCGTCTTCCGACCCGGTTGAACCTGGATTCTTTTCAATACTGATATGTCGATTTGTATCCCTAAAAATCTTCCGACAGTTGATGTTAATACATGCCTGTTATTTATTGCTATGAAGGGAATGCTATGCCTATTAGAATAACAGACCTATGTCTTTGTCAGAAATCGGGAAGTTGCTGAGGTAGATATTTTCGCGATGTCTTGTACTTATAGCTTTTGATGTTAGGATTGAGTTGTGATAAGAAGATGAAACTTACAATCTTTGCCATATCGGATTCAAGTCTGGGGCGAACAACGACCTTTATAGTAGGTACTAAGAAGGTCTAATACCTCTCTGTAGCATTTGCATAGCGATCGTCACCAGGCCCAAATATTGTCAAATTACGTAATAGTAAAGGCCGCAGCTTATATCTGACTTTTTTAGTGGTTATGTTCTGAGGTGTAAAGCGAGCTTCCAGCAGGGGTACGATAAAAAGGGAAAGACTAGCCATTTGAAGGAGGAAGTTTAGTAGCAATGATGCAGCTATGTTTCTCTATGTTTTTTGAGGAGTAGGTTCGAATAATTATATAGATACAAATGGTCTATCTCAGGTATATAACTCTTCCACCTCCTAAAAAATGGCACGATTATGTGTTAGTATCAAAACTAGCTATTGCGGTTAGCCTCGCCTTTGTGTCTATTAACACTTGTCTCGTCACCGCTGTCTTATCCCTACATCATCATAGTTAACCAGGAAATGAGATTTTCTCAGCTGCCTCAGCTTTCCATATTAGGAACTGCTCACCTAGAACTAGTCCTACGTAAGTTTTACGCCTTAACGCAAAGCGTGAGCATCGTGTGGCATCTAGGTAAGTTTAATTCGAGTTGCTAACGATACATATTGCAGTCGTTCGGGAAGCTAGACCCCTTAGGTCCCGATTATTATTAAGAGGCCATGCTTCATAAGGCTATTTGTATAAGTAAATCTATTGTAGCTAGATTAAAGGCTCGGGTTCTCATTTTTACGTAGCAACATATAATTGCCTACATATTTCCGCATATAAAAGGTCTTTAATTATATTTCATAGGCGTATTAATAAATGTCACACCTTTTAGCTTAAATAAAAAAGGTGTAATGTTTATAAGTAAAAAGTGTTAGTTAATATTAAGTTAAACTTCTCGCGTAATAATAAATATTCCCTTTTTTTAATACTTAGGCTATAATAAATATTAGCAATTAAATCTTTTATATAAAACATATAAACAATTAAAATTTAGTAAAGGTTATATTAAGGTATAATATAATAATAAGGTAAAAGTTATTTATATAAGTAAAACTAATGTTAATATAAAGCTTTAAAGGTAAGCTAGTTAATATACCTTATATACGTAGTATAAGGTATAAAGTTATATTATAATTGCTAGTATAACCTAGGTGGTCCTTAGGGTTTATTTATTAATTAAAGGTGCACTTAAACTATAAAAACGGATTTATAATAGTTAGCTTAAAGGGATTAAAAAAATCGAAAGTGGCATTAATAAGATTTTACAATTTATTAGCATATATTTAACAGTTTATAAATAAACTTTTATTTTTATATAAAAAGTATTATTAAGCGTTTATTAACAATATTATTATTTTTTTAAATATTAAAACTAATTATTTATATTAATTAAAAACTATTTTTTAATTATTTTATAAAAAAAGAGTTTTATTATTATTAAAAAAAAGTTTTTTTATATATTTATTAATTAAATTATTAAGGTTTTAAATAACCGTTTTAAATATATTTATAATAAATAAAAGCTTATTATTAAAAAAGCTTTATATAAATTTATATATATAATATGCTTAAAATAAAATATATTATATTTGTTAAAATAACTAATATTAGTTATACCTATATATATAGTATTATATAAAGCTATTGCTATATATAATAGTTTACCTTTTTTTCTTATCTTTTTTTATTTTTTTAGCTTATATACTAGTAAAAATTTTCTGCTTTATATAAAAACGTTTATTTTTATTAGTTAAATAAATAATAATATAATATAATATAATATAATATAATATAATATAATATAATATAATATAATATAATATAATATAATATAATATAATATAATATAATATAATATAATATAATATAATATAATATAATATAATATAATAT
>JBAWJU010000069.1:0-203642 GCA_037356035.1 Xylaria sp. Z50
TAAATAAACTAATTTATAATACTTATAAAAATATATAATAGCTTTATATATTTTATAATATAATAAAAATAATATTAAAATAAATATATAATATAAAATATTATTATAATATTAAGTATATAATATAGGATTTAAAATTATATATAATTGCTAATAAAATATAATTAATAAAAAAGTATATTAAATATTATAATATTTATAATTTTAATTAAACTAATAAATAATAACTAATTAATATTATATAATTAATATATTTTAAAAATTATTTTTTTTATATAAATAATAACAATTAATTTTATTTTTATTTTTTTTTTAGCTTTATTAATTAATATATTTTAATAATTAAGTAAAATAAAACTTTATTTTAATATTTATAACTTTATATTAATAATAACTTGCTTTATATTTAAATAAACTTTTTTTATATTTAAAAATAAATAATATATTATAGTAAATTAAATAATAATAATAATTTAGTAGCTGTTATTATATAATTAAGGTATTTTTAAAAGTATTATTTTTAATTTAAATAAAAAATTTATATTAAATTTTTAAAAAAAAATATAAAAAACTTTAAATATAAAGCTTTTAATAATAATAATATACTATTTATAAACAAATAATTATTTTAAATAAAAAAACTAAATAATTAAAACTATTTTTTAATTTTATAACTTTATATATTTAAATTTAAATTAAATTAATATTATATTTTTTTTTATAATAAAACTTAAATATAGCTTATTTTAAAACTATATAATTAATAATATATAAATAATTATTTAAATTTTAATTGTTAAAAATAATTAAAGTATTTATAAATATATAACTTAAAAAGTTTAAAAATATTAAATATTTAAAAAACTATTTAAAATAAAATATATATTTAGCTATAAATTTTATAAAAGCTAATATAAAAAAAAAGTATAATATTAGCTATTAAAATATTAAATTTAATAAAAATAACTAAATATATTTATAACTTTATAAAAAATATTATTTATTTAAACAGCTTTTATAAAAGTATATATAATAATAATTTAAGCTTTAAAAAATTAAGTAAAAAATTAATAAATTAGCTTATAAATTAAACTTTTTTAATAATTTTTTTATTTATTTAGTTATTTTTATTTAATATTTTAGCTTTATATTAAAAAATAAAAACTTTTTTAGTTATTTTATACTATTTTTTAAGCTTATTAAAGCTAAATAAAATAATTTTAATAATAAAATAAGCAAAGTTTATAAAATTAAAGCTATTTTATAATATTAACTAAATTATTAATAAATTAGCTTTAATTACTTAATTAAATAAAAAAAATAAAAATATAAATATAATAAATAAAAAATAAAATAGTAGTTATATTATTATAAAAAATTGCTTATAAACTATTAAATATATATAAAATTTTAACTAAATTTATAAAAAAGCTTTTATAAAGCAGTAAAAAAAATAATAAAATAAGATTATAAAAAGCTATAAAAGGTTGCTAAAAACTAATTAAAAAAAGCAGTTTTAATATAATATTATAAAAAGCAAATATATAGTTTTAATAAAATATTGCTAAAAATAGTAGTTATTTTTTATAAGCAGTAGTTTAATATAACTTTATAAAAAGTATATTATATATTATATGCTAAAATATATATTATTTATATGCTATTAACTATTAAGCTATTAGGCTATTATAATAGCTTAATAGTTATTAAGCAGCTAGTATATTATATTTATAATTAGATTTCTTTTAAAATTTAAAGTTTTGGCTTTTTTTTTTTTTCTATATTTTTTAGTTAATATATTACATTATATACACACCTTAAAAAGTATCTATTAAAAAATAAGGAAAAAAAAAAAACAGCAATATTTATATAAATAAAAATTATTATAAGCTATTTTTTATATTTTATATTTACCTTTTTAGTATTAAATATATAAAAATAACAAATAATATAAAAGTTTATTTTATATATATTTGCTAATATATTAATATTATTAAATAAATAAATATTAAAAAAAATTTAAATTATATTAATTTAAAATATATTAATAACTAAGATTTTAAATATATTTTTTTCTTAGTTTTATATATAAATGCTTTTTATATTAAAATATTTACCTATTTTTATTTTGCCTTTTTTAATTTGTTTAAATTTTATATTAAAAGCTAAAACTATATAATTATGCTAATAAAAATACCTAAATAGCTTATATTATATTTTTTAACATAAATACTTTATTATATTAATATATTTTAAAAAGTAAAATAAAGCTATTTAAGCATATTTTTTAAGTTAATAGCTATAAACCTTTAAAAACATTATTAATATTTTTTAACGTTTTTTTAAGCATTTAAACTATTTTTAGCTAACTATTTATAGCTTTAAATTTTATTAAAATAATTAACGCTTAAATTGCTTTTTACTTAAAGTTAACACTTATTAAATTAATATTTTTTTTATTTTATTACTATATAATTAAATTATTAAATAATAGTTTTTAGGTATTTAAAAATTAAGCTTATTAAGCTTTTTAACTTATTTAAATTTTTTATTTTTTATAAGTTATTATTTTTTAAATAAAAAATAAATAGTTAAATAATTTTTTAAAATATAAAGGTTATTATAATTTTTATAGTTATTATTATTATAATTATATTAGTAGTTATTAATATAATTATAATAGTTTTTTTTAGCTATATTTAATAATACCTTATGTTAAAGTTTTTTTTTGCTGTTTATTTAATATGCTTAATTTTATAAAGTTAAAAAAAATTAAAAAAATATATAAAAAAAGTATATTTAAAAAAAAGAAATAATTATTTATTATAAAATATTTATAAAAAAACAAACTTTAAGTTATAAAAGTAGTATTAATATTGCTTATATTATTATTATATAAGCTTTTAATTATTATAATAATAACTTTTTTAACTTTCCTAATTTATATTGTTAAATATTTAGCAATATTAATTAATATTAATAAATATATATATATATAATAATAAATTATTAAATATATAAGTTAAAACAAACAATATTATTATGTTTAAAAAAAAAGCTATTTAGTAAAAAAAAAAAAAAAGCAATAAGCTTATTTATAATAACTATAAAAAGTATTAAAAGTTTTTAATAAGTGCTAAAAAGTTTTAATAAGCATTAAAAAGCAACTTAATTTTTTTTATATTTATTATATAACTATTAATCTTTTTTAAATATTATTTTAATATTTATTCTGTTTTTATAATTAAAATTAAAAAATTAATATTTGTTTTTTTAAAGCAATTATTATAATATATTATAAATATTAATATTTTTTAATTTTTTTTTATTAAAAGCAGTAATAATAAAAACAGCTTTATAAGTTATTAAAATAATTAGTTAAAAAATTATAAATTTTATTATATATTTTTATTATTATTATACTTATTATTATAATTATTTAAAAGATTTAATTTATTTAAGTTTAAATTTATTTAAATATATTTTTATAATATAAATAGTAATATTATTTTTTAATAGCTGTTTAAATATTAGCTTAATAGTTTATTTTTTTTTATTAAAAAGGATATTTTTTAAGCTTTTTTTAGCTTTTAGGTTTTTTATTAAACTTAAAAGTTAGCGCTTTTTTTAAATTTAATATCTTGTTCTTTTAACTATTAATATATAATTAAATATTTAAATAATTTATTTTAATTTATTTTATTATTAATTAAATTATTATTTATAAATTAAATAAACTATTAGCTTTTTATTTATAAAAATATAAAAATTATTAAATATTTTATTATTAAAAAATATTAAATATTTTATTATTAAAAAATATTAAATATTTTATTATTAAAAAATATATTATTTTTTTAAATAATACTAGTTTTATAAATAATAACACTATATTTTTTATAAAAGTTTTTATTTTTATTATAATTATAATAAGTTTTAAAAAAATTTTATAATAATTACTAGCTATATATATTTATTTTAAAATAATTAAGTATTAAATAAATTATATTAGTTTTTATTTTTATATAAATAATATTATAAGTATATTTCTTTTATATTATTTATATTTTATTATTTTAAATAGCCTAGCTAAAAAAAAGCAAATAATATTAAACTTAATTATATTTTTTTATATAAAAATAATTAAAATTTAATTTAGTTTTAAGTTTTTTTTTTATAACTTAGTTAAATATATTTTATTAATTCTTTATTTTTTTAGCTATTTATTTAATTATTTTGCTTAAAATATTTATTAATTAAAAAAATACTTATAATATTTTAAATTAGTATTTATATTTAAGCTTAAAATATTAAGTTTTAATTTGTTTAATTTTTAAATTTTATTATAATAAATTTTTAAATTAAGCTAAAGTAAACTTAATATATAAATAAAGTAAATAACTTTTTTTTTTAATAAATAGCTTAGCTAAAATATATAAATTTAATAATTTTTAAGTGTTATTATTAATATATATAATATTTTTAATTATTTTTTTAAAAGTTAAAATCTTTAGCTTAGTTATATTTTATAAATTATATTAGCAAATAGTTTTTTAAGCATAGTTATAAATTTTTTTAAAGCAGCTTTTTTAAATAATAAGCTTATTTTTTTAAAGCTATTAAGCTTTTGCTTTAATATAAATAACAACTTTATTTTTTATAGTTTTAAAATAAAACTTTTTATTAAAAATAAAATAATAAATTTATAATATAATTTTTTTATTGCTAAATATATATTATTATATAATATTTATATAAAGTTAGCTTTTTTTGTTTTTTATTAGTTATGCTTTTTTTTTTACTTTACTTTTTACTTTTATTTATATATATAAAATAAAATTTAAAATTTTTAACTAAAATTAAATATAAAATACTTTTAAATATAAAGTAAAAATTTATATTAAATATTAAAATAAAATATTATAAATAAAACTAGTTAAAAAATATAATAAAATATAATATAATAAAACTAAAGTTATTAAAAAAATTATAGCTAGTTATAATAATATTTATATAAGTATAGCTATAAAGTAAATAAAAATAAAAGCTTAAAAAACTTATTTAAAAAAAATTAAAATAGCATATAAAAAATAGCTAATAATAAAATATTATTTTTAATAATATTAAACTTTAAACTATAATATATAATTTAGCTTATTAAAAATATATTTAGTAAATAAAACTAAGTTATAAATATATTAATAGCAAAATAATTAAGTTTTTTTATAAAATAATTAATAAAAAAACCTTACCTATTATTATTTTATAAATTTTTATAATATTTATATTTTTTAATATATTTAAACCTTTGTTAATTATTAGCAATAATATATTATAAATAAAACTAACCTATATATACTATTATTTTAATAATATAAAAAAAAGGTTAAAAAAGTTTAGTTTAAATAATAAAACCTTTTATTTTTATAATATTAAATAAAATATTTATATTAAACTAGTATTTGCTTTTATAACCTAATTAATAAACTATTAAGTTAATAATATACTAAATAGTTAAGTTGTTTTTATAACTGCTCGCTTAAAAAAAACTAAATAAAATAAAGTTAATTATAATACTTATTATATTAATTTAGTAAAATTTACTAAAAGTAGTATAATATTAAGTAATAATAATAATAAAAATAAAATAACTTTAATATAATTAATAGCAAAGCTATTAACTATTATTAATATTATTTATTTAAATTACTATATAGCTTATATTATAGCTAGGTAGCTTTATTATATAAAGCTACCTCTAGTTTATTTATGTTAATAATAATAATAAAGTTAACGTAATAATTATAGCATAACTTTATATTAGTTAGGCTATAACCTTTTAAAAAAAACGTTGAATAACCAAGGTGGTAGCTTGGTTATTTAATATGTTTTATATATACGGCAAGGTGTAAGGACTTAACCTACATGGTTGCTGTAACTATTAAAATTTTATTTATATATTTTTTTTATTTTTTTTATTTTTAAAAACATTTATAAATAAAATATTTATATAAAGTTTTTTATAAAATAAATTATAAAAAAAAAGCTTATTACTTTAAATAGTGTATTTATATATAAAATATATTATTTATTTATTTATTATATAAACATTAATATTTTAATTTATTATTTTTTAAGCTTTAAAAAATTAATATAATAATATTAAAACCCCTCGAGTTTCTTAAAGCCTTGAAGTCAGTGCTTTTCTAAATACCTACGCTAGATTTATACCTATAACCTCAACAATTATACCTCCTAGACTGTGTGCAACAAAGAGCAGAGGCCGTTTAGGCTACGAAAATTAGTCCATATTAGGGGTAGGTGATAGCTTTACTTACATCTTCTTTCCGTTCTTGTTGTAGAGCAATCAAGAAGTTATTACCATGCTGAGATATATTCTGCTGATCGCTCGCGCTGAAGAAATGCGCCACCTGGGTGTCGTAGCCCCAGACTAGAATTCTAGATTGAGCAAAATCGCCCGATGAGGCGAGAAGATCGCGGGGCCAAAAGCCAGAATCTCCTGTTATGCTCTGTTCTATAGCTTTGCCTAAAGTACGACGGAGTAGCTTGTCCCTAATGGATCGCTTCCCAACTTGGCGACCAGTGTTCCCAGTATAAGTCCAAGTCTTCTCAGGATGCCCCTGCAGTCCGTGAACAAAAACAATGCTGTAGACAGTTAACTATCTAGAACGCTACGACATAGGCAATTTATTTTCAGCTTACTCGATACTCGCCATTTCTGGCGACTGAATAGTTGAAAACCCGAAGTCAGAAATTAGTGGTCGCCTGAGTGAAAGTTTGGATCTCATATCGGTCGATGATGCCCTAGGTGTCATAACGCTCGAAGATAACACCTTGCGGTAATCCGGGTAGACTGGAATCCGCACCTTAGCGGCGTCAATGTCCGAATATTCTGATCTACTGCTTCCCACACGTGTAGTCTCCGTGTCGGAAATCTTTGATATCTGGAGCCCTTCGGTCGCAGCACCAGCGTCTAGCAGGATCTTCATAGCACTATAATTGCCATAGTCGTGCGCAGCTTTCAGGGCAGTCCCGTACTTAATACCTGGTGTATCAATATCGACGCCAGCCCCCCTATCCAATAAGCATTGGACCACTGTAGCATGCCCGGCAAAAGCGGCCATCTGAAGGACTGTGCATTCCCTATTTCCGCGGCTTCGAATATTCGCCCCGGCGTTCAGGAGCTGTGTCACAAGTTGAGGATCCCCGTTCCAACACGCGGCGTGAAGTGCTGTGCCGTAAGGGCCACCCACGATGTCTACGTTAGCTTGATTTTTCAATAAGTGGCTGACCACGCTCGTGCGTCCGCGTGATGCAGCGGCAGTTAACGCAGTGCCGTGGGAGTCACTCGTCTGGTTAATCAGGGCACCCCTGTGCAGTAACAGACGGACTACCTCTAGGTGCCCCTCAGCGGCAGCTAATTGAAGTGGCGTCGATCCAGTAGCCTTGCGGGCGTTGACGGCTGCACCCCTTTTGGTAAGGATATTGACTATGTTGACATGCCCAGCGGCAGAGGCCGCATGTAAAGCACTACCATCATTCATCATCTGTTGGTTGGTATCAATATTGCATTTTATCAAAGTCGCCACCATGGTCTCGTCGTTGGTTTGGGCTGCCTTGATAAGTGAAAGTAGAAGTCGTTGGCGGCCAGAGGACGTTAAGTCTTCATCCGGCGGGATGACAAATCGAGTTGACCCCAAAAGTGTTCTTCTAGGCCTATAGAAACTCAGGAGGTTTGGGGTTTGGAGCTTTCGGCGCCTTAACCGGACAAGTTCAGTGAAAACCTGCTCGACGTTTTCCCCCATCTTAGCTGACGTTTCCACAAAGTTGCATCCCAATTCCCGAGCAAGGGCTAGTCCTTCTAATGGGGACACCTCTCGCTCTAAGGAACTGTCGCTTTTATTCCCGGCTATGGTTATGAGACTCGGATCAAAATCTACATTCGAGTCCATTATCCGTCTAATCTCATCGAAGCACATTCTCACTCGAGTGAAGCTGCTCCATCGAGTGATAGAGTAGCAAATCAGATATGCCTCGCCATCCTTGATCCATTGGTCTCTGAGACTGGCGTACTCTTCCTGCCCTGCTGTATCTGTCAACTCGAGCAAGCAGGGGATTCCATCGACTATGGTCCGTTTTAAGTAAGTGTCCTCGATAGTTGGATCATAAGTCTCCACAAAATGGTTTAAGCTTGCCTAAATGCCCGTAAGTATGTATTCCATCTGCTCCCGGTACATGTGTCGCCGTTGGCCGGTGTGACGCACCTGGATAACAAGTGCGGTCTTTCCTGAGCCCCCGTCCCCTAATACTACAATCTTGTGCGTTTCCACCTTGTTCGGCATGGCAGTTGAAGTCGTAAAGCGCCGTCATGAAGCCTGGGGCGAGCTTTTTAATTTATCAAGAGCCAGCTGGTCTCTCTAGGCAGTGATGATTAACGACTGACTACATGCATTTCAGCCGGGCAGTGCTGATCGTAGCGCCCTACCCCTTGCATGCCATATCCAAACCTGGTAATCGGAGCAGTAATCAGGAGTCGGCGATACTACGCTCCCAAATTAGCGAGATAGGCAATAAGGAATATTGCATGCAATAGCACATTCCTATTTGTGACACCTTCCAGAAAAAAAAGGTTTTTACACAAGCAACAGGCTGCTGTCTTCGTTAGGTATAGCGATGATCTTTGCTATATATATATATTATCTTAATAAGTTACTAGATATAATAAACAGCTCAGTTGATTAGACAAAATACTATTAATTCTTTGGGGAGAGAAGAGAATAAACCACAAGAACTGTAGTCTCAGTATTAATTGCATAAACTCACAAACTATTCCTGGCGCCCTTATTCCTTAGCTATTCTTAATACCACCCTTGCGCACGGCTTCTGTTGTTTATTATGTAGCAAGCAATGGAGCAGTATTTCCCCATCCTCATGTTCACGTATGATTCTTATTGTGGTAGACTTGTGTTCCTAAAGATAACTGTCTGCGCGACATATTTTGAGCTATCCCGTCTAGCTTCCTCCTTGTGCCCATTAGAGTATCAAGTACTAGGTATTGAAAGTGCAGTGTTGAAATTAGGTCAGTCTGTCCGTCCCATCGCAAAGTCTATCTAGTAACCTATGAGTAAGACGTAGACTAAATTAACTCCGCTGGTGACAAAGCCGGTTGAGGATTCGGTGGTAATTTCCTCCATCCTTCAACATCAGCGCCATCATAACTAGCAAAAAGACCTTTAAGAGTGATCGTCTAATATTAGGCTTGCTATAGGAAAAGGTGACACGCTTTCTAGAACAAGGAAGTGCCAAAAGAGAGGTGACAGGTGAATACAGTTTCTATTTAGACATTTGACAAGGAAGGGTTTTGTGTATAATAAAGATGACTAGTTTAGTCAGGGTTAAAGTCTTTAGGCAACAAAAAATATATATTATGCCCTCGTGTCCAGGGTCTAATAGTAAGTTACTCGTACAGGCAATCTGGTGTCAGGACTGCTAGTAGGGGGTATTATATAGCATTTGTTGATGCACAAAGTTGTTAGAAACCTCGTAACTAACTATTACTATGTACAAGAACTTCTTTGTTGCGTCATGGAGTTGTGACATCTGGGATACCTGCTTAAAATAAAAGAGCTTGCCCATGAAGTACTTGGATGACCTGTTATTTAACTTTCTTGTTATTTAACTTTTGTTGTTAGAGACAAGTAAAATCAGAAGACCTTATGTAAACAAATAATAAGACTACCGTGTGTCTTCTGCTCCTCATCTTCCGGGCCATTTGAACCCATAGGGTGGCCAAGTACGACCTAGTTATGTGACTTAACAGCCCCGGTGTTATTAAGGCTCGTACCAAGCCCTTTAGCTGCCTAGCAAGCGTTACAAGGTATCAACTGCTACCACCTTCTATTGCATTCTTATTACAAAGTAACTTATACACTATTAACTCAACATAGGATTAACGGCGTCTGACAATTTTCCTTCTGGGGTGCCGAGGACAATGGTATTAATTGTTGAACCAAAGCCTCTAGAGATTCGGTCATAACTCCACAGCTATCATCGACATTATTGCGCCAGTCGTAGCTTGCGATTCTAGCCTCAATGCCCATAGCCGATAAGCACTTTAAGCACATACTATCTCCATTAATACTGCGCTCAATATTGTCATTACTTTTTGTCGAGCGTCGCAATGCTATCTAGATGAACTATACTCATTCGTAGTTGTTGAGTATGATAATGCTACGGACTGCTAGTATGGGGTGGAATATGACATGTGTCGATTCGATGTACAAGGGTGGTTGAACATTCTTATGGTTATGCTGCCATTATATACAGAACTTGCTTTGTTCCCAAGGATCGTGGTAGTCGGATCTTCACAGATAATTTCAATGTTGTCAAGAGAGGCACAGCCCTCCGCAAGTTCGCTATGTTTTCAGACGAGGAAGTCTATTTGTTCAAGTTTGTAAAATCCGAGCCCAAGATAGTCGGAGGTAGCCGGCAAAGCACAGGCCTCCGGCTTGTAGAGGGCAGGTGGTCTCGTAGTATATTAAGCTCGGAATCGAACTGCGATCAATGATACGATTAAATATGATGGGAGAGAAAGGGGGAGACCTGAGAGGTCAGGTAAAGAATTTAGATACTGAAATGAGTTCAAAGACAAGTGTAAGTATGAAGATGTGATTAAGGACAATAAAGTTGGGTTATACTGTATAATTGTTGCGGAGGCGACAGGGACCAGGTAGATACCTGGCAACACCCTATAAACACATGGTGCATCACACTTAACTACCTATACAGAGGGAAACATACCAGTAGCAGGTCTTGGATTTGCATATCATGAGATTAGAAGAGGAGCTGTGCTGGAAACAGTGACACTCTTATGCTGTATCGCGTAATCGCTCTGCTACACCGACCTTTGGAGTCATGACACCAAGTGGTGATAACGACTGGAGCTGCTTACCCAAACACTTAAGAGGATCTTTTTGCTTGCTTGGAAAAGATGATTAACTCAATCGAGAAACATGTCACCAATCATACTTTCTCCAATGCTAATGTGCAGGGGAGTTGGATGAGGGGTACTTCATTCCAAAGCCCCTAAGAGTCGCAGGTGAGGGCCGCTGTTTGTACACTCCACTACAATGTTGGGCACCAATTGTTCAATTCGTTATTATCGAGGTGTATTTTGCCTGGAATTATTATGTTACTCGGAGCACCATTGTAAATAATAAAGACTGCAACCCAATGAACAGTGTATGTGCTATATTAACGTGTAGCAAGTTTGTGGGCGAGTCGTACCATGGGGGGTCAATCCGCGACGGGTAACCGTACCGGGTGGGATGTTGGCCAATTCCATCGCGACCTGGTTCCATCTGGCTACAAAAGCTAACATAATATGTATAATACCGTTATCAATTTCTAATGAATAGTGTAGTGCACCATACTTACACGACGGTGTTGTCCTTGTTCGAAGTCGTTGCAACCGCTTGTCGGATTTTTATACAAAGGCATTGCTTGCGCGGCGGTGTTGCTGTCGCGTGCTTTCACATGCCTCTAAGCCCCTCGCTTATGTCTCGTTGTTGACAGGGCTCCCGGTCGGATCAGTCGGTCCTAGTCTCCAGTCGGCGTCATTGAGAGGCGAATCATCTGACCCATTATTCAGCTATGCGATGCTATCTCATTTCTTCCTAACTTTCGTTATAGCTTTCTTTTTTCGCATATTGTCGGTCATGTGTCGCTCAAAAGGTGAATCACATCCAGAGCCGTTTGCCTTCATGGTAGCGTATTCTTTACTATCTACCCGAGTAGTCAGTTCCAAATAACGGCCGCGTAGGCATTTTCGAGTGTGCCGAGCGTGTATGTGCCTACACTAGAAATGATCAACCTCCAGGCACACCAAGTTATCACTTCTTGTGCTCTCGTTCGACATATCTTAGGGGACACATGTACCCGCCATGTATTACTTGTAGTGTATGTAGTGTAAACAGACAGGTCGCTGAAGCGCCCCACAGGTTGAATCCGGGGGAGGTGGATCACTGATGAAAGGGCACTAAATTAGCAGTCTCAGTAGAGTTTAGGCTCCCACAGTGCGCCTACGAGAGCCCACTTCTCGCCACTATTCCGTCTAAGCGTGTCTGCGTCTGTCTGGGGAAGCGGGGAAGGTCTAGCGGAGCGCCCCTGAGTCTGGATCAGGCCTGTCAGCACTGCGCCCACATGAGGTACCTTAGTTCGACTTGTACTAGCAGATACAAAACAGAACGACGACACATCACAGATATCAAAATGAAGAGGGGAAACGGGAGATATTAGGGTTGATATACGCAGAGCCTCACTCGGGGATGCAGGACCACATAATTCGTGATTGGCCAAAGAAGCGGTTCTGTGCTCTCGGTTCGCTTTGGATGGCGCGGACGAAACCCTCCATCATGCCACACGCGGCAGAAACCTGGGTGCTAACGGGCAGGGTTGTGCTGTAACGAGTCAATACAATTCGCACCAAGACAGCGAATATCGTCATAGTCGACCAGCATACGAACCATCAAGGCGCAACGTCCTCTGCGGTATCCTGGTCAGCGGTGAACTGGCGCAGCAATGAGCTGACTGTCGCTCGACCTAGGGTCGTATGATTGGCCGTTGGAGTTGTAATGCAACATAACCCTTCGCTCTGATTGGCGAACCCCGCTTCCTCTGCTGTCAGTATCCTGGCTCGCTGCCTGCAACTTGATACCTTACGTAGTACCCTATTCGTTAAGGATGCCTTATATGCTTTTATGGTTGAATAGGGTAGTGTAGGGAGGCAGGGAGAGGAGATGTGTCTGTCATATCACCGTGGCAGGCGACCCTCCATCATCTAGACCTAGGTATCTGCTTTAAAGAGAGCCTCTCCCGTGTCTTACGTCTCATCTACGTTCTCTTTGTTCTCTACTTCAAGCCAAACCGAATACCAATCCAAACTCAAAGTCACATTACACCGTCTACTTCACTCCGAAGTATTCGAATGAAGGAATCCTCTTTGTTATAACAATAACCCCCAAGGCTCATTAGTGAGCTAGGTAGGACATCCCCTCATCTCATTCTTCTCGCCCAACCCTCCATCAATCCCAACTAACACTGGAATACTCAGACAAATCTCCACTCTACCCAACAACCACAATCATCAACATGCCCGTCCGAATTCCCGCCCCACGAAGCAGCGAGACTGCCATCTTCGGCATGGCTGGCATCGTGAGCTTCGCCCCATTCTACATGATGCTCCCGGGCGCCGAGGAACGCATCGCCTCCCAGACCGCCCGCTGGGCCCCTCGCTGGGAGCGCAACATCTCGCGCGTCGCCGCACCCGCCGAGCGTTTCGCTCACAGAGTCGAGCCCCGGTGCGAACGCGCCGTCAAGAGAATTGAGAACAGAGTGCCGCTTGAGAGGATGGCACAGAACGTCGACCGACGCATCAAGAGGGGCATCGACCGCATGCACATCCATGAATGAATCATGTCGTCCCTAATGAGGACTTATTATACTCTTTATGATGATGACGTCGATGGGAATAGGAAATTTAGGTGTTTATGGAGTATGGATATGGGAATCAATGACGCCAGTCATCGATGAAGTCATCGCATTGATAGACTAGGCTTGTGTCGTGCGGCCGGTCGCGTCGCCTGGATTGAGCCGTCGCTCATCCAATCCACATGATGATAGCACAACATTCAAATAAAGTAAATCACCAAAACACTACCGGCTCCCCATACTTGTGCTATGTGTCACTCTGCTAGCTAGGTCATCTGTTTTGATATCATTCCCTATCGTATGGCCCCTAAGCTCTCCGAGTGTGGGCTAAGAATGCAGTGCAGTCTTATGGCATCACTGCCGGCATTAGGATATTACGTCATCATGTGAATGTTAGAAGATCTTAAGTAGACAGGGATAGATTGCAATCGGTATATTTACATTTTTAGATGGGCATTGACATTAACTACCGTACACTATTAAAAACTTGGGAGATAGGGCGACATTTAAAGATCAAGTCGGCAGGCTATTTCACTCGTATAGTCTACAACTAGGGAAATCCCGATAGATTTAGTATGTACCTTCGCCTCGGGGGCATTTTTACGACGTGTAGACATACATTTAGCGAGTATGGATACTTCAAACCACGGCTAGTGACATATGAAGCCACGTATTTGTTCGTCATGGATGTGATGAACACACCAATCAAGAACCAATCAAGGACCTAACTGCCGGGCATTATCTGCCCCTTAACTCCAACATTGAATACAGCTAGAATAATAAAATATGCATACACGTCTACTACATCGGCACTTCTAAGAAATACATGGGAGGTGAGAAATTTACGTCCTTACGGTATATGTAACGTACTTCACATTATGCAGTTTTTCCGGTGGCTCGGTTCTCGGCGCTATATATTCCTTGAAGTAGGGGTGAAGATGTAATATATATTCTATAGCTTCTTAGTAAGTTTATATTCGCGTCGGGCCAATGTACTTTATACGTACTGATGCAATTATCCCATTCGATACCTACCGTCTGAACTACTAGTGAGTTGGGTTCGATTCCTAACAGCGCTATTGGTATTCGCCTTCAGCTCATTTTCATTATGCCTCAAGTAAATTTCTCGATCATAAATCCTCGTGAAGTATAAGCTAAAGTCAACACCTATATGTTCACTGTTTCAACATATTGTTCCCCGTATATCTCGTTTCTGCCTTCGCTACAACCTCGCTACATAAAACATAATCTTCATAAATTTCCTAAATGCATTCCCTGACCTTGTTGCTGTTTCCTTGCTAACTTCGTTCTTTCGTTTACGCCAACCTCCCCTGCTATTGTTCTTCATAAATTCCATAGCTGCCTCAGCGGCTGATAATTCCCAACGTTCCTAATCAGATGAACCATCTACTATTATCGTATTCCCTAGCGCAATTTCATCATAACCCTCGGATTTGGGTCCGTGAACATAAACTCATCTATACTAATAAGTCTTGGTCGGGATGTAGTGTTATCAGGGAGCTTAAAGTCGTACTCCATGATCAATCTTGCCATTATCAGCTTGAATTCGTTTACGGCAAAGTGCCGCCCAGGACAGGCCAATTTCCCGTATCCGAAGCTCAGGTTATCAGGACTCGTCTGCCCTGCGAGGTGCTTGTTCATCTGGTCCGGCGACGAATGGCGCTTGACGTAGCTTCTAAGAGGGTCAAAGACCTCTGGATTAGGGGTAATCGAGGGGTCGTTGATTTGATTATCGTTAGCCCAGCAGATCCTCGAGCCCTTAGGTATATAAGTGCCGTCTTTCAGTGTCAGGGATTCTAGTGCGACTCTTTGTGGCGCCACTGCGTGTCTTGTGAGAATCACTTGAAATGGCAAATAACGTAGAGTGATAGGCGGGTTGTATTTGGGTATACGTACGCAAGAGCAACGGGTTCATCCTCAGAGTTTCGATGAAGAAACTATCCAGTTTTTCCAGGCGTTGGAGCCAACCTTTCACACTAGCCTCGGGGCTTGAATTGATGGGACCTAGCTCTTCAGTAACGCCCTCAATCTCTTCTCTTAGCATCGGTATATATTCAGGGTGAGCGCATAATTCGAATATGGCGGCTGTAAAGGACGTCGTTATTGCATGGATGCCAGCAATGTTTAGAGTGAGCTGACGTCTCACAAGCTTCTCGATTTTATTTTCGTCTCTAGTTCCATTATCAATCATCCAATTGAAAAGCGTATCTTCCTCGTCTACATCCTCTCCCAACGCTCTCCTTCTGACGGCGTCTGCGTGTTTTTCCGCGAGGGGTACGAGGATCCGATATGCCGACTTCAGTTGTTTCGCAATTCGATTGCGTGCGGGAATGAGTTGTGCAACGATCGGATGAAGCCAAGTCGGGAATATACGAATAACATACCCGGTTATGAAAACATCAGTTGAATATCTAATTGATAACTTTAACCATTCTTCGTTCCGACAAGCGGGATACCCTAGGAACACTTTGGCGCCCGTTCGAGCAGCCAGCATTTGTACTTCTTTTAGAAGATCGATCTCCTGCCAATCTAAAAAATCAGTCCCATCTCGCGCACCTGCTGGTCCGCCTCAGAATTCCGCCCACCTTTCGATTTTGGCATATGTAATTCCCAGGCATAATCTAGTTCACCCTTGACAATATCTAGAAATTTCGGAAGTTCGGCGCCGAGTTTGGTTTGGACTGCTCGGAAATGAAGATGTGACTCGGTCAGAACAGTTGATTGAGTCCATTTGTGGCCAATATTCTGCAAGTGTCAGGATGGAAAGCAAAAAAAGACTTGGGATGCTCCATGAGCTTTACCTGAATCTGCGCTGCCATCGCGCTAAGTTTGGTTTCTGGAACAAGTCTCAATTCATCGAGATATCTATTTGGTAGCACGTTGAAATTGACATCGCTGCGTTTTACAACGAAAGGGCGATCTTTATACTAAAGAAATCATCACATTTGTCATCAGCTATTGGCTCAATTACTTTTGGTAACCATACAAGCTTATATGGGTTTCTTACCTTGTTGTATCCGCTTTTAATGATTTTATGACTGCCGAATATGAAACGATATTGGAGCCAGGCTGACGGCTCCCAGCGCCAACGGCGGCCATGGACAGGTGCATTCGGAATCGTGGGACTCTCAGGATTCAAGAACGATAGTAGCAGAAAAGCCACAATAATGAGGGCCGTAACTTGAGAGACTGTGACAGTGCCCAATAATTGTTCAAGATGCGCTAGGTAACCCATGATAGTTTCGGAGAGTATGTGAGATTGATCTAAAACCGCTGAAGCAAAGAACTATGGTCTCCTCGAAACAGAAAATTAGGTCTTCAGCAACAGGAACACACTTAATTTAAAGTATCAGTCGTAGTAGCTGCGAGCTACTTATGTCCAAATCCTACACAATGACGCAGATCCTAGACGAACATACTGCTTGAATAAATCACAACACCTCTGACGGAGGCTTATACAATCGAAGCGGGGGTTACTCATGCACCCACACTCTGCTTTGCTCCGTTTGTTGACATAAATCATGTACCATCACATTTCATGACACTGATAACATGCAGAAGATCGCAGGACCGGTGACAAGCATTACTTGTTATGGCGGTCGGCATGTAGCAGTCAGCTAATATGAACAAATCACGTTGGAGATTCCGGCTGAGGGGCTTGAAAGCCACCTCCCGTTAGCTATACACCTAAACAATTACTCATAACTTTGTGGTACATCTAACTAGTAATTATAGTCTTCGGCTAGAATCATTTATATTCGTTCATTGGTACGATCTTGTACGCCTTATCCATGGCAAAAATAATGTTTACAAGACACATAACTAATTGAGAGACATATTAAAAGCGACACTGAATTCAGCAAATGTTCCGACTATACGACTAACCCACAACAACCGAGCACAATAATTCTCTTGGATTCATTAAAATCCCAGCTGCGGCGATTCCCAATGATCTGGTTTTAAGGCCAACTTTTACTGTCAAGTCCATGCAGGAGGTTGCGTTATCCGACTGAAAACGATCCCGATAATCTCTGTGGACCTTCAACATTATCTTTAGATAAGCACAATAATCAATAGTGGCACAAGTGTCTCTGCTGACTAGAGTCCTACTTATGAGACATTATACCGCCTTTTGGCAGAAGCTAACCGTTCCTCCGTCCTAGCCTCGGCATTTCTCGTCGAGGAAATCCGGCACTAGCTCTGTACCGGGTACCGGGTACCGTATTAAGGGGCAAGAAGGCATAGAGGTGGTCGGCTTTCAGGATGGTGGGAAACGCCATGTAGTCACGAGCTCATCTAATAGTATTAATCCGCGTTACTCGTTCCAGGCCTCGTGCAACGTCGCAATGTTAATATCCCCCACCAATTTCAAGTAATTCGCCAAATCCTGATGATCGCCCGTGTTCTCCCTCTCTGTCGAACCGTTGCCAAGGAACTCGAAACGATTAAGCCTGGCGCCCTGCGCCCGTTTGAACTCAAAGTCTTCCCACCTAGGGTCACGCAGCGCGTCGGAGCGGTGGTGGTACGTGCCCGGCCACGCGATCAGCATGCGGCTGGCGCCGGGCCCTTGCTTGAACCAGCTGTTGCACTTGTCATGGGTTACACTGTTGTGAAAGTAGCCGTTGACAATGTCGTTGAATTCCTGGACTGCGTCTTCGCGTGGGTCGAGGGACACGTAGCTTTGCGACTGCACTTTGCGGATACACTTTGCGATATACGTTGCCGTGATCTCTATCTGTACGGGAGCCGACGCCCCCCATGCGTTGCCTTGGGCCTAGAATTTAGAAACATTAGAAACAAGCTTTTCCTTTGCCGCACTAGTGGTGAAAGTGCTTACCTGGAGTACAATGAAGTAGTTCGGATACCCGGGTGCCATGACGCCTAGGTACGTCTCTGGATATCCGATTTCCCCTTCTGGACCCCACTTCTCCCTCAGATCGACACCATCCTTTCCGATGACGGGAAAGAGAGTATTGAAACCTGATTTAAAACCAGTCGCCGCGATAATGGCGTCAGCCTCATGCAGTTTTCCATCCTTGGTAACAACGCCCGTTTCGTTCACGTGCGATATACCTTCTGTGATATAGTCCAACTTGGGATCTTTCAGTGACTCAAGATAGCCCGGTCCCGGCGTAAGTCTCTTGCATC
Organism: Xylaria sp. Z50; assembly: GCA_037356035.1. Taxonomy (NCBI): domain Eukaryota; kingdom Fungi; phylum Ascomycota; class Sordariomycetes; order Xylariales; family Xylariaceae; genus Xylaria; species Xylaria sp. Z50. Next base: position 18,679 of record JBAWJU010000069.1, read on the forward strand.
CAGGTGCGTAATCCGGAATGACTCGCGCAAGCCATTCCTCGTCTCCTCCCAGCCTCTCAAGCATAACCTCGGTGATCGTTTTCCGCAACTCTTCATTAGCCTGACTTCCGAGGACATCTGAACCCCTGTGACTCTGATGAAACGAGAGTTCGAGTTTTCTGCGGTGCTCTACGTATGCCTGGGGATCATCATGAAACTTCTTCCTCTCTTCTTCAGAATACTTGGGGCCTCCCGGCTGGCCGGCTTGGGCGCTAAATAGATCAGCTCTAAACGTCGGCGAAACCCATGTCTTACTCCGCACGTAATGGTCGATATGCGCCACATCGTTGATAATATTCGGGATCAGCTGCTGGCCACTAGCGCCATTTCCGATGATGGCCAGACGTTTACCGGTGTGGTCAAAGTCTTTAGGCCAGCGGGCCGTGTGAATGACATCACCCTTGAAGGTATCACGTAACCCTAGAATCGATGGAATCTGTGGCTCACTAATCCGGCCTTGAGAATTGATAAAGAAGTCGGCCCAATCTATAACTATTTTCCCGGTGTGAAGGTCACGGATCTCAACCTCCCATTGTGATTTGCTTGGTTGCCACTCTGCCTTTAATACCTCATGTTGGAGACGGAAGCTGTCAGTTAAACCATGCTTGGCCACAACTCGCTCATAATACTGCTGAATTTCGGTACCTTTCGGATAGTACTCGGACCAGTCTAAATTGGGTTCAAAGCTCAATTCTACGCATTCCGTCAGCGCAGAGCGATGAATCTGTTGTGGCCCTCGGAGTCTACTTACGGTATGAATGCGAGGGAACGTCACACCGCACACCAGGATACACATTGGCCGCCCAAGTTCCTCCCTTGGCGTAAAGATGTCAACTCGAAATTCTATAGACCGCGATATATGTGAAGCGACATACGACTTTAGAAAGCCTATCATAAATCCGGAGGGTTGCATTCCTCACTTTGTGAGATATCAGAACGGCGCAAGCGATCCCCCCTATCCCAGCGCCAGTTACAATAACCTATTGGGAAGTTAACAGCAACGTCGGCGAATCCTCAAGATTTAGGGAAATCCTTACTTTGACGGGTCGATGACGATCCCAAGGCTCACGTTTAGGAAAATAACAGAGGCCCTGGTATTCTGTCGCGGGGTGAACAGATGGCGCAGCCGCCTTAGCCGCAACTTTCGTTTTCGCCATGCTATCTAAAAAGGAGTATAACTGTAGGAATCAACGCTCATAGACCAGGGGGGATTTGTGTTGGTTTATAACGCACCTACATTACATGATTCTTTTTGCGGCTCATTTCTGGGGCTACTGCGGGCCAGGATATGGCCTGATGCGTGCAAATGTCAGTGATAGGACGTTGTATGGTAAATGGAGGCCATGCCATGCCTGCTTAGGTAGCTCCATCCGGATATGCGGTAGTAGTTAGTTGCACTACTGGATGCTATCCACATCTCGGATTCAACTAGACATAGATGGGCCGAAGTCGTAATTTAGTAATGCGTTGGCGTGAGTCCTACCATAAACAGACCACTCCGCCCTCATTAATAGTCAAAGTATTAACGGTATACATCGTTCCAGAGTGTCAAGTTTCCCAGCTATCTACCATGATATTGGAACGCGTTCCGAGAGGCCCAGGGCTGCGCCAAGAGAAAGATCCACCCGATTAGCTTGCAGCAGCGGCACCATATCTTTACCACATTTCGTGATTAGCGCCAGTATTGTCGAATTACGCATGTATGCAAGAGGTGAACTTGTCTCCAATAGGTAGTTATAAAGGCCCTATGTAACTTGCTGAGTCAAACGTTTCCTTAGCCCCGAGAAATGCCAAGCCCGTCATGCCGAGCGTGCGGTGCGGGTAAATTGCTGATCAGGTTCTGTAGCCAATTGAGGAATCGCTATTCGAGTACAGCATCAATCATAAATCTACCACTAATCAATATATTCTATAGCGTCATAGGCAAAGAAAAGATCACCATCAGGGCCATCATGTTAATATGACGGCTATGCATATCATCTCGGTCCACCTAGGCACAATCTTATACTTAGTATAATCGAATATTAACAGTTCACAAGACATCTACATCACACACAGGGCATACACACATATAGCAGGATATATAGTACTTACATTAAGGAAGCGTAAGCGTTATCAGCTAGCTTTTAATGCGTAGCTAGTTCTAGCAGTATAGCTTTAAATTTAAGATAAAAAAGCTTAACTAGCCTAAAACTGCTGAACTAATAATAATTAAAAAAAATAACATATTAATAAAACAAAAGATAAAAGCAATATACAATATAAAGTAACATAGTATTATAGTGTAATAGGTAGGCAGGTTAATTAATTAGCAAATTCGAGTTAAGTATGCCTCTGAATATGTTGATGTAGAAGGGAAGTTGTGTAATAGGTCCCTGAACCCTGTAGAACAACCCATAAATTTCTAAGTGACTATGCTATGGGTCAAGCCCTAACCGTTATAAGGCTGTGCATGTTCTATTAGGGCTATTGTCACAAAGTGAATAGTAAGACCTGTAAGCAGCCAGAAAGAAGGTAGATTGCAGGTTAGGACTTAATAGATCGTAATGGTGATCCAATTGACCCCTGAGACTTCCAATATTCTCATGGGGTAATAGAGCACCTATATATACACAGAATCTCTACTATACCCTCCATGGTAGGTATCAATCACATTAGTCCCGACATGTTCCTACATACGTTTTCCGCATCGACATCCTCATTTTTAGAATTCCCAATACTGTGACCTCGTGTACAATTCACCAGTTGGCGCGAGGTAGAAAACGTTCTTGAACCGGCTCCGAGACTAAACGGTTTAGGTGCAAATCCTCCAACAACTCTAACACTATCAATATATTAGTATAGATTTCCCCCTTGGACTTGTGCAGAAATGTTGTTAATCTTCGTCAATGATGACGTGCTCTCGAAACTGACCTGCACAAAGTCGAACGTGTGTTTATTAAACGAGACGACATGCTATTAAGTGCCTTTTCACCTTCTAAACTCGTCTTTCCTGTTGAAGTAATAGGTATATGAGTGGTTCAGTTAAGTTGATTGACTTGGTAACTAATTGACAGGTAGGTGGGAAGACCTCTATATATACACCATTTGCCCCTATTCGTAGACTAATCATGACAGTAACTCCTTGACCCCTTATACTTTCGACATTTACTATACAAAGAATTTAGCAAATGGGATGACGTGACGAACTAACAAATTCTTGTGCTCGCGGGTCCCTTGATAGAAAATTATTGCCATTAACTTAGGAGTAACCACGTCGTATAAGAGCTTAGTCGTCAAGCACATGGACATAAGGTACCGTTTGTATACTATATAATTCACTGCAAGGAGAATTGGGACACGACCTAACTAACATACGTTCTACTGTTTGTCCCAGAGTTATGGAAGAAGTGAAGGCTCGGGGTAATAAGTAGTTGGTGGAGATAGCGCTAAAGTGAGAGAACAAAGACAGTGGAATATATAGTGGTAGGTATCTCATAACCTCCAAGAAAATTCAAGAAAACTAATTAAAAGCTACTACATAAAAACTCTACAACTGCGTGGCGGCCCTGAAGTCTCGCCCTGGATATTGCGCCATCCACTCCTGTTCTTCCTTGAAATCCACTCTTTGCACCCAGGCCTCGGAGGAGATAAACTATATCCAACCTTCCACATACGGCAGCAAGATCTAGTGGGGTGGTACAGGGTCCGCCGCTTTTAAAATAATAGCCTGCGTTGATATTAGCGCCGTGTTTCAAAAGTAAAGCGACCACATTCAGCTTCCCGCATTTCGCCGCAGCATGAAGCGCAGTTAGCCTTTTCCCGTTCATTATTAGTTGGTTAATGTCTGCTCCAAGGTTTATGAGGTCTTCTACAAATTCTATTGGTATTGTAGCCTCTGCACACGCCGCTACAAGCGGTCTTGAACGAAAGTGTAACCAAGCTGGTTCTGTGTCACCCGAGTAAGCTGGGTGATTAACTTTTGCGCCTCGATGTAGAAGTTGCTTTGCAATAGCCAATCGCCCTTCTGTTATAGCTTTCGTGAGCGGTGTAGTCCCCGCGACTTCTTCGTTGATGTCCCTGGTAACGTCCATAACTTGGAAGATCAACGAATCGTCAACCTTGTGATGCAGCAGCCCTATCAAAACAATCGAAGATAATTCTCGTCGAGCAGGCCCGTTCACTAGAGTATCTGCATGAAAGAACTTCTTGAAGATCTTTACCATATGATAGTCGGTTTCGAAAGGACCAGCTTTCTCACCATATAGCCTATGTTGGAACAGCAACTCTAATAGATGAAAATTTTCATGGATATTTTCGGTACTAGCACCTTTCTCTAAAAGATAATCAATAATTTCTAGCCTATCAAGGGAATTGCTGGCAAGAGCATCACAGAGCATGCTCGAATAGGGGAGCGAATTGGACCCTCCAGTCGTCGCCGTTAAAGATGGACTTAGATAATGACAATCATAGTCGTAGGCGAGTTTCGAATGAATGTAATATCCTCGACTCACCAAGAATTTAACCATTTCCAGGCAACAACCACAAAAAATTGCATAATGCAAAAGGTCACGCCCAGCACATTCTATGAGTCGGGGGGTCCCCGAAGACCATGCTATATCGCAGACTTTAGCGCAGATTGGGGCCCGCCACGGAGAGGCCCATTGTAGAAAGAGGAATATTAGACTTTGGCCATTCGTTTCGATGTCGAGACGGAAGAATTCGACTAATAAATGTGCAGAGGTCATGGACACTGCGTGACCTGGGGGATTGAAAATCTGTTTAATTATAGGGGCAGGTGGGAAATAGGCACCACTGTCTTTCAATATTCTCAAAATATGACCGTGTTGACCAACAGCCGCCCGCGCCACTGGATGCCAGGTCCGACAGGAGTAAGGCGGTGACAGTCGTTTATCCTCCGTGATGTATTTGACATTAGGGTCAATTCCAAACTCTAATAAACACCTTACGGATTCCGAAAGACCACGGGCTGCGGCCTCAGAGATCGCGATTTCAAGGAGCGCTGTCCCATCAGCGCCATTTGCAAGTTGTCGGCTTGCGAGATATTGTTGGAGACATTCGTACCCTCGATTTGCTGCCAGGCAAGCCCCTACAACTGTGACCTCTCTCTTCATTTTACTACTCCTCTCGGAGAGGATTGTTAGTAGGTGGTCCTCTCCCGGGACATGCACCCACGTAAAGTCAAGGAGCCATGATGGGGCCCCTGGCTCATACCATCCACAGTAGGAGGACCTTGGGGTTAGCAGCCCGAAGCCTTGATAAATGTCGACGTTTGATCCAGCGTCTAAAAGAGCGTGTATACAACGCATAGCGCTAGTAAAAGGTGAACCTTCTTCTCCAAATCTCCTACGACGACGCAAATACTCTAGTACGGCGAATAAAGGCGAGAGGACCTGATCCTCCTCGTATCTAGCCGGTTTCGGCTCAACATCGGCTCCACATTTGAGGAGGATTTGTATGATATCCACACCACACCTCAAAGCAGCCATAGCCAAAGGACCAACAACGTAAGTCCTATAAGAAGGTTGATGATACACGTATGTATCAAAGCCCGGAATATCTTCGCCATGAATTTGCAAATTCAGATTTATGTCAGGTCTCTTCGACAATTCTTTGACTCTTTCCGTAGCTTGCATGTTAACGGCATCAATCAGACATGATAACCTCCCAATAACCCACCGGCCTTTATCCATCAACAGGCCAAGCCCGATGAGAATATCGTACGCCCGAAGTTCCCTGAGCTCAATCGAGGCTTTATATAGTACGTCCCAAATAGCTTTTATTGTGTGGGATTTGATTGAAAAGAAGTTCTTTAATACGTGGAGTTCGGCAGAGGCACCTATCCATTTAAGTAGAGATTTGGTGAAGATTGATTCGCGATCCAGATCGTTCGATAGGATAAAGCAAGCTTGCGACAATAAAGTGAAGTCGGGGCCTTCCCTGAGTGAAGGGGAAATTTCCATCGATGAGACAGAAAGGCGCTGTGCTATTTCAGCTGCAAAAGTAACAGAAGCACTAGGCATTACTGTATTGTGGGAATCAGTATACTGGCATCATTAAAAGGAATATTGATAACGGCTCACTCTGCTCCATGAGGATAGAAATGAATTGGTTAAAGGGAGACTGAAGCCTCAAAGTGTCTATCAACTCAGATCGAATAGCCATTTCGGCTGCTGAGATTCTCTTGACCACCGCAGTCTCGTTTCTTCTCAGCTCCGGAGAAGGGGTTCTGATAGAGACGTTCTGACATAAAGGCGGCGTCACATCTATACGCTGTTTAATTGATAAGTCCACACCAGGGCTTGATCCATGATACTCACTATGCCTCCTTATTTGATCTCGCAGTATGGATCTTTTGTTGTATCTGCGGATCTCCTTCTCGACTTTTCTCTGGTCCTGGAGGATCCCGCCAAGATAAACACAGCTAGGTTTCCCTCGGAGCCTTCTTTTCTCAACATGATATCCAATTGAAGGCCAATCGGAGGCCTTGAGGTTCTTTCGGAAATGGTAGCGGTCGCGCAGGGTGGTTTCATAATGTATCAACCTATGTCCTATCATTAACAAAAGAAACAAGGAGGAGAGGAGACAGTGTGCTTACGGAAACACTGGGAAATCATGCTCGGTTTCCATTCTTCGCTTAACAGTCTTGAGGGTGCATTTCTCCGTGAGGAACAACCGTTTCAGGGTCTCTCTGTTAGCGTCCCAAATAGTGAAGTCCTTCTCTTCGCCGGCGTAATTGACCGCCGGCTTCGGAGATAATAACTTCTCTGAGGTTGACGAGGACATGTTGAGGGAATGTTACTTGAAAATAGATCATAAGTTGGTGCTCAAGATTTAGGGCTCAGACTTCTCTCAATTCTTCATAGAAATGGAGGAAAGAGAAAGATAGAGTGGCAGTAGGAGATATCAAGAATATATGCACGACCATAATGCCTACTGACAATACTCGCCCATGTTTTTATGATAATACAAGGCTGGAGACTCCACGCCCCGATGAGAGTCCTAAGTGCAAATCACAACTATCCTGTCACCGAAAATGACCAAAATCTAGCCAGTCGGGTGGAAGGGGGCCTGTAACGCTTAATGCCGTATCGCACATCGTAATATTCGTTCAAAATCTACCCAATCGTTGCTATTTTCCAATTTGGGGGTCTAGTCAACATCCCTCGGATTTGGGGCTTTACCAAAATCTAGCCAATAGTTAGCGTTTATCCACGGCGCCGAAGTGCGCCACTGTCTGCAGGCTGTTAAAGGTAGGCATCCAAGTACTTCGTGCGGAATGATACCATTTTGGGATTTTCTGATACGCCTCAATTATGCCGCTGTCCAAATTCTAACCAATAGTTGATATTCGCCGACTTGGAGGTTCGACGTTTCAGTAAACCCTGCATGCACCCGTTGTCTAGAATACATTTCCGCTTTGAATCTCGTGTGCATCGTCAGTAGGCTTATTCTAATGTCCAAAAACTAACCTATACGCCTCTGCATGCAGGTAGGTGGCAGAGTCATCGCAAAATAAAGCCCAAAATCTAGCCATTGGTGGTGCTCGAATAAGGCGACGTTTCTATCGGGAACATCTTGGCCTACGCAAACTAGTGAATCAAAAATTCCCAGTCAGTTTCGTGTCAAAAGAAAGTTGCGCTGAAGCTTCATGCCTTGCTAAGGATTCGGTGAGCTTATCTACAATGGGCCGCAAGAAAGGGATCCCATCTTTGAGGAAGAGAAAATGAATATATAAAGTGGCAACCGCATCGCCGTGATGATTTCTTCTGTGTCAATAAAAGCCAGCTCAATGAAATACAGCCTCCCTTGTGTATAGATATTCGCTTGAAGATCTCAGCATTACACTTTCTTTTCCCTTCTCTACCTTAAAGGTCAAATAAAAGCTGCTCGGGCATTGCACAATGGAGAATAACGCATCCGCCAGAGATGGGAGTTCATCTGGAAAGGATCGCACCGGGGCTGCGAGTCAACCCGGCATCTCCTCAAGATCACTACGAGAGCAAGACCTTCGCGGTATTGGTGCACAGTTCGAGAAGTAAGTATTCAAAATATTTTTTTATTTATCTCAATTGCACTAACGTGAGGACTTCAAGGAGCAACCCTTCCCCCCAACACGATGAGTACCCTAGCCCTCTCTCGCTCGACAGTGACCTCAAGGGGTTAGAGTTGAATTCAGGGGCTAGTAAATAATGTCACAAAGGAAAATCAAGCAGACGCCCGCATGTTCGTGAGGATAGAAGGGCCGGCCAAAGTTGGAGGAAGTGGTTCTCTTAATGCTAGTTACAGTTCAGTTCCATACACAGAGCGTTTATGGGAAGATACGAGAGTCAGCACTTGCATCATCACTTACGATGCTTACAAGCTAATTGTCTCCATTCCTCTTACAATACTATAATCTAGTTAAATTCTCATGATCTTCATCATTCCGCAAACCCTAACTCCTATGCACTCTTAATCTGATTATCTTCTTAGAGTTGACATGAAGTTTCATGTATCACGAAATACGTGTACTAAAAGCAGCATTAGCATTCAAACGTATCTATAGCATGCGGTAACTTTTTTCCAGATTAAGCTATTTGTGCGGATTTAAGCCTAATGGCTTAATATTCTTGTGGTTCAGAGGCTACTAACCTAGATAACTGTGGAGGTATTAGACATGTAGATCATATATAGCCCATGCCTGAAAGTGTTCGGCCTCGCTCTACGCAGAGCCGTATAACTTCTACTAAGTCCCAATACTTATCCTGATATACCATCATGCTAGATGTTACAAGATTTGATCAATATATTGTAGCATATAAACGACAATTCTACACAGCGTCTTGTTTAATTAGCCCCTTTATCCCACCAGAGTGCCTTTAAACCTTCGACACACTATCCTTTTAATATCTATAGCCCAAGTTTATGCCAAGATATATAGTAATTGATGCAAAGAAAGGGATATGTTATTGTAGAAACCTTATACGCTATGGCGCACTATATCCAGAAAGCGAAACATTATGGGATGAAACAGAGTCATAAGGAACCTGATTCATTTGCTTACACGTAAGCTAGGGCTTAAATCTAAGCGGTAGTAGTACATTACCGACCGCCTTTCCCAAAACCACCCGTACACCACACAAAAACAAACCACGATTTTGACTATGGAGAGCTTGCTTCACATGAAAAGACCAATCCGAAGTACGCCCGACGTCATACGGAAACCTCGGTACCTAACTAGAAAAGCCATCTTTCAGCAGCTTTGTGCTTCCGATGGGTTCCTCGAACTCTGGTGTCGACGCTAAATCAACAATCCCTATTGACGCCCGCACCACCAAAGAGCCGGTACCTATTAGAGCTCATGTTCCAAATCTTAACGGCGTATTTACGGCACATTGAAGGGATTCTACGAGAAGTATTTTCCCGATGGCCGAAACCTGAATCTGTGGCGGGAACACATGAGGAATTTGTCGAGGGCAGCAGAGTGAATCCCAGGTCTGATGTCGACACCCGATCATTTTCAACTCCAATCTCAAACCTCTACAGCTTCCCCGCAAAGCTAGGATTTGGACCGTAATGCCGCATAGCGTGACAGACGATGTGTTTCTTCTATCCTCACCAGACAGATGGGGCGCCGAAGTTATCGGTGTACTATCTAGTCATCACTCTACGAGCTACGTATAGTGTCTCTCGAGGCTAGCGGAGAATGCCCGGAAAGTATTCATCGCACAGCCGACGCGTCTATTCCTATACGGTTCCCACATCTACGAGGGTTGGATGGAGCCCTAGGTTTTTGATCGCGGTGAGATGTACAGTGGTACAGCATTTCATGTGCCCTCTAACCGCGGGCGAGCCTCTCCGCCAATCAAACTCGAGCTGAGCCTCGGAAATATTAGGGACGGGCGTATTTTGGGCGCCCTCAGCCATAGTCGCCCACTAACAGTAGGGGAGACGGTCAGAGACTGCCATGGCGTCCCTGGTGGTAACCAGGCCCTAAGTTGGGTAGCTAGCTACCCACCCCGTTGGAAAGCCACTTGTCGAGTACCGAGACACTCTCGAACTGTTGTACGCATTCTGAGATGGTATCAGAGCGCACAAGTCTCTCTTCCAGTAAGGAAGCATTCTACATCGCGACGTATCTCTTGGGAACATATTAATCACAGAGCCGGAGAAGGATGGGGACCCTCTCGCCCGAGGGGTATCCTAATCGAACTAGAGATTGCGATAGACTTGGACAAAGGGCCCGGTCTTGCCAGCGACATAATAGGCACCAAGCTATTCATAGGGATTGGGAATATGATGGGGGGGATACACAGATACTGCTACGCCCTGGATGCCTTTTTTAGGTGTTTTTACGGATGGTTATATGCAGAAGACTAGACGGCCTTCCTCAGATAAGGAAACTCTAGGATTGGAAGACGGGCACATGGCGGGAGAATTTCAAGGTCATCATAGAGGAGTTTCGGCCCGAGCTCAGTCACCTCAAGGTATTGGCGGAAGAGCTGCGTCTAGCGCCGTTCCCCCTAGTTGACGGGGAGATCTAGACGGGATCAAACACGACCCCTGCGGCAGTGGAGAGCCTGCATTCGACAGAGCAATCGCTTCCGAGCAGGGAGTATCAAGCATTAGCCTATAGGGAACGGCAGCCAATCATGACACTTCAGGGTCTCTTAGCTGCACCAGGATGTACTTGTGAATAAAAATACACCAGCTTTAAAACATATCAGATAAGACTAAGAAATACCCCTTGCCATCACGAGGCTTCATGACACAAATACAAAATGCTTACGATTATCGTAAGAAATGAGCTGGAAGTTGAGATTCTTATCCGGAGAGCGATATATGATGTGGATTGCCTTCAATGAGGTCAGACAGGCGGCTGCCTAAACGTCGGAACCCGAACTAGGCAGGTCTACTGAGGTGCCTCCATCTGGTAGCGCACTTGGTTATACGATAAGTGGGTATACTATTAACGCGTTAGCCGTAATATACAGCAAACCTACACATGTGCCCCACGCTCATTCCAGCTTCATCGCCTCCCTAAATCGGTAGGAGGCAGGAGGCACTAAGAATCCAACTTAGTGTGCAAGAGCCACCCCACCAAGGACCACTTCAAGTGCGACAATGAACCAACGGCTTTACGTAGTATATCGACACATATCGTGACATGTCAACACAACTACGCCCGAAAGCCATGACACCGTCCATCAAGAGATGTCCGCCTCGGCTCCCCCGATCCCCAACATATCCTCCGATATAACCTATATCACATCGGAGCCCTTTGAACCCAAGCCCCTCATTGCTGACATTCTTCGGACGCGTTACTGTGTCCCCGACTCCATCTTCCTCGTCGAGGGCGTCGATGTGGTCCACACCTCCAAATCGAAGCGATGGCGCGCCATTCGCCTGATGCTCGGAGACGGCGAGCTCTGCATTCAGGCTCTGATGTCTCCTGAGACCCACCGCTTCGTCGACCGCGGCGACATCTCCTTCGGCTCCTACGTCAAGTTGGAAAAGTTCCGCGTCGAGTGGAGGGATATCTCCCAACCCGAATCCTCTTCTTCGGCCACCGGAGGTTCCGGCGACGCGAAGAAGGGGCAGATGGTCTACCTGATTGTGGAAAGTCTTGATATAGTGGGATGGAACAACACGTTAATCGATAACTCCATGGCCGAGCAGACGGAAGAAGTTGACATTGACGCCGTCGAGATCGAAAGCGGAGCGCCTGAAGATTGCCAAGCCCAATCGCATGAACCTGAGCCAGAGAAAGCTCAAGATACCGATCAAACGACTGTTGCAAACTCCGAGCCCAAGAAAGACGAGGTGCCACTGTACTTGGATGAAGATTTCGAAACTGATGATGATTTTGAGATCATGGCTATTTCCGAGAATAAGACAGTTCATAACCGCGAAGAGGTGGCAACGGCAATTGTAAATCATGCGCCAAAAGTTACCACAGGCCCCGTCGTCCTTCCTTCCCCAGGTGCTGAGCTAATGAAACCCGTCAAGTTAACCAAGCTGCGTTCTATACCCAACCTCCCATTCAAGCAGAATTGGAGTGTGAACGTGCTTTGCGTGGTGTCCGCAATATCGGATATCGAGCCGGCTGGCATTCCGCCCTATACCCAGAAGCAGGCCCGACTCACTGATCCATCCACGGACAAGCACGTTCTACTCACCGTATTTCTCCATCCCCAGCTCTTCACCCCCCAGGTCGGAAGCGTTGTTTTACTTTTCGGTGTCAAGAACCACCGCTTCGATGGCGGTAGCCTCAAGAAGTACGATAGCGATCGGCCCAAGACCGGCGGAAGCTGGTGGTATGAAAACCCCACACATCTCCCATGGTGCGATGTCGAGGGGCTGCATCAGTGGTGGGTGCAGACCGGAATACAGACCTGATATAGTATGAATTTAAACAGTGCGCTCCCTTTTCAGGTTCACGCGACAATACAGCACGTGTTTGGCGTTCGAAATCGAATATTTATATTCCCACGTTAACTTTTGTGAAGTTGTTTCAATCTGCTGTTATCCACGTCATGCTACCATCCCCGGACTACCCGATCTACTCTTGCCTAGACATCTACCCTGTTCGAAATATCCCTGAACATCCCAACACGGCCTAGTGCGACGTCCTAGCACTGTACATCCAGGCATGTAAACTTAACATTCAAATTTCAATCATCCACGGAGAGAAGTCCGCGCCATGATAGCTCGCGTACACTCAGGTAATAGCAATACCAATAGGGCTACAGTCAGCAACTGAGAGTACCCAAGTACGATTCCACTAGATAGTCAAGCTGACTATACTACGTATTTAAAACCTACCGGTACATCCGGGATCAATCTTCAGAAGCCGATATCGTCTCAAGTCTCGACTCTCGGACAATTCCCCACTTGCGGCGAGACCATGACGAAGCCCCAATGAGGCGGTGGACGCACAAAGAACTGAACCGGACGACCAAGTACCTCCAATCCCGAATTTTCTCTATCTTCGGACCATGTTGGCTCGGGGACGATAGGTACGCAGTAGTCAGGGCAGCTATCAGCGATCCAGGCGCGCCCCCCGTCGGTGTCGAACCACCTCTTTCTCGGCAGCTTTCCCGTTGCCTCTTGCCTCCGGCCCGTGCTGCTATCAACGCCGACCATAGTCGACTGGAGAAGCAGCGCCCCTGCCTCAGAATCCAGCTGCTGTAGGCCTTGCGGCGTCTCTAGCCACGGGCTCCCTGGGATAGATGCAAGCCACCAGTGTCCTGACGCCGTGCGCAGCCATGCTCTCCCTTCTTCTGTGTCCTCGCGCCAAATCCCCCCTTCGGTAGAAGCGAGCCATTCACTACGCATAGAACCCTTCTCGTGCCCGACGTCCGCTGGCCGGACTTGACCGTCCGGGCTCCGGAGTAAGTTGCCGTGCCACTCGCGCTGCAGCTTGGTGAAGTATTCTAGCTCTTGGTGGACAAAGCGGATCATAGCCATGTTGTTCGGCGACACCTCCGAGGAAGTGATGATCTCGCGCTGGGTATTGATCGAAGACTCGTTCTCGGGTCTCACCCACTCTACTGAGATTTCCTGCAAGTCAGACGGCCGCATGCTAGGTTGAAATTCGCCGACGAGGATCATGCACTTTTGCAATTGCGCGTTGTAGTATACCAACGCCCCGAAAACCACGGACATCCTCCGGATATACCTTACGACAACCCTGCGATCAACACGCCAGGGCTCCATAGGTCGCCCATCGCCTCTAGGCGACAAGCAGATACCCCTATACGGATCCTCCAGCTTGAACACCACGGTCGACACCTGTAGCATATGCGCGCCAAGCGGCATACCCACGACCATGAACGATTTCGCCGCTAACGTAGTGACATAGTTCTCGAAAAAGAACCAGTCGACCTTAGGCCTGACGATCGGGAACCTGTCCGCGCCCCGCAGGCGGATCCTGAAGGGCTCGCAGCTGGCGTCGACGTTGCTTGATTCCAGCAAAACCTTGTTTTCACAATAACTACCGACCGCAACAAACAGCCTAACCCGAAGACCCCCCTTTAGTGAACAATCTTTAACAGCCTGCTCTTATTCTAAGACAATAACCTGTGGTGGGGTCTTAAGAACATGGGCATATAACCCTTCTAATATTTCTTCCTTTTCTTCACTCCAAACCCTCCATCTCCCTACGCGACAGTAGGCGCCAAATTCCTTTTCTCCACTCGAAACCCTCCATCTCCCTACACGACGGTAGGCACCAAATTTAGATTGAAACAAGATGAGCCCACTGACCTCCAGATGAATAGAGCGTTTACATCTATGTTCCCATTCGTAAATGAGGGGAATATAGGAAAGTGTTTGACCAGATGAGACGTTCTTAATATCCTCTAACGTATCGAATTCACGACTCGATGTGTCCGGTATCTCTGCTAGTAACCGCCCGATTACGAAGAGATTCGGCCATAAATCTTTCGACTCCTCGTCCGGTAAGGGCTTACAGTCATTTGACATGAAAGCATACGCCATTGAGGAAGTTCTCCTCATATCTCTCGCTCGGCTAGCATTCATTACTCTATCGTCATTATACATCGTATAAGGGAAACAGGACGACCAATGCCACGTGGGTCTGATTCGACTACGTGTAGGCGGTAGCCAATAATCACTGCCGGGATCGCATAGGAATGTCCTGTAGAAAAGTGTGTCAAGAAGAGTCGAATCCCAAATCCCGTACATAAAACGACCGCCGGAAATTTTCAACAGCTCTGCCCCTATTCCATTAAGAGCGGCAAAGGCGTCCTTTTCGGGATAGGTCAAATTCGACTCGCAGTAAGTACTAAATGTGTGCATCCATCGGGTCCTGAAATCCGAGGTGTCGCTATGATGGAAAGTGGCTGGATCCTCGAGCATCCAGAATGGGTGATACGTCGCATCATTTGAGCGGGTTTCAAGTGGAGTGAGGAGGGCGCCGTCAGGTGATACCTCGCTGGCAGCCAGTTCTGAACACTGCCAGAAAGCTTGGTTACCAAAGGATAACATACGAGGGGCTAAGACGCACTCTTGAAGAGCCCACCCTCTCCGTAACAGACGGGAAAAATGCAGGCCAGTAAAAGAAGTCCAAAGATTCGCTCTCTCGGCTTCTGGAATAAGGTAGAACGATCTAGACCTGTTTTGTCGAGTGGAACTCGACCAAACAATTCGACTGTTGATACTGCGATGCGTGCGATTCAAAAAAAGCCCACGGGAGGGACCATCAGAATCAAGGGCGCCTATGTTAAGCAAACTATTCGCATAGACGTGTCCCATACGGAGAGACTCATATTTCCAGTCTGCTACAGCTTCAGCGTCGGATCCTTGTAGTATGCAATAACAGTCGATCCAGAGATAACGAACACCAAGCTGTCTCACTATCGTAATAGCATCTCGAAACGTAGTTTCGAATTGGCTTATGTCGACCCCTTCGATGTAGCGTGGCATGTTCGTGGCCTTCAATACAGGGAAGGGGCGCGTCCCCCAACAGTGGCTCAATGTGACGTAAGGGTTCTCCCGGGCTTCTTCTGACTTTCCTGATACTAATTTTATTTTGTCTTCAGACACATCGAGTAACCTTGATGGCTTCCATCCATCTGTGAATCGCTTTGAACATCTTTTATGGGACGTCAGACATTCATGCACCCAAAACTTGGTGATCCGAGCAGTGTCATCGTTGCCTGTCCAAGTTCGGCATTTGGATCGCAATGCAAGTTGTTTTAAGGTTTCCAGTGGAGATTTCAATCGAATATCAAAGGTTCCGTGTCCAACTCCCAAATTATCTCCCCTGAATACGAGTCTATAATCTCCCTCCACTGTTACAGTTTCGTGTTTTCTCAAGGCACGAAGACTATACTTTAAAGGAAATTGGTTCGAATTCGAGTAGCCTTCCTCAAGAAGCCGAGAGCATATATAGCAGCCTTGATCCGCAGAATCTTTCATACTCTGCAGCGATTGGTGATGCTGACCGGGGCGTGGGAAAGAATGTGAGGGGCTATCGTGTACTTTCTCCCAGAAGTACCAAAATTTGGACCATCGCTCATAAGAGTTTTCACTGAAGATCGCTGCGCAGAGCTTGCAGAGTGTCGCTTCTGGAATATCATCGTCATCTGCCTCTGACAGTGCTACGATATCATCGTCTCCTAACCTTTTAGAGGGAGGCAAGCTGTCACCATCCATATCTGTAACGCTGTGACAAGGATATTTGCTTGGAACTAGGGGTTCATATTCAATAATAATCTACTAGGGCTTCTGAGGTTCCATGAGGGAGAGTTCTCTTCTTGAGAAGCCTAGGAAATTGTCTTCCATGAATATTCCCTTCTCGTTAGGCAGCCATGCTGCCTAACCTTCCTGTTGGCAGTTGCCTATGTTGGTCCTTTTGCAGGAGGTATGTCCTCGTGACCCCTTCACTCAACCAATAGACTATGAGGTCTTCGCCAAGGCCCTATGGGCCTTCTGATTGGTTGAGGGGTGGAGACTCGGAGTCTTCCGTGTGACAAAAGGCATACACACATATGCAGTAAACTAAGGTAAAGGTGAAAAAAAGCATAACTATATACTAGCTGTTTGCACAAGCGGTCTGTAAACGCCATGTCGATATACGCCGCGGAACAGAAGAGTCGTGTCGAGGACCTTGGCCGCGTACCGGTGCATGATCTCCTGCACCGGATGCCGCGACAGCGACGCGCGGAACTCATCAGCGAAGTACCATCCCCTGTTCACCCAGTGCTCTCGGTGTCCGCTGATGTTGACCGCGTGAATTTTCCCGCCGTTGTATCTCACGTGGAACCAGCTGGGCGTCTCTGCGACGTACTTCCACATCTTGATCAGGATCTCCGGCGGCAGGTTGTCGAGACTCCGGCCCCGCGGTTTCGGGGGTGGACATCGCGTTTTGCGACCCTGAGGTTGTCATCCTCCAGCACACTCACATCCATGACGTGGAGGCAAGAGTGGCAAGGGCTATACCGCCGGTACTGGCACAGGAGTTGACTACATTCATGCAGGGGGAAGCGAAACGAACAGGCGTGGACGTGGCCCGAATCACGTTTACCATGTTCTCGAAGGTCCCGGACAAAGTACTCAGCGCGGTCGAAATTGAAACCCGAGGATATACAGCGGAAAACCAGCTGGCAGCCGACATTCAAGACAAAAAAGAGGTTCACAGAATCATGCACGCCCCGTTTACGAAGGTATCCGTCTATAGACCCTATGGACCTACAGACTAAGTCGTCGTGCTCTTCATTAGAAGGTATGATCTTAGAAGGGATGAATTCGACTATGGGGTTCTCGTCCAATGCTATGGAGGACGTTTCGGAGGCGGTGCCGCTGGCGGACCCCAGAGCGGCGTACTCACGCAACCGGCGACCATGCGTGAGTTTCCAGATTTCGTGGTTGAGGCTATAGCCGGACAGCGATGCCCGGATCTTGGTCAGCGCCTTTTGTACGATTGCGACTAGCATCTTGGTTCGCGTTGGCTTCTTCAGATCAGCATGGTCGAGGCAATTATGCCTCGGAATGTATTTCACGATGAATCTGTGGTTGAGTCGGAGAATACAAGGCTAGTTGCGGCGATGCTCTATTAAAGACAAAGAAGAGCGAGTTTCAAGACGTAGGTCATGAGATAGGCCAAGTAGGTTTCTATGCGAATCCCTTAAATACCGTCGTGCGACTATATCGTTGGCAATATATTATTGATCAATCACTTAGAACGTTACGTGAGAGCAGAATTAAACACCGAGGCGGCTGAGAGCAAGGATATCAATACGTTACTCAGGAATCACAAGCACAATCACAAGCCTCCCTACGATAGATGACTCGAGTCACATAATGATAGCGTAAATCTCGGTTTGCATGTGCGACGACAGGTGTATTTCCCGCTAGCCACGTGCGCGGCGGTAGTGTATATACTTGGCTGCCCCCCTCCCTTCAGTGCTTGATGGCACGTATAGTTACACACGTGAGGTTTCTTCGAAAGGGATTATAGCCCGCCGCTGATTCCGCAACAGCCAGGGAGAGCGAAGGGGAATCTGAGGCGGGTTGTCGCGCGTCTTGTAGAGGGTATCACTGTAGCAAAAGACAAATGCGCAGATACCGAAGTAGCTCTCGCATAATCGTTAGAAAATTCAAATCACTCGCTGAAAGCTCACGTCCTGACCTGCACCGCAACCACTATAGCCCATCCGCGGGAGCTCTCCATGAGCCCGAGCGCATTCTCGGTGCGGAAGGCGACTTCCTCGGCCGTGACGAACATCCTCGCACCGCCTCGTTCTTTTTCCGCGTTCTTCTTCGCGGGGGGCAGTGTTGCGTTACCTCTCCCTGGGAACGTCTCAACGTCTGCCTGCACGGTCTTGGCTGCGAACGTCGAGGTGCTACCGGTGTTAGCCTTCTTCCCCCAGAACCATCCCTTCTTTTCCTTCTGCGCCGGCAGTCGCTCCTCGACTGTTTCCTGCACAGGCGTCTGAAGAGGCACGGGTTCGTTTCCGTTTGTAGGCTGCAGACGGCGCGCTAGCCGGCGCGCCATGTCTTCATCTCGCCACCACAATGTGTTCTGTGACTGCAATGGGTCTGCAGCCGTGGGGGATTCTCCAAACCGTCCCCAGTCGCTAAACTCCCGTCCAGGGGACCATTCTTGGCTGTTATTTGCGGCCTGGCTGGATTCGTGCGCAGCGGGTGATTTCTTCTCATTGCTGCCTAGATTTAACTTCACGCGAGCCACGCGGCAAGGTTCGCCGCGCTGACGCATCTCTTCCATACCACTGAGGATAGCATCCGGAGGTACGACGGCCTCAGGAATGAGCGTCAAATGAGCAAGCTTAGGAGTAGTGTGTAGACTACCTAGGTATACTAAGAAGTCATGTATTTCGGGTAGTAAAAGTTCTAATAACGAACCGTCATCAAGTGACAGCTGGACCGAATGGGCCTCCTGCGTCTGTCGAATGCGGGTTGGTAACGATGCAAGATGCTGCTGTAGCTGGGAGGTCAAAGAGCCTTCTTGTGCGCTATGATCTCCAGCATGCACACTGTATGGAGGTGGAAACTCCTCCTCGCGAATATTTTTAGAGCCCATCTCGGCGTTAATTGATTCAGCTGTAAAGAGAGTAAGTTCGGTGTCCTAGGCTGAATCTATTACACACGGACCAGGCTAAAGTCGGTTTGTTTGACAAGAATACTGGAGTGATTTGAGGTGTCCTAGTATAAACTGACTCCCAAAATTCTGAGATTGTTGCACGTTCTTTAGTTGAACAACAAGGGACAAACGGACGGCCAAAGTAGGTAGAGAGAATCAAAGGATATCTAGGTAGATAGGGTCTGGTGGTTATGAATGAATGTCCGAAACCCGACGGCACGAGTTGCCATTGAAGTGGATTAGTGCTAAAGCTCACGAGGTTTAGCGCGTGGGGAAGATCGAAACTAAAGGCAGAATTATTCTAGAAGATTGCCTCAATAGGACTCAAAATGTACTTATGTACACTGCCTCTGGTTCATGTGGCCAAAGTGGAGATACACCTGGTTTGCCAATAAATTACGCTTCACAGCCACGAAGAAGGATTCGGGGGAAATTGTCCACGCGAGGGGACCATTTGCGCGCAAAATACCGGGAATTTGCTGCGATCGACCCGTATCAGGCCGTATTACGCCCACGTGTATCTATCTGCCTTTGATATGCCAAGGTAGAATGTGTCAGCAAAACTATCCCTTATTACTAGTGTACAAACCTAGTTATTTGCTTGTACTTGGCGATAAATCGTATAGGCAGTGTAGGGTATCTGTCCTTACCTATTATAGTGTAGAGTTCAACTAATACACTCACCTATTCAGCCTTGCGCTCAGCCCTTGGAGCACACTATCGGATCCAGCAAACTTATTCCCGTAACCGAGACAAACGAGCAGAGTGATCAGACTATCGGACGAGGTTGGAAACACTTCTAGCACTAGTATGCGCTACTATGTAGGTAAGCAGGCTCGGTGTCGTTTTCGTCCTGGTGTGTTTTATATTATATTACTGAATATCCAGTCGTAGGGCCATGTGGCATGTCGCACAGCAATGGTGGGCGCAACTCGTGCAGCACATTCAGAGGGTGACGCGACGTTTCTGCACAATTGATGTTTGCATTTCTAGAAATGCCTTGGCATTTGAACTCACACAATCACCATCATATGATTGGAAGTGGTAAATGATGAGCAGGCAATGCCCAACAAGCCATCACCACGCCGCCATGGTGAGATTCAACATGGCCACTCGATGTAACGGAATGCGAAAATCTAGGAATTCTTAATGAAGAAAAGAGAATGTAAACCATCAAGGTCTTAATGGAATCTCCAAGGTAAAAAGTACCTAATCTAATCCGATTCTAGGTCCGGTGACCAACCCCACTGTGGCTTAACCACGCCACCTTGTTTAGTCAAGGTACACTACTACCTAATATCACCATTCTATACTTACCGTACTAGGCAGCACCCAACTAAGGTTAAGTACTTAGGCTAGTGAATAATTAAATATAGTTAGTGGGTACTTAAGAAAGTATGCCTTGAGCCGCCAGGGTCCCCAGTCACATTTCCGTTGTCAGACGCAGTCCCAATGGTCCGGTTGCCGCTCATTACTGTAGACCCATGTCACACACCTTCAATGCGCCTTCAATGCATGACATATCCTGGGGATGTGGTAGGGCAGTAGTAGGGAGGTCAACGTGGTAGCAATTGCAACGAACAACGACTCATGATGGGAAATATAAGCCAGGCCAGGCTGGAGCTATGGCAAAGAGGGGTAAGCTCTGAATACCGCGCCGGAAGGGGCTTGGGGTTGAAACCAGTCGGTATCCGACTAGGTTAAGATACATATTAGCTGAACTGAGCTGATGATTTATGTGTTAAATCCCAATAATGTCACACGTGTCTGAATTGCTCTCTGCTGCCGCCAAGTCTCCCGTCTCTCCTGCGTCTCCTGGCATCTCCAACTTCCAAGACCATTCATGCCTTAGGTACCAAGACTAAATCACGTACCCATTCATTTTACGGCACGGTTTTATTTGACAGCTTCTCGCCGCTTCCTCTTCTCAGCCTGTGAGGCAATGTAGTATAGTGCACTTAGTATATCACCCGTTTGCCCACTTTGACTTTAGCACTGCCACTTAACTCTACAAAGAACCTCCAACAACAAACTGAGTTCTTTATAAATAACGTATCTGGCCTCCTTTGAGGCCCCCGTTCATCTATCAATCTACATGCTACGTTAGCTATTGTATCCCTCCGGACGATAGCTTCATTATTATAATATTCCTTATCCATCTCTTCCTCTACCACTCTCCATCACATTACCGCCTCGGAGAAGAGGTACCCTTCATTGCTCAGTTCCCAACATATCCGATTATCACTTCACTTTTCCTCTTCAACGCACCGCCAAAATGTCCTACAAGATCGCCGCACCCGATGAGGTAAGAATATCAGGCATCCCCCGTCTCCCCTCGAGAGTGTCCCCGGCGTCAAGGGCGACTAAAGAGAGTCCAACCAACCCCTTCTACTAGCTTGCACACCCTCACAGAGGCCCAATAATATGAAAATACAAGAATCATCACTAACTGTTGATTTCAAAAGTACCTTGCCATCACTGGCATGAACATCAAGAATGTACTCATCACCAAAACCGCATGGGTTTGGCCCTTCCAAAGATGCACCCGCTTCTCTGTACAGCCACATGACTATGCTATGAATTTGCAAGGTAAGTAGATCTGTATACTTATCGCACATCCACAGAACCGCCAACTAAGTATTCACTAGCCATGACCAAGGAAAAGCTGCAGTTCCTGCTTCCAGTTGTATTCACTATCGGCCCGTAAGTCATCAGCGCTTCCACCCCTGCAGCGCTCATTCCAAGTACTTACTGTTTAAAGTGATGTCAACACACGCGGTGCCAATTCCAAGTTCGCGCCTGACGCAGCGTCTGGAGAACATGCTCACGAAGAGGACCGTGGCGATGCTCTCATGAAGTATGCCATGCTCCTAGCGGATTCCTCCGAAAAGGAGAAGGGGGCCCAATACCTCGAGAATATCGTGAAGGGCATCATCGAAGGCGAAACCCGTGTACTAGTGTCCTCGATGAGCATGGAGGAAATATTTACCGAGCGAGAGGAGTTCAAGCGCCGTATCTTCCGCAACATCCAGGGAGAGCTCGACCAGTTCGGCCTCAAGATCTACAACGCCAACGTGAAGGAACTAAAAGACGCCGTCGGGTCCACATACTTCCAATCTCTGTCGCAGAAAGCCCACGAGGGCGCCACTAACCAAGCTCGTATCGATGTTGCAGACGCCCAGCTCCGAGGAAACGTGGGTGAAGCCGACAGACGGGGCCACCAGGAGCGACAAATCGCCAAGATCAACGCAGAGACAGCAGTGCAGAAGACAGACCGAGACATTGAGCGTGCCGCTGCCGAAGCTAACCTGGCCACCCAGAAGACCAACCTCACCCGCGATGTCGACATTGCTCGCATCCAAGCAAACCGCGCAACGGAATCCAGGGACGAGGACTTGAAGAAAGACGTTGAGATCAAGCGTGCGGCCGCCGAGCTCGAGCGCCTGCGTGCCTCGGACGTCGTCAAGGCCACTATTGCCCGCGAGGCGAAGCAGCAGGCGGCCGACGCGAAAGCGTACGAGATCGAGGCCGAGGCCAAAGCCCAGTTTGAATCCGCCAACCTAGTCGCCGACGCCAACCTACAGAAGCAGCTCAAGGAAGCCGAGGGTATCGTCGCCATGGCCGATGCGTACGCAAAACTCGGCCAGGCATTCGGCGGAGCGGACAACCTCCTGCGGTACATGATGATCGAGAAGGGCACGTATATTGCACTTGCCAAGGCCAACGCCGCGGCCGTGCAAGGCATGCAGCCCAAGATCAGCGTCTGGAACACGGGCGCGGAGGGCTCCGGATCGGGCGGAAGTGGCGGCGGCCAGGACAGCGCGGCGACGATGCGCAACATCTACCAATTGTTGCCGCCCCTGATGTCCACGATTCACGACCAGACTGGAATCACCCTGCCCGAATGGCAGTTTGGCAAACTCCCCGGCAACGAAGTTGCCCGACGAGATGAGAACCACGGAAGTAACGGGACAGGAAAGGACCACAGGTCCCGATAATCTATATCAGAGTAGGAGGTGAACCTCGGCATTAGGAGACTAACCTGTTCAAACTTCTTTCAATCGTTTTTTTTTCAAGTGGAGGGTTTTTTTTTTCTTTCGTTCACTCTCAACGGATACCTCTTTTGCATAGACGGCGTTAGGAGGCCTAGTAGCTCTGGGGATACCGGGGCGTTAGGCCGATTTCCATCAGCGATCCCCACAAGCAAAGGAATACTTTGATTGATTGGCAAGTAACTTAGCTCAATCAATCAAATAAAGAGATTTTGATTTCTTTTCAAGGCAAATAAATTATTTTCTTACTTGCAAGTAATTGACAATTAATTGCCAGTAATTTTTAGTATTTTTTTTAATTTTTTACAGGGTATTTTCGTTAAAAAAAGCTGTTGTAAACGCTAGTGGCCTTGTCACAAAAGCACTGCTAAGCACCGCCACACACACTAGCCACCACAGCCACATGTGGTCCGAAAATTTTCCGCTGCGCGGCTCCCTTTCCCCCTTATTTCCCCCTTATCGGACCCCTTTCCTTCCGCCGAAATTACTTATCTTTCTTGGTCAAGTTACTTGATCAAGAAAAGAAAATAATTACTTGAATCAGTCAATCATGCCGAAAATAGGTGTCAAGTCAAGCAAAGCAAAGTAAGGGTGGTTTTTTTGACTTACTTTGCTTGTGGGGATCGCTGATTTCCATACTCCGTAGTATACCCAATGAATTCTTCTTTGTCACACGAAAAGACTATGTTATTGCGTGAAATGTCCACGACTGTGTTAAGAATCTAGAGGCTAATAGGAGACCACTCCGAGGGGGTAAGGGGGTTAGTGGTTTAATGGTCTGCAGACAGGGCACGGACGCTTTGGCGCGTGTTCGCTGCGAGGGATTTTCCTCGTCACCTCACTTTTCCACCCCCATAAAGGGGGTGGTTTTTAGTGTGGTCGGAGGTTTTTATCCCGCCCGCCGTCCCTCGGGGCAGCGGTAGCCATTCGAAAGTCCAGACGGGGGTATTAGGCATACTACCGGTTTTCGAGCGGACTAGAAGGAAGGAAAGGAGGGTCGTTCTGGGTTGTGATTTTTTGCTTTTATTTAGTTTGGGCAGCTATTTAAGCCTTAGTCGAGGTAGCTAGCTCGCGTATAGCAAACCATCAGAGTTCAAGTAAACACTCATGCTCCCCCAATATATGCGTTCAACCAAGCCAAACCTATGATAGGCGTAGATAGTGTCAAAATAGTAGGTATATGAGTGGTTGATTGACTCAACTGACTGACTTCTAGGTAGGTGGGAAGACCTTTATATACACATGATTCGGTAACCGTTGCCCCTATTCTATAGTAACATGACGGTGACTCCTTTACCCCATATACTTTCGACAAATAGAGGACATGGCTCAAGTCCTTTCCCTTAGTATAAGAAATATGTAGCGCGCGTTCGCGTTTATTAAAGTAATCACACACAGATGTAACCAGTTGAGTAAGAAAAACACCGATTGTTAAGTGTTTTGTATATAGGACGTAGGAAATTCATAGTAGTGCAACATATAGTAGGGGGGCAATGCCGACTCCCTTAATCCGCTGGGCTTCCCCTTCCATATATCCCCCTTTTATCAGTTTACGGTCTAGTTAATATTCTATAACTTCCAAGCACGAGTGTCACGGAGAAGTGGGTCTATCCAGATCCCCTCTAGTGTGAATAGATCGGCTCAATAACAGTCCGAGTGATCTCATGTATAAATAGGTAGTTTTCTACACAGATTACACACTTAGAACTTAGACCTTAGATCATCTGAATACACTACTAGCAGATCGCTCCTACACCTAGCACTGGCTCCATTCCTCCAATCGATCACTCTCCACTCCTCCGCCAGAACGAGTAGTTTGAGAATAGCGCTAGGGGAGGTAGGACACAAACCGATAAACTTTTCGAGCTCAGAAGTAATAAGCATTCTGTAATGTTACCATGTTGCTCGACCGACAGAATCCTATGTATGCTAACTGCTGCGTGGACTACCTTGACCTAGTTCGCGGTCCCCTATCTACGTAACCTTACGTAGAATCCATGCCCAAAAGTGACTTGAGATCCTATATCTTCGTTAGTTTGCGGGATGAGATCACAAAACCTGCTGGTGACTCACCTCGAAAGTCCCTGAAAGGGTTTCATCTGTATCAAAAGTGAACTTTGCAAGCCGCGTCTTCTTTTTCTGGAGGTTGATAATGTTCTACAAGCCATTAGATGGCATCAGCATCGCAAAAATTGGGGTGGCCGAATTGAGTAACTACCTGCTCCACGGTATTTTCCATTATATATCGGAAAATTGTAACTTCTCGAGTCTGCCCCATCCGCAGGGCTCGTGCGACCGCTTGTTCTTCCACAGCTGGGTTCCACTGAGGCTCAACAAGATGCACATTATTGGCGACGGTCAAATTCAATCTGTTGCCGTGTAAGTATCTGTGAAAGCAAAGATGTGGTAGCTTCGGTGTGTATACCCAACAGCGCCCGTTCCAATAGACAAAAGTAACACTAGTACTTGAGGGTCATCTTTGAAGATCTTGAGGCTTCTAGATCTCTCTGTAGAACTTGTCCGACCGTCAATCTGAAGATATGGAATTCTTTCTCGTTTGAACAGATAAGAAAGGAGGTCCAATGTCGATGTCCAGCCGGAGAAGATAATGCTAGTTAAATTAGTACACAGCCGCCTCCTGTGACGACGAAATACTTACTGCTTTGAACCCGGCCCGTTTCGCGCTACATTTTGAACGACTGCTTCAAGTTTTGTCGAAAAGCCGGCGCGCGTCACCTTCCCTGTCATAGCTATCGTATCTTTATCGATAATCATGCTTGTGTTATGGTCATTGTCGTTTGCTTCACTTTCTTGACTGTCCAGAGAGTCAGGGAAGGGGCTATATTGATGCAATGGTCTTCTACAATCCGGACAGAAGGAGCAACTGCCTAGAAGTATCGAGGTGTCTTCGTCTATGGATGAGCAACGTTCGCATCCGTATTCTGGATGCACATGCCCCAGAGAACGTACGCCAGTTGTGGTCGATGAAAATGTTCCAAGGTTACAGAGCATACGCATTTTTAGCATTGTGGTGAAGAGCTTGCTGCAACTACTCTTGTCTCTCTTACTAATAAGAGAATCAATTTCCTTTTTTGTATTTTCTAGTATACGACTGTAAAGTTCGTATTCGTCAACGGAAAGCTGGAGCGTTACATCCTCTTGTAAAGCAGGGGGTAGAGTTAGGCACTTCTCGTTTCTTCGTAAGCAGTAAGCCTCTAGATACTCCTGAAGAGGCTTCGCAAAATTCGGTCCGCCTTCTGAAAGCGGGCCTAGAATATGTTTCTGAAACACTGCTTTGGTCGATAGAGGTGGAAGTTTGAGGAACTGGGCTAAAGATACTAGATCCTCTAGCTTATTCTGAATAGGTGTACCTGTGAGGCACCATCGCCTGCGAGATTCGAGATTTGCTGCGGCCTTGAACTGCTTGGAACCCGAGTTTCGGATCCAATGAGCTGGATGCGATCAGCTATTCCTGTCTCTACTCGAAGACGGAAATGGTAACTTCAGGTACGGAGCAAACTAAGGGTATATACCTTCATCGAGTACGACTCGATACCAGTCCATTTGGTAAAGGGCACGATGGCCATGCGAGTCTGCAGCCAGGGTTGCATAAGTAGTGAGAACTATACCAACTGACCTCATAGTTTCTAAGTCCCGAGGCCGTCCTTGTCCATGGAAACGAATCCAGCTTAGAGCTCCTGGAGAGAAGTGACTACTAGAGTTAGTTTTTGAGCACGGGTAGTTAGCTCGTAGTGCTTACGCTTGTATCTCAGATTCCCAGTTTTCGAGGAGCTCTATTAATGATTAGAATCTGATTGTAAATAACGCATTGTTGACTTACGAATTGACGACACAACCACCAAGGTTGCCTTCGTTCGCAGCTTGTTCGAATTATCGTTTCTAGTACTCTCGTAAAAGTTGCCGAAGTCGTCCGCCATTGGCATAGACTGTAAAATGGCCGCAAGCATCATAAGTGTCTTACCGAGCCCCATAACGTCAGCAATTAACCCCCCGAGAGACAGAGATAGTGAAAGTTCGGTTCTAGTAAGGAATCAGCAATTATACACCCAACAATACGGGACTGAAACTACATACTGAATGTTGACAACTCGGCGTAGCAATGTGGAAGCTCTCTGGCCGAATACTTCTTCTTCGCGCTGAAGAATGAATCGCAGACCCTTCTCTTGGTGCCTAATCGGTCTCAACATGATAAATTTACTATATATGTTCATCGTTCAATACTTACACCTTGAGCTTGGAGGTGAGTCCCACCTATAACTCCATCTCGTTATCTGCCACAGCGTTCAGCACAAACAAAACAAGTCAAAAAACAGAGTTTTTTTTGTTTTGCCTAACTTAACACTAAATTTTGGCTTATTTAACTAACTTAACTGATTTTATTGCTTGCTTTAACCTAAATACTTAACTAAAAAACTTAAGAAATTTTAAAAGTTATTTTTATTTTAAATAGCAGCTTAAAAACCTAAAAAATTGCTATAAAGCTAGTATTAAAAGTATTAAATAGCTTTTAATATACTTATTTTAAAGCGTAACTGTTATAAAATTATTATTAATTTTACTTAACTAAATACTTTTTTATATTTAGCTAATATAGCTAATATAAAAAAAACGTTTAAAATAAACTAGCAAAATAATAAAAATTACTTTTTATGCTTTTGCTATTAAATAATAAGTTTATAATTAAATTTTATATAGCTAGTTTTTTTTATTATTAAATATTATTTTAATTTATTTATATAAAAAAAAAAGTCTTTATTTAAATTATAATTATTATATACTTTACTTATTAGTTTTTTAGCAAAAAATTTAATAGCAATAGCAATAGTAATTTTTAAAGCTATATTATTAATATAATATTATTTTTAATATACTATTACATATTATTAAACTTTAAAAGCTTTTATAAAGTTTTTTTTTTATAAGCTTTTTAATTTTATACCTAAATAAAAAACTATAGTAGCTTAATAAGCAAATATTTTTTTAAATATTAAATAATATTTTTATAACTTTTTATAAGCTTTTTTAAAGTTTAAATAAATTTTTTAAACGTTTTTAGCGTTTAAAGCAGTTATACTTATATAATAATCTTTAAAGCAGCAGCATTGCTTATAAATACAAACTATAGTTATATACTTAAAGCTTTATTATATAAAAACAAATTGCTAGCAAAACTAGCGCTAAGTAAAAGTTTAAAGCTATAAAAAAAATAAAAAAAACAGTAGCAAAAACAATATATTAAAATTAAAATTGTATTTTTTAATTAAATAAAAACATATTAAATATATACGTAAATAGTTTTTAAGTTTTTTAAAAAAAGCTATTATATTAAGTAGGCTAGTATTATTACCTTTATATTAAAATATTATTAAAAAAAAAGGTTTTAAAATTTCGTTAATTTTACAGTAAACTTTTTAATCTTTAGCTATAAAGCAATATTTTGCCGGCATATATTTTTTAGATATAAAGTTTTGCTATAATATAATATAAAATTTATTAAAAACTTTTTTAAAAATAAAAAAGCTTTTAATTTTAGCATTAAAAAAGTTTTAACAAATATTATTATTAACTTTAATTATTAACTTTTAAAAATAAATATGTTTATTATTAGCAAAAATATTAGCTAGTTTAAATATATTAAAAGTTTTAGCAGTAAAATTATTATTATTATTAATAAATTTGTTAATTTATTTAAAAATAATGTTTTAAGTACTAGTATAGCTTTTAAGTTTAGTATAAAAAGCATTATAGCGTTAAAAAAAATAGCAAATTTATATATTAATAAAATAGCTTTTTTTAAAAGCAAAAAAAGTAATAGCTTTTATAAAAATATTATTAAAACAGTTAAATATAAAATATTAAATAATAATATTAATAATATAGCTTTAACAGTATATTTTATAATTTTAAACTTAACTTTTAATTTTATTAAAATAAACATTATTATTTAATATATATTATAACAAAATTTTAAAAGCTTTATTATTAATATTTATATTATTAAAAATAAAAAATTTTAATATAAATTAAATATTATAGTTATTAATTACTTAGTATAAATAATATTTAATATTTTTAGTAATATATAAGCTAATAATATATTATAAAGCTAATAGCCTAGTTTATAGTTTAAATTTTTAGTTAATATAATAAGAAACTATGCTAAAAAAGCTTTTTTTTAAAAAAAACTCCTAAAAATTAAAAAATATATTAATTTTAAACTTAGCAGCAGCTATTTTTATAATAACAGCTTTATAAGCCAACTTAAATATATTTTTAACCTAGTTTATTATAGTAATAAAGCTAACTTTAAATTTAAGTACTAAATTTAGGTTTAAAAACTTAAAAATATTAATAAATTATTATATACTAAATAAATTAAAAAATATGCTAAATATAATATAAAGCTTAACTAATAGCTATTTTTACTGTTTATTTATTAATTTAACTTGCTAAAATAGTTTTGCAAAAAACTAAACTAGTTTAAAAACAGTTAAAAAAGTAAGGTTTAAAAAAGTAAAAGTTAAAAAAGTAAAAGTATTTAATATTACCGGCTTTATATTTATATTAATGCTATAATAAGTATATAGGTAATATTTAGCCTTATTAGTAGCTATTTTATTAAATATTTTAAGTTTTTTTTTGTTATTATAAATATAATATATTTACTTTTTATTTTTTAGCAGAATTTTTAAGCTATTAAAGCTAATAATAACTAGTATAAAGTATATGCTATAATAAAAAATCTTTAAAATTATATTATTACTTATTTAAATATAAAATATATATTTTTTATTTAATATTATAATTTAAAAAAGCTATTGCTATAAAGTGTTAAAAAGTATATTATTAGCTAATATAACAACTTATTTATAAACAGTTAGCTTTAAAAACAGTAGCTAAAAGCCTATAAAATTAAAAAAGCTATACCTTAACATTTTTAAACTACCTTATTATCTAGTTAACTTTTTAACACTAGCAAATATATATAAAAAAGTATTATTTACTTATAAATAATAATATATTATACTTTAAAAAAATACTTATTTATACTATATAATAATATTTATAGCTAAATATACTAAGTTAAGCTGCTTTATTATCTAGTTAACTTTTTAGCACTAGCAAATATATATAAAAAAATACTATTTACCTATAGGTAGTAATATATTATACTTTAAAAAAATGCTTATTTATACTATATAATAATATTTATAGCTAAATATACTAACTTAATATTAAAATTAAATAGTAAGTAATAATATTAATAATAAGTAATAGTAATATAAATACTAAGTTAAGCTGCCTTATTATCTAGTTAACTTTTTAGCATTAGTAAATATATATAAAAAAATAATATTTACTTATAAATAGTAATATATTATACCTTAAAAAAATACTTATTTACGCTATATAATAATATTTATAGCTAAACATACTAACTTAATATTAAAGTTAAGCTGTTTTATTATTTAGTTAACTTTTTAATACTAGCAAATATATATAAAAAAATAATATTTATCTATAAGTAATAATATATTATACCTTAAAAAAATGCTTATTTATATTATATAATAATATTTATAGCTAAATATGCCAACTTAATATTAAAGTTAAATAGTAGGTAGTAATATTAATAATAAGTAATAATGTTAATAATAAGTAATAGTATTAATAATAGGTAATAAAGGTAGTAATAATAATAATAGTAAATAATAGCTAGTAAATGCTTTTATTATACTATATTAATATCTTGATTTATATAAGTATAGCTAATAAAATTAAATATTAAATATAAAAAAAAAAGTATTATTTAGCAACTTTTAAAATTTAATAAAAATTATATATATATATAGCTTTTAATTTACTAAT
Source organism: Xylaria sp. Z50 (assembly GCA_037356035.1). Taxonomy (NCBI): domain Eukaryota; kingdom Fungi; phylum Ascomycota; class Sordariomycetes; order Xylariales; family Xylariaceae; genus Xylaria; species Xylaria sp. Z50. Next base: position 49,771 of record JBAWJU010000069.1, read on the forward strand.
TATATATATATAATTTTTATAGCTTAAATTATAAAAATAATAATATTATAAGTAAATAAAATATAAAAATTAGTAGTAGTAATAATAATAATAAGTAATAGCTAGCAAATACTTTTGTTATATTATATTAGTATCTTAATTTATATAAATATAGCTAATAAAACTAGATATTAAAATGCAAAAAAAAAAGTATTATTTAGCAACTTTTAAAATTTAATAAAAATTATATATATATATAGCCTTTAATTTATTAATTACGCACATATAATTTTTATAGCTTAAATTATAAAAGTAATAATATTATAAGTAGTTAAAAGTACAGGTATTAATAATAAAAATAAATAGTAAAAATAGGTAGTAAAAAAAATAAAAGCTAACTTTTTAACCTAGTTAAAAACTATTAATTTATTAAAATTAGCGTAGTTATATAAATTAATTAAAAAATATATTAAAAAAAAGCTAAAAATATACTAATTTTAAATATATTATTTTTATTATTTAAATTATAAAAGTAGTAATATTATAAGCAAATAAAATATAAAAATTAGTAGTAAAAATAATAAAAATAGTAAAAATAAATTAGTTAAAAAAATAAAAGCTAACTTTTTAACTTAATATTAAAAAACTATTAATTTACTAAAATTAGCGTAGCTATATAAATTAATTAAAAAATATATTAAAAAAAAGCTAAAAATATATTAATTTTATATATATTGTTTTTATTATCTTAATTATAAAAGTAATAATATTACAGGCAAATAAAATATAAAAATTAATAGTAAAAATAGTAAAAGTAAATAGTTTATAAATAATATAAAAAATAAAAGTAAACTTTTTATAGCTAGTTAAAATAAAAATAGTTATTTAAATTAAATAAAAAATATATAAAAAAAAGCTAAAAATATACTAATTTTAAAAATGCTGTTTTTATTGTTTAAATTATAATAGTTATAGTGTTATAAATAAATAAAATAACTAGTTAAAATTATAATTATAAGTTATAACTATAGAAACTTTTTTAAAAAGCTTTTATAGTTATATAACTTAGCTAAAAACATTAGCATAAAAATAAAAATAATATAATTTAAAAGGTTTAACTATGCTAATAATAAATCTGTTAAAATTTTAACGCTAAATATAAAGCATATAACATTATTAATATATAAAGTTAAAAAAGCTTATAATATTAGTAATTAATATAAAGTATAAAAATATAAAGTAAAAATAAATAAAAGTATAAATAAGGGTATAAATAAGGGTATAAGTAAAAGTAGGTAAAGGTAAAAAAATAAACTTTTTAATTAGTAATTTTAACAGCTTTTTTTAACAGCTTTTTTTAATAAAAATACCTTATAAAAAATTAAAAAAAATACTAAAAATTACTTGCTAACTTTGTTAATTAATTATAAGTAATTAACAATTAATAAAAATTTTTATTTTGCTTGTAAATAATTTAAAAATCGTTATTTTAATTAATTAAGCTAAGTTATTTATCAATTAGTCAAAGTATTTCTTTGATTACGCTGAACGCTGATCTGCCACTATATCTGTGTGTGCCAGCGACTCTAATATTCTTCCAACCTCTTCTGATATCTCGTTTTTAGTTGCCCGAGTAGGACCATTTCTGATGGCGATCAGGTCTCTCATATTCCAGTCCTCGTTAGTGAAGCGGAGGAACTGTGGGTTATGATACACGAGCTCTGCATGCAACGATGATCGAGGATGCTGAAGATATGCAGACGCCTGCGACAGTCGGGAAGCTACGTCGTCTGCAGCTGATTTTGAGCCGAAAATATTGATTGTTAAGGGAAATGACAGAGACGCATCTTCAGCTCGCCGCCGACGCTTAAGAAAGATATTAGACTCTACGACAGCTTCAAACCTCAACATTGGTGTTTCGCGGATAGCACTTAATCCGGAAGCGGTCCGAGTGTCTAGGACGGCAAACTCATCCTTGTTTTCAGATAAGAGAACATAAATACCGCTTTTCTCTCTCACACAGAAACATTCAAACCCTGCAGTACTACGGGTAACCTGGTAATCTGAGAGCCTGATGTTGCCGAAGACTTTTGCCGCGGCATCGTATAGCTGCAGGTAAAATGTGAGAAAAAAAAAAGGGTTAATTATGTTAGAAGGTCCGGTGTCTTACTGTACCGTAACAGATCTCAAAGTCGGCGGCTTTGTTACTATGGTGACAATCAAATCCTCAGCATCAATCAACGGCAAATAAAAAACACGAGAGAGAAGATTCAATGCAGACTTCGCTTACATTTCGAGATTGTATCCGTCCATTTCGACTACCAAGGATGTTGATTTCGCAGAATACCTCTCTCATTCTGCTGAAGCCCACCTGTGTTGTTCCTACGTATGTACTATAAGTAACTAAGCTTTTTATTTTTCTTATTTTGGGGGAAAGGAGGGGTCAAGGAACGGCTTACAAGGCGTAGAATTTGGGGCTCGAGAGCTGGCTATGCAGGCACAGGCGCAGCGCAGTTGGGAACTAAGCCGCCGCCGCGTCGCATCCACGGATGATAATTGATAATGCCTCGCCATCGGCACTTCCTTGGTGGCATTGGCCAAAGAATATCTGTAACTACACCGCATGCTCATCTAATCTCAACACCTGCCCACCCGACTTCTTCATTCTCGACATTTGATCCTCAGCCGTGGTACGCACCAGTCTTAGCGTTCTTGACGATACTTAGCCATCTCGCTTCACAATGACAGGGCCAAGGCAAGACGCCTTTCAACAAGCGCTCAAGCGTTTCAAAGATACCCTTCACCCAAAGCTCGCCAAAGAATTCTCCCTTTGCACTTTGGAAGATGTCCGTCAAATTTGCCGCGATATTCAAACTACTCACGGCCAAGAGGGAAAACTTCGGTATATGCGACGGCTCGAAGGCTTCATTGAAGCCATGGAACAGTTTGGAAAAGTGATAGAATTGTTTGTCAATGTCAGCGAGGTTGTATGCTTCGTGTGGGTGAGTGATGAAACCAACCGAGTGCATGATCTCGCTTATTTACATTTAGTAGGGGCCAATTAAATTGCTACTGGTTGTGAGTATCTGGGAAGATCCGACTCTTCTAACATAGTTACTTTAGGCTTACTGAATATGTTTGCGTTAGATCGCAAGTACTTATATAGAGTCCTTCGATAAGTTACTTGACGTCTATGACCAGGTAGGGAATACTATTCCCGGTCTTCTGCGTTACCGGACAGTCTTCCAGGAACACCCTCCTCTCGCAACCGTCCTTGAAGATTACTACTCGGACATCTTAGCTTTCCATCAAGCAGCGCTCTTGGTCTTTAGGCGACCCAGTATGTCCCGTGTTTTTCCTTCCTAAAATCTTCATGCATATTAATGCCAATAACGTACTGTGCAGAATGGGAGGTCTTCTTTCACTCAACTTGGAGGACTTTTAACAGCAAATTCGGACCTATTCTACAAAGCCTATCGAAGCGACGTGAACTATTAGAGAGTGAGAAAGGGTCGGCAACCCTCTACGAGATCCAAAAGCTTCGCGACGATCTTTCGGACAAAAGCGCACAGCATAAACAGAGAGCGGCCCAAGAGGACACCGAAAGGCATAAGCAGAAGGTAGCTTCTATACGAGAAAAGCTGGAAGCTCCAGATTATTGGATTGACCAGGAAATTTCCACGGAAGACAGGCTGGGATATAACTCAGGAATGTGGATATTTGAAGATTCGAATTTTTGCAGTTGGGTGAGCAATGATGTGACAGGACATCGTGTTCTATATGTCAATGGAATACCCGGTGCAGGTTTGTCGTGCTCATTGATACTATTGAACACGTGCTGAATGCATTTAGGCAAAACGACACTGATATCTGCGGTTATCGAGAGACTTTTAGATGGCAAATATTCTGAGGGTAACAAACCTTGCGTCGCTTATTTCTACTTCAAGCAAAAGCAACCGACCAAAGAGTCACACAACAGCCTCCTCAGAGCAATTCTAGCACAGCTCATTGACCGCGATCCCACCATGTCTGATCATGTTTTCAAGCAAGTGTCTTGCATTGAAGGTGTGAGTATACGGTCCACGAACAAACTTCAAATGTTGGTTAAGGCTGCCCTGGAAAGTTACCCAGTCTCATACATCGTGCTTGACGGACTGGATGAATGCGCCCCGACAGAAGCAGAAAAATCGATCAACTGGCTCTTGTCTCTTAAAAATGGAGGATTAGAGGATGCTAGTGCCAAATTACGTGTTTTATTTTGTGGTCAACGAGAGTGAGCAATCCTAAAACCTCGATTGCTGCTGTTTATCTTTCCCCTCTCTCTCTTAGCTACTCCTACCGTTAAAATTTCCACAGGTCTCGCTGTACATAGCGGTACTAACTCCGATTATTCTAGCGGCACTCTAGACAAGCTTCTCGCAGATCAGCCATCAATCTCGCTAGAGACATCCCGCCACACAGAGGACATTCGCCAATATTGTCGGAACTTTTGCCCTCGCATTCGAGAGAAATTCAATATCTCCGCGGACGAGGAAGACAGCATAGTCCAGAGTGTGACGAATAAAGCAGAAGGTAATCAAGTACCCTTCGAATAGTCGCCAAAATTACTAATAAGCTTGAAGGTATGTTTCTATACGCGCGCGTAGTGCTAGAGAATCTATTGAGCCAAACGAAGCTGTGTCGATTGCGAGAAGAAATGGAACCGGGTACATTCCCTCAAGGAATTGAGAAGGCGTGAGTGCACTGACGCTAAGCAGACTTGATTTCAAGAGCTAAGTTGACTGGTACCACTATAGGTACGAAAGGGTAGCCATAAGAATATTTGAAACATCATCAATAGACAAACGCGAGGATGCGATGAAAATCTTAGGTTGGATCACCTGCGCTAGACGGCTTCTCCGATGGCGCGAGATCCAGTCTCTCTTCTGTATTGACCCAGTTAAAGGGGACGTCGACTACGAGGAAAGGAGACTTAGGATTACATGCAAAGAGCTTTGCGGTTCTCTCATCGACGTACATCATTCGACTGATAAAAAGCAGGGTCCCGAGGATATTGTCACGATAGTTCATGAGACCGCTCGAGAGTAAGTCATCATATATAACAGATGGAAGGTTTAAGCTAATATTTATAGATACCTTTTCCAAAGAAAGTGGCTTGACGCCGGCCTCATTCATGCTCAAGTTTCCTCATTTTGTTTGAGATATCTCACATCAAGGCCATTTACATTGGGAATCAACAAGAAAGATATCATCCTGCATGCAGTGGCAGGATACTATTCTCTTCAGGACTACGCCGTCCAGTATTGGTTTGATCATCTTTGGCAATGTATAAAATCATTGGCCACGTTGTCCCCGGATCAGTCGAGAGGGGTGATCGACAATGCCCAAATATTCTTGGAAGCTTACGGAGTTCAATCAAAAATACAAGCATTCCAGGGGGAGAGCAGCCACGAAGAAATTTCCAAGATCGTTACAGAGCTTCCTGAAGACGGAAGCGAGAGAAACGCGTATTTCACTCTTGAGTTTCGAACAACACTGATTCGAAACACAATAGAGACAATTAGCCATTCGTCTCTCGGCTCTGCGGACGAACGTGTTTTGGTTAACCTCTATGGAGAAACTGCATGTTACAAATGCACCAAGCCATGGTGTGAATATTTCGTGACAGGATTTGAAAGTACCGAAGAACGAAGACAGCACACAAACCGTCATGATCTCCCGTTCCGCTGCCCTTTCGAGAGTTGCTATGCATTTCAATTGGGATTTGACTCCGACGAGAAATTAGGCCAACACAAGAGAACGCATCACCCCGATCCAGGTGCTGATAAGATTGCGTTTCCCAAAATACCCAGTAAGACCAGTAAGAAACGCCAAAATTTCTGGGCGGCTATTGAGCGGGGTGACTTATCCACAGTCGCAGCATTATTGGATTCCAGAGACTACGCGAACAGGGCAAAATCAAGGGATGAGTTTGGGACTCCACTCCCCTTAGCCGCGAAACACGGCCATTTTGAGCTTTGCAAGCTGTTGCTTGAGAGAATCACTGGGACTGCCTATCTACTAACTCAGGCCAATACGGCATTGATCGTGGCAGCTAGTGCTGGACATGTCAATGTCTGCGATTTGATGATTAAGAACGGCGCCAATATCAACCACGCTAGTCAGACGGGACGCACAGCACTACACAAAGCGGTAGTAGCCGGCAATCTTCACATAGTAGCTCTACTGGTTAATCAGAAAGAATGCATTATAGACGTACCCGACAACTCCGGCATAACACCATTTTGTGATGCGTGTGCCTTTGGTCATCTAGACATCGTCAAATTGCTGGTTGAAACGGGGAAGATCCAGGTCGAGCGTGGTCGAGATGGAGTATCATCGGTCAGTCCGGAGCCAATATCACCATTAAGCTATGCTTGCATTCGAGGCCATCTTTCTGTCGTGCAGTATCTTCTACAACATGGACAGGTTAAATTACCTGATGAGGGTATATTGAAAAGAGTGCTTGAGCAGGGCCATCATGCTATCTCTGACCTACTGCGTTCAACAATTGCCAACACAAGAGAGCCTATTGACTTGAAAACGATGCAAGGTGCCAAATTACTGCACAATATTCGATGCGCAGGCAGCACGAGCCTGGTGAAGTATGTTCGGTTTAGCCCCGGTGGAAAGTATTTGGCAGCTGGAGTATGTTACCCTTCGACCTATTTACTTTCCACTCTAGTCACTCTTCAAAGTCAGAGTTGCCTGTTTAGCGACAAGCATATCTCAAGAGCATTCAGAGCTGCTTAAACTCCCTCCCATCCCTCTTGGAAGAGTGGTTATTGACCCTCGCGCATTATAGTGTTTCGAATTTATCCAGTTATTTGATGTGACCGAGGGAAAGTCTATTCACACGCTTAAGGCCAGTCTACATCATTTTCCGAGCCGTAGCATTTGCTTTAGCCCAGATGGAAAATATGTAGCGTCCGGGGGGGATAAGTCAATCATAGTAAGTTCTCGCCCTTATGATGGCTAGTTCTGATTGTAGCAGATCTGGGACTTTGTCACGGGAGATGTTCGCTCTACGTTCCCTTGCTCAATGATCATAACAACCCAATTCACGCAAGATGGTAGGAAACTCGCTTCCGGAAACAAAGATGGCAAGGTACAACTGTGGGATATTGAGACCGCGACAAACCCTTTGGAATTAACAACTTCTAAGGGTACCACCTCAATTTCAATCTCCCCGGACACAAAGTTTGTGGCTACGACTTCTCAGGATGAGCACCTCCGGATTTGGGTTTTTCAGAATATATCATTACTAGAGTGCTTAGGTAAACGCGAAAAAGGCGTTCAGAGTGTCGCCTTCTCCCCCAATGGACATAGCCTCGCCAGCTGTAGTGTAGACAATATTGTTAAGATATGGGAGCTCTCGGTCACCAAGGGGCTCACTGGCCAAGAGACCAATGAGTGGCGATGTATCAAGACATTCAGCAGCCATGCAGTAAGTTCAGCATTTTGGAAAGAAAGAAATGCAGAATAGTGCTTCTCTAACAATCCTAGGGTTGCTTCCCCAACGTTGGGTTCACTCCCGACGCCCAGTTAGTGTTCTCCTACTCCACAAGTAATGGAGTTACATTCTGGGATTCTCATACAGGCCAACATCAATTCAAACTCGATGGGCCCAAGACACCGATCATCTCGGTAGCCGCGAGTCCAATTAGCGGTTACTTTGCCACTGGGTCTGGATCCGGCAATGTGCAAATTTGGTCATACAAACGAGTTAGCGGCGCATAGGAATGTCATTAATGTAACTTGAGGTACTTACCGACCGAACATGAATATCAACGAGTGCAGCTGTCATTTCCCATTTGTAGGATTGAAGAGATGCGAAATAAGGTATAGAAGTTAATTACGGACTAAAAATTCTACACCCATCACAAGTTTCGCACACGAGACTGGTTTGAACGCATATATTGGGAGAGCATGAGCGTCTACTCGTGTCCTGGCAGTGCGCTATTCGCGAGCCGGCCAATTCCACGGCTCGAATAGTTGTTCGAACTAGAAAGCAAAAAATCAATACCCTGAACGATCCACCCCCCTCTAGAATTCGAATAGCTACCACCGAAGGACGGTAGGTGGGGTAAAAAAAACCTTCGATCACCCTAAAAACCACCCTCTTCGTAGGAGGTAGAAAAGTTAAGTGACGAAGAAAATCCCTCGCAGCGAACGCGCGGCGAAGCGGCCCCTATATAGAAGTCACCAGCCGGGTCTGTGCGGGATGCTAACCTGTCTGGGTGTAGAAAAAGCCATGTTGAATGTGAGTACTATCCAGTCGCGAAAGGGCTAGCTGCTATGCCAAATATGATACTGACAATATTCTCTGTTGAGGGGTGATGAGAAATGGGGTGCGACTCGAGTGAGTGCATGATACAAATTTAAATTTATTATGGTTGATCCGATTTTAACAGACATCAAGTAGAAGGGGACCGGATGAGATTATATAGTTAGACTTCTTGACCACGGATATAAGTTCTCTACGAAAGACGCCTTTCGCTACGTTAGGAAATATGGTGCGCCACGACAGTTGCCATGAGATATATGGTGCCTAAGGTCCTATGTCCCAGTGTGTATGCGTGTACCGGACGAACAGACGATGATGATATTGAGTCCCGTCAGCATAGCAATCACTTAGATTGGCTCCGCAAGGCGAAACGTAACGAGAAAGCATTGAGTATTCATGGTGCTCGCTTCGGGTAGCTCAACACACTATACCTTAAACGAGTAACGAGGGACCATGATTGTCTTGCATGGGTAACTAGATTTAGATGAATTGTGAGGTGTGCGATCGGACCCGAGATACACAGGATTACCTATAATAGATGGTGTCGAAACAGAAGGACTTGACTTGACCTACAGGACAGCCAAAGTCGACTCGGCGAGAACACCGTTCCAGCGCTTATGTATGTAGCAAGTTATGTCATCATTCCGCTTGAGGTACTATTGCACGACCTATTACCAGCCCTTGATCTTGACAATCAAGTAGGTACGGTTCGACTCGGAGCGATCGTTATGTTCCTGCGGTGGGTTCTCTACGTAAAATGGCACGGTACGATTCTCGAAGTGCAGAATCAAGGTAGCTACTGAGATGCTTGCCGTCAATCGATCGATGTAACCCTCATTGTTAGCATTCCAATGACAGTGAACCTCCATCGGGATAACATCAAACAAAGTTGAAACTGATAGACACTCATGCGCCAACACCCCCAGCTAGCAGGTGTCAGATACTTAAAAAATTGGCCTAGTTGGGATATCCAAGTAATGACATGATTGTGCGAAACAATGCACCTCGAAACTTCTCCTAGTCTAAGTCCACGGGCAGCGGGGGTCGAAGCGTCTTATCTTGAATAAGTCAAGATGAGGCATTACGTATATGGATCCAAATTGCGATAGCGGCCATTCGTCGCGAGCGAGGAGTGACGGGGCGGAAACTTTCCTACACAATACACAAACCATCAGCTACTAAGCGACAGCGTACGCAACCCCGCCCCTTTTTTTTCTCGCCCTCACGAAGAAGCACTTTCTTCCGAATTAGCAACTCAGTGACACTCGCCATAGCATTTATAGTGCTCTTATCGAATTTGCCGCGTTTAATAGTTATAATCGCTGTATTCGCGCAGACAAACTCGCGAGATAGAGCATGGGTGACGGAGACCAGGCGAGCGTTGATAATCATAAGTTGCAACTAAGTAATTTTGGTGCTCTTGTAGATATCAAGCAACTCTATTTAATGGAAAATATGCTATAATACTCCATAGAATGGACCACGATGTTGAAGGCGGGAGAAGGGGAGCGGGTCAGGAATGAGAGAGGGGGGGTGGTTGAAGGGAAGAAAACAGCCGGTCTGGACGACCCATCCCCGCACGGAATGCCCTCAGTGACTAAGTACTTATATATCTTCTACCTCGACATATTTAGTCAGCATTCATGCCGAAATGATGCGAGGGCCGTGCCGACATGTCCCTAATAATCGTTGGCAATGACATCATATCTTCATCGTTATGGAGATATTCAAAGACCGCAAGACGGACGCGGCGAAAGGTTTGCCCCCGTCGTACAGCCGTGTTGACATCTTGATTTATGGCAAGTTAGTGTCTGAATGAACATTTCGAGAGCTATGTACACACCTCCTAAATCATGCCGCCGATACCTGTGACGATTGCCAGCGCGGACTGTCGCAGCAATGCCGCCAATGGCAATAAGGCAGGCTACTATGCCAAATACAACGTTGACGATGGCCTCCGTTGAAACTGGTTGTGGCATTATACATGAAACTCATATGAAGATAACGAGTAGAATTATATGTAATTCGTGGTCTTCTGGGAACTAGCTTTGAGCAGAAGTCAATGGTATGGTTTTCGTTCTATTGTCAAAATTCTTCGTGTAAGATGGTTGGCTCTGGAGCACCGGCAACTGTATCAAGGATATTGGTGCTGAAGTCGGAGTTGTCTAAGAAGAGAGAGACAGATGGCAATAAGTGATAGAGATCAAAACAGCAACCCTCACCGACTGGTAGGTAAGCGATTAGAGGGTAAAATCAGATTTGAGAAAGAGGATATTAGATATGGCGCTAGAAACTATGGGACCTAATATGAAGCATGAGGTTAGCGGCCTTACTTTTAAGGTAGCAATGAGAATAATTACAATTGGGGGAGAGTTGATTGGCTGCCAAAAGTACCTAATGAGACCAGATACAACCGCCGAATCGTTTCTTGGTTTGCGAAAAGTAAAGGGATACTAACATGTACTATGTCGATACAAATCACACCCTAGTGTGTAAGAATTAGTATTTTGCGTAGTTGAAATAGAATCAGCTTGAATAAAGTGTCCGGGTGTCATGTTAGTTTTCAAGGATCTGGAATCTAATCTCTATTTTTTATATCTTTCTGACCACTGTAGAACTACACGTGCCTCTGCGTTAGCATACATGGTGCTTTCCAACAAGTGTACATGGTGTATAGGCATCTGTCAGCGTTTAAACCCCTGCTGTATCAACGCGGCAACTGTGCAAGTTTGCTATGGCGGTGTAAGCGATAATGGTGTGGCGGATTGTTGAAGTAGTAGGTATATGAGTAGTTAAATCAGTTAATTGACTTAGTAACTAACTAATAAGTAGGTAGGAGGACCTCTTATATACACCATTTGCCCCTATTCGTAGATTAACATAACAGTAACTCCTTAACCCTTTATACTTTTAACACTCCTGCTTAAGAAAATGCTTTATGTAAATAGCTTCACTTTTGCATACCTTAATACTTTGTAACTTTATGTGCCCGTATAACGCTTTTGCATGCCTCTATAGTTAGTAACTTCTGCATGCCTTTATAGTTAGTAACTTCTGCATGTCTTTATAGCTCCCGTATGCTTTTGTAATTTTTACTTGTTATATATTTCCGTATTTTTATTTCTTTAGGTAGCAACAGCTTCTGCAAATTCCTTTTTAGTGCCTGTTTAATTTTTTATAATTTTTAGCTGTATGCTTTATATATATGCCTGTTATATAAAGCAAGTAAACTTTATTTGCGACAAAAAAGCTTTTTTTATACTAAGTAAGATTTGTTTGCGTTAAATAAATTTTGTTTACGCTTTTTTTTTTTTATATTAGCAGGCTTAAAAAATAGCTTTAGCGTTATTAGTTAGTTTAACAGGTATTTTTTTTTTAGATCCGTTTATTATAATTGCGTTATTTGCTGCTTTGCGTACTGCTTGCTAACTTTTATATTGCTTGCTAACTTTGCGCTTATCGGCTTATTTTTTGTTTTACTAACTTTTATGCCGTTTATTAACTCTAACGTAATTGTTAAAGATATTGTTTGTTTGTTTGTTTAAACATAATTACTAAAAATTTTTTAAAGCTTTAAGGCATTTTTAAATTTTTTAAACATATTTTTTAAAAGTAGCTTAGTTAATTTATTAGCTATTATATTTTTAGTTTATACTTATTTTAGTTATATTATTTTTTGCTTTACTTATTTATAAATAAAATACGTTTAAATATTTATATAGTAATTTTAGTTATACTATATAAAATTTTTTATAAGCATAATTAACTTTTAATTATTATTATAAATAATTATAGCTACTGGTTTTTTTATAACTTTTTTTTTGTTTATTTTATAATTTACGCTTAATTTATTATATAAATAAGCTAGCTATATTGCTTTTTTAGCTATGTTAATAATTTTTTAATATTTTGCTTTATATGTTAATAATATAATAATTTGCTAAAGCTTAAAAAACTAGCTAATTATATTACTATTTAAGTTAAAAATATATTTAAAAGTTAACTTTTATATATTTAAGTTTTTTTTTTAGTTTAAATTAGTTTAGCTTACTAGTAGCTATAATAGCTTTTTTAAAACTAAAATATAAATTTTTATTTTTATAAAATAGCGTAATATATATTTAACTACAGCTTTATATATTAAAATAAAATTTAATAAATATTTATTAATATATAAAACTATAAAAGCTATATTAGGTTATATATTTAATATTAAATATATTAGCAATTTTATTAGCAATTAAAATTTATACTTATTTTTTGCTAAATATATATATTTATTATTAGCTTTATATAATTAAGTTGTTATTATTAAAGTATTAGTTAGCTTATAATTTTTTAGTTTAATTTATATAAATATTTTATTAATATATTTTTGCTAATTAAAATAAATAGTTTTACTTTTTTAATTACGTTATATATAAATGCTTAAATAGTATTAGCAAGGTTTTAAGTTTGTTATTTAAAACCTTTGTTTTAAAGCTGCTTTAACATTTTTTATTTTAAATTTATTTTTTTTAATAATAAAAAAATTATTAACGTAAGTGACGGTGGTGTGGCTGTGCTGGCAGCACAGCCCCACAACCACACCATCAGCCACAGCACACACACATAGGTGTGTATGCCTCACACACACTTGTTCTTTCCTTTCCCTTTTCCTTCCTCATACGTAGATTCCATACGAATAAAGTATTCTATCGCGAAGCCACGCCTTCCGTGATTACCTAACCGTGACAACGTAAACTATAATAAAAATTTTTATTTTTATATTTATAAAAATGCTATAGTTTATAAATAATAATTTAAAATTTAATATTGCTAAAAAATCTAATAATATTTTAAACTATATTTTAAACGTTTATTTTAAACTATATAAAGCTTTTTTTAGCTTGCAAATATATTTACTGCTATTTTTAAATTTTTTAGGCTGTTTAATATATATATCCTTTTTTATTTTTTTATAAAAAAACGCTATTTTAATGTTTATTTGCTTAATTTTTAAGTTTTATGCTATAGTAATTATAAATAAAACTTTATAGCTTATTAGCTTTACTATAAAAGCAAATATTTTAAAATAGTTAACTTTTTTAATTTGTTTAAAGCTTTTAATTATTTATTTAGCTTTAAAATAAGTAATTTTATTATTAAGTTTTTATTTTAGCTTATATATCTACTTTTTTTTTAATATATATATTTTTTTTTTTTGCTTAACTAGTTTTTAAATATTATTATTTACTAGTAATTAATATTTTATTTTTATTACTTTTTTTTATTTTTTATTATTATAATTTTTTAAGGCTTTTTTTATTATTAAAAGCTTAATATTTTTTAGTTATACTTTTAAAACTATAGCTAGTACTAGTATAATATAAAACGCCTAAATATTAGCGTTAAAAAGTAGCTAACAGCTTTTAAGTAAATATTATAGTTTTAAATAGCTAAAAATTAAAATTAAAGTTAATTTTTTTTTTTTTTTTTTTTTTTAAATTTAAAGTATTACTTATAAATAAAAAGTCTATAAATAATAAAAACTATAATTTGTTAGCGTTTATAGTAAATTTATTTATTATAATATTTTTATTATAAAATATAATATTTTAACGTTATTTTTTAGCTATAAGCAATATTAGTTTTTTAATTTTTAACGTTTTATTATAATTATTTATTTAAACCTTTATTAATACTATTTTTAAAAGTATTAATTTAGCAGCTAGTTTTTTATTAAAGTATATATTTTAATAAGCTATTTTAATTATAATACTTTTATTAGTTAAAATTTAGTAAACAAAGTTGTTATTATATTTTATTAAAATATTTAAAGCTTTTTTTAAGTTTAGCTTTTTTTATTTTATGCTAAAAAGTAAATATTATACTTTAATACCTAGTTGTTTAACATGCTTAATAGTAAGCTATTAGCTATATGCTTTTTTAAAAAAAATAATATTTAATATAAAGTAAAAGCTTTTATTTTAAAAATAGTTTATTATTATTATAATTTTTAGCTAATATTTAAAAAAAATTATTTTTTTTATTATTAAAAGCAAAAGCTTGTTTTAAATAATAATATTAAAATTTTTTGCTATTTTATTACTTTTATACTATTTAATTAAAGCAAGCTATATATAAACTCTTTTTTATAAAGCTTATTATTTAATATTTTTTAAAATAAATTTGCTTACTTTATTTATATAAATTAAACAGCATTTTTTTTTTTATTACTTAGCTTTTTATAATTAGTTAATAAATTTTTTAATATAAAACTAAATTTTTTTTTTGTTTATTATTGTTTTTAATATGCTAAGTTTACTATAAAAGTTAATTATAATAAGCTAATATTTTTTTTTTTTATAACTTTTAATATAGTATAAGCTATAAATATTTATATAAATAATATTTTTTATATATTTTTTTTAAAAAAAAATACTTTTATATAAACTTTTTTTTATTTTTTTTATAATATAGGCTTTATAAATATAATAAAGTTTAGCTTTATTTATTTTTTCTACTATTTTTTTTAGCTTTAATAAAAATACTTTATTAAAATAACTTATTTTTTTATATTATACTCTTATTTTAAAGCTTATTATATATATTACTAATATTAAAAATAAAGTTTAATTAATAAATAAAATAAAAAAGGTTTTAAATTTAAAAGCAAATATAATAATATTTAAAAGCTTTAAAAATTAAATTAAGCATTATTTTTTAAATAATAATATTTTAGCTTTTTTATTTAAAAGTTATATAATTAATATTAGGTTAACTTTTAGTTTTAAAGTATAAAATATATTATTAAATATAATTTTAATAAATTTTGCAGTAGTAATATATTTTTTAATTAAGTTTTTTTTTTTTTTTTATAAAGATTTTAATTTTACTTATTTTTTTAATTATTATTTTTTTTAAATTAAGCTTTTTATAATTAAATAATTTATTTTTATTTTAAATAATATACTGTTTATACTTTAAGTTTAAAACCTAAATTTTTATTAAAAAATACTTGCTTATATTATAAGTGCTTAAATTAAATAGTTTTTTTTTAGCATTTTAAACAAGGCTATTTGTTAGTAGGTGTACGTACGTGTAAAGGAAATAACAGATAAAACAAGTATGCAGGTGAGACTGGTGTTCTTATTATGTCTAAGGAAGGAACTATCTAGTAAGAAGAGAAGGAAGTAGCAGGCTTATTTATAATGGCCGCGGAAGGTACCGGACCCTTCCAGCAGGGGCCGGAAGGCACCTTAGTGCCTTCTATGTTTGTTTATACAACCATCACTATTATTTTTTATAACGTTTTATTTTAAAAAACTTATTAATATTATATACTATTTTTGCTTTTAATAAAGTTTATTTAGTTAGCTTATAATAAAATAAATATAAATAAAATAAGTATAAATAAAATAAATATAAATAAGGTATATAGTAATAAGTGTCACACCTGCGTCTGAGACACAACGGCCATTCTACCCGCTGCGGCAGGTTTCCCCAAAAGGAACGTGGAATAACCAAGGTGGTAGCTTGGTATTCTAGAATGGACTATATAGTACGGCAACCCCAGACCCCGCAGCCTCTGGTAGGGGGACCAGGCCTGCGGCCAGGCCGCAGCCAGTCTGCTAGGTATTACACCGTGACTATAAGTTAGGTATAAGTAAAATAATAGTATTAAAATAAAAATATATAATATTTAGCTTATATTTATAAAATCTTAGGTTTAAAAATAAAAAAGTAAATAACTAAATAAAGTAGCTATATTATATTTATTATATTATTATTATTAAAGCTGTTTTTATATTTTAGTTATATAGCTAGTATAGCTTTTTTTATTTTTTTTTTGCTGTTTTTTTTTTTTTTTGTTTTTTTATTTTAGATAGCTTTCTTATTTTAATTTTAAATATAAATCCTAGCATTTTGCTTTTATATATTTAATTTTACCGCAGTAGCTATATTTAGCCTTTTTAATTAATACTATTTTTTTTTTTTTAAAAATGTTGTTATTACTACTTATTTTTTTTTTTCTAATATTAGCTTTAGTTACTATAGCTAATATATTAGCATTTAATAATTAAAATATTTATTTTATATAAGCTTTTTTTGCTTTTATTATTAATATTATATTAGCAAAAGCAGAAATTTTATTTTTTACTATAGTTTAAAAAACTTAAGCCTAGGCTTTAAAATCTTTTTTAAGGCTATATATAAAATATATAGTAAAATAGCTATTAAAAACCTTATATTTTATTTTTACTTTAGCATATTTTTTTTATATTAACCTAATTTTATTAGCTAAAAGCTTAATAGTAAAAAAGTTTTTAATAGTTATATTTTTTTATTATATTATAAGCTAAAGTAATAAAATTATTTTATTTTTATTATAGCTTTTATTTGCTTATATAAATAGTTTTTTTACTATTAAAATATTATTAGTTATTTTATTATTTTTAAGCATAAGGCTATTTTATAATAGTAGTATTACTTTTTTTTATACTATTTTTTATTTTTTTAATAAATAAAAAAAAACTTAAAATATTTTTTTTAATAATTTTTTTAGTATATATTTATATATATTAATAATTTTTAGCATTATTATTATATTAAAAAGCTACTTATAATAAGTTTTTTAGCTTTTTAGCTTTTTAAAGTTATTAATTTTAGCAGCTACTATATTTATTTTTAATATAGTTTTACTGTTTATATTAATAATATTAGCAATGCTAGCAGCTTATTTAGTTATTATATTTACTATATAAAAGCTAAATAAATATAATAGTATTAATATTTAAGTTTGCAAAAAAGTTAATACTTATTTAAAAAATAATTTTTATAATTTTTTTTTTAGGCTATATAATTATTTAAAAAAAAAAAGTAAATTTAGCTTTAATATTAGTTAATTTATAATAAGGTATTTAATTAGCTTATTAAAGCTAAACTTTTTTAAAGTTTTTTGCTTTATGTTTTTAAATAGCAGTAATTATACTTTATAGCTAAATAAATTAATTTTATTAGCTAAAAATAGTATATTAACTTTATTTAGGTTTAGTTTATTATTATCTGTTTTAATTATTAATAAATTTATAAAAATATAATTATTTAGGTTATTTTTTTAAAAGCTTATATAATTTTACTATAAGTATATATTTTTAGCAAGATTTAGAAAATTAAAAATATTAAAATTACGTTATATAGTAACTAATTTAATAACTTGTTTTTTATTTTGTTATTAAGTATTAATCTAAGTATTTATAGTGTTATATTAATAAGAAGTTAATAATAAAATTTAGTGTATAATTTTAGCATTTTTAAGTTAATTTTATAAATTAAGAAATATATAGTAAGAAACTTAGCTAATTTTATTAGTATAATTAATTTATTTAATTTTAGTTAGTGGTTTCGGTAAGGGTTATATCCTTGTTAGCTTATAACCCTTTAGTAGAATAGTAATTAAATAATAAAATTCGTTTAATTTAGCTAGCCAAATATAGCTTAGTGAAAAAGTTCCGGGCTTATAACTTGTTAAAGTAGTAGGTATATGAGTGGTTGAATCAGTTGATTGACTTGGTAACTAACTAATGAGTAGGTGGGAGGACCTCTTATATACACCATTTGCCCCTATTCGTAGATTGACATGACAGTGACTCCTTGACCCCTTATACTTTCGACACGGATAATGGTTTCATTGGCCGCTAGACGGCTAACACGGAGTTAAGTCGGTCACTTAGGCTCTCACAGTATCCTTGCGACTAAAACTATGAGAATTTCAAAACTGCGTAGCCGAAGTGTGCAGCCTACACGCTGGTGCGGACCAACAACTGCTAAAGGCTGTAGGGTAGTATTGGGCTGGGAAGGGAGCATAATATCCTCCCATAATGGCTTTCGTTGTTGCATATTCTAACAAATAGTAAGCAATCTGGAAGTACCTACATGTAACAACAAAGCCTCACTGTTGTGGTTTGGTCTCTCGTCGCACCTGATCGACGATTCTTGGCCGTTGGTAATTTTCGGTGTGAAGAGCATTACACCCTTCATAGTTCATCCCAGGCTGATGGCGTCTTGTCGTTGGCCCGCTGGCTCCGCGGTCGGTAATAGGCTTCCAAATCTAATGTGTAGTTGGCGCACAGAGACTCCCGCCAACTGGAAACGAACATTCGAGCATTCATTGGAGATTGGCTCTCAGCGCCAAGGCTCGCATTGAGGTGGTTCTCATGGTGTTCTCCTCATGTGGCTGAGTAGGTACATAGATAGCCACGCACCATGATTACCTTCTGCTGCGAGCTGAAAGTACCCCAACACCATAATTACTTTTGGTGACAGGCTACATCAGTCGCCCCTATTCGCGCGAGAAGACCACGCGCACCTTAAATACCCATACCGCTCTCATTCAATCACAATTCTACCAACACAGAGGCACGATCGGATTCGGTTCCACCTAGCTAATTATCGAGATTCATTTTGCACTCTGTCTGTTTGCCTGTACCGTGAGCTGAGGCCTACCGCTTACTGTTACCACACACTACATGCTGTTCACATGATCTCTACAGACAACGACAATGACGGAGCCACACCCTATATATCTATCTCCTTCTAATGATTTTAGATCGAATGTGGACAGCGAAGGCATTGCAATCAATCAATCGGAAACGATTGAGTCGTTCTGGATGGACTTGGATTTGCTCGATGACCACATCCCAGACTCAGGGGTTCCGTGGGATCCACCTGAAATCCTCAATACCTCCTTTGAAACCGAGCCCAGACCCCTATATGGCTCGCATTCGACAAACACGTTATCAAATCAGCATGACTTCACAGGAGGGGACGACATACCTATATTGGAAACATCCATAGGTCCTGATATAGATTCTAATTTCGATTTCACGATAGATATGTCGGCGAACTTAGCTCAACTCAGCAGTTTGAGCAAAGAACAAGATTTCGAGTTGCCCATCCCTAATGACGGCGGCTTCAATTCAGCTGAGGTTGTCAGCAATCATAACAAAGACGCGCGACCAAGATTGAACCAGAGCCAAATAAACACACTCAATAAGTGGGTTGCTGGCTGCGCTGCACCATACCCGACAAAAAAGGAGAAACTGAGTTTGGCGAAACGTACGGGTCTCAAGGTTAGCCAGATCAGTTCATGGTTCAGTAGGCTTCGACAAAAGAGGTTCAGGGAGGCTTGTCCCAATCCTCCTCAAACTACACATACGATAACACCATCGCCCATGAAAGAGATGGAGCTCCCATTTCTCAGTTGCTACGAGTGGGGTTGTCGGCTAAGCCAGTTAAGTCTGCCCATCACGCATACCGAACATGTTCCATTAGGCGAAACTATTCGGCGATCTCGATCTCTACCATCATTTTTCACGGTAGACCATCTCCAGAACCGAACACATTGCCCAATATTTGGATGGCCTCAGAAAGGATCCCTAGATGTTGTCCTTTCTAACGACACTGAAAGGTCCTCCCTGAACAACCAGAGAGGCTTCATATGGCCTACAGGATCACTGGGCCCAAGCGGAGCTAGCTATTCTTCTCCTCGTCAACATTCAACACAATCATATATTTATAGATGGCTACAAGGGTTGCCTAACTCTGTCACCGAACTACATTTTTCTCAGCAGGACTACCATTTCCCAGGCCTCGAAACTCCTGACAGCTCTCGGCTTAATACTTCGACGCCAATAGAATGCCAGATGCAATATGGAGCCCGGGAGCCTTTAGATATGCAAGACTCAGCATCGATTGCCTGGTCCGCGAGACAAAGTGACTCATCAGCTGGGAGCCACAATTCTTTGGGTTCACGTAAAGGTCGACGCATTTTTGCCTACCCGAAAAGCAGAAATAAAAGCATTTCCATCCGGCAATATAGCCAAGATGATGAGGTGGGAACCGATGACCGGAAAAAATATGTTTGCACCGTCTGTAAATCCAGGTTTTCAAGACCGTTTCTTTTGAAACGTCATGAAGAGTCAGCTCATGCGCCTCAGCTGAAATGGATATGTGGTCCACATGACTCCTCATGTACCACTGATATTACCATACCGCCATGTCCAGTATGTAATGAGAGGAAACTCCCCACTGCTACCAATAGCCCAGAGGTATTGTACATTTGCCCGCATGACTTTAGTGAGTGCTGGTCGAATCCCGTTTCAGAACGTACATTTTTCAGGAGGGATGCTCTTCTCCAGCATTTGAACAACGTCCATAAGGAAATCTTTCAGGGCGAGTCACATTTCCGCCACCAGCCAAACCGACTCAACCTCGACGATTGGTCTTATATGGTTGACACCAGTAACTATGACTTGCGTTGTTATTTCTGTGGAGCCTCGAACGATAACTGGGATGCGAGATGCAAACACATTTGCGCGCATTTTGACGCTGGTACGACCATCAACCAGTGGAAGCCTACCTATAGCTTCAACTATAATCAGCCGGCGAATCCCAGTAAGCCATTCGATTTGTTCGCGCCACCTGGAACGACTAAGATCATGACGGATGAGATGTGTAAGGTAGAATGGGTTCGCAACACCGGCGACGGCTTGGAGGGCTGGTGTGGATTTTGCCGACCTGGACGTTGGTTGCTTATCGGTTCTTCACAGTTTAGACACGACCGTTCGATATTACATGGAATTTCCACCAAAACCGGTAAATCA
Source organism: Xylaria sp. Z50 (assembly GCA_037356035.1). Lineage (NCBI taxonomy): Eukaryota > Fungi > Ascomycota > Sordariomycetes > Xylariales > Xylariaceae > Xylaria > Xylaria sp. Z50. The sequence continues at coordinate 70,723 of JBAWJU010000069.1, forward strand.
TTCCCTGCGCCTATACGAATTAAGTGGACGATCACACACGGAATCGAGGGATTGTGCACTCGATGTAACAGCTGGGTAATGTTGAAGCGGACCGCAGTTGGTGGGGAATCTTGGTTCAGGCATTCAATTGAAGTACGAAAACTTCCTATTCATTCGTACGTCATACTAATGGAATGCAGTGCGAATCTAATATAACCTCCGAAGAAGAAAAAAAACGGCAGGTTGTTCATTTAAGGAGAGCTTTTGTGACGATTACGGCACAATACCATACCTATTAGGCTATAATCCCTGTAAAAGGAATGTCGAATAACTAAGGTGGCAGCCTAGTTATCTAGTATGGTCTATATAGTACGGCAGACAGCCCGTGACTTGCAGCCACCCTAGCGCTCTGATCCTAGGGCCTGCACACTGCTGGTTCGTTCTGCCGTAACTGCTTTTAACTATCTAAAGAGGAAACAAAACCTAATAAAGTAGTTAGTTTCTTTATTATTAGTTAGCTATTAATTGCTTTATATTTTATAAAAACCCTATTAAAGTAGGTTTGTTTTAATTAACTAGTTATTAATATAAAATATAAACAAGTTAACTATTTAAGCCGACTCTGTCATAATTCAGGTGCACCACCAATCACAGTGTACCATAGCTGTACATATCTCAGTACTCTCTCCTAGTGTGCTCCGCACACTAATCTTCCCTCCTACAAGCTTTATTCTTGTATAAAGCCTACTATATTGAAATACTAGATATTGTATCTGACCTCGAGAACTTCCCATTCGTGGCAGACTAGGTGTGACAGTTATGGCATAACCCCTATACCGAATAGGCTATAACCTTCCAAAAGGAACGTCGAATAACCAAGGTAGTAGCCTGGTTACCTAGTATGGTCTATATATACGGCAGCCAGCCTAGTAACTCGTAGCCGCCCGCAGGCCTGCACACTAGCTAGGTCGTGCTGCCGTAACTCGAGGCTATAAAGCTTAACACACACATATATTTTGTCAAAGTATAGGTTATACGTAAAATATATATTATAGATATTAAACATAAAAAACAGTCTAACCACAATAAATAAAATAATACTTTTAGCTTATATAGTAAATATGTATAAGGCATATGTACCTAGCTACCTAATAGTAATACCAGCCCCTTAATTCCAACATATTCTGCAATAGCAGGTCAAAATAACTAAATACAACTACTTCTTGGAACCAGATTATCGAGTTACGGCGTAATACCTTAGCATACTAGCTGCGGCTTGACCGCAGGGCCTGGTTCCCCCTACTGGAGGCTGCGGGCCCATTGTGTCTCAGACGCAGGTGTGACACCTTATAATCTTTTAAGAATAGATATAAGTCTGTACGTTCCTTATCGATATAACAGGTCTATAGTAGGGTCCAAGCGTCACATGGTCTATATAGCGTGCGGCAGACCCAGTTCGCCTCCCGTAATCCTAATCATAGTTAATGGCAGAAGCCATTAACTATGCTAGAGTCATTCTATCCTCATCACCTTTTATACTCAATAACTACACAGGTGCCCTTAGTAAACTCTAGTAAGACTGCTAATAAAACTATTTATATGCTTTCGTATAGGCTATAACAAGTAAAAATAATTGCTTAACTATAACATGTTGTTTTATATTTTAGGTTTTTTAATGACCAAAACATTGCTTTTTCCTCCTGATAGCTTCAACAATGATGGTTTTGACTAGTACGATGTTCTTATGCGTGCTATGTGTCTATGTGTCTATGGATAATTCAGAAGGGCATGCCCCAAGCACGTCGCGATATTCCGAGAGGATTGTCAGCATCTTCGGGTGGAATGGGCTGATGATCTGAAAATTGGTGCTCTGGTTCGTATCTCTGCAAGCGATGATGTTGTATTCGGAATACGCATCGCTCACAGCGAAGTCTCCGAATGCAACAACCTGCAGCGACGGCAGCCCGTCAAGGCCAAATGCCCATTCGAGGAACCTACGGAAACGGCCTCGGAGTCCTTGCAAAGCCTCAGCTTGGTCCATCCCGTCCCCCTCTACACTGCTAGCCAGACCCATCAACCCTCCATTATGTAGGAAGGGCTTCCTAAAGCCCAAAGATTCGTAGCGGTATATGTCTCTGCGGCACTGCCGGATATGTAATAGTTTTAAGGAAGTTTTGCGTTGGAAAGGCTGTAGGAGCCATTGCTTAAAGACGTGTTATTTCCTAGTAATCACGCTCAACGAATAATGGATTCTTACCAGTAGCTTGCCTGGGGAACACGATAGGCCTAGGCATTCAAGATCGAATCTAGAAAAGGGGCTATTCAGGGTAGGGTTTTCCATTAGAGCCTTACTCTCGAATGGAATATTTTCAAGGTCCTGCCAGTCATGGAACCCCTCAAAGTTCTCATGATCCTCACCCACGTCTCTGGCCATTGAGTGGTACACGAACTTCCTTAGAGTCACATGATTAGGAGCAAGCCACCCCAATAGGTCGAAAAGACCTTGAGATCCGTTAGGGAGTATGAAGAGTTCCTCGAGACCCGCGAACGCTAGAATGAATTCTCTTAAGTCGTCTGAGCGCATGAGCGAATACCTGCAAGACTGGAACTCGAGTCGCTGAAGATTTATCGTAATAGCTTGCGCGGCAATATAAAGGAGCTCCAGAGAGCCGTAACATCGACGAAGCGTGAGAGATGTAAGCATGCTAAAATCAGCCATGGTCATCATTGAGGATGTGATGGGCACGTATGTGAGCGATAAAACGCGAAGTTCCGGGAAATAAGGTCGAGGAGAGCGTTCGTCCATGTTGAGCATGGTCCCCAGATCACGGGCACCTTTCCCATAATAGTTGTCACTCTCTATCACCGCATCCCACGAGGCTTCTAGATGTACAAAATGCAAGTTAAACTCCTGTAGATGCATGGAATTGGATCGCAACGCCACTGACAAGGCCTTGAGATTTTTGGTAATCGGCCCCTTCCAGCCTAGGCTCCGAAGTTGACGGAACGATGAGAGGTCAATCGCATCATCATCATCATCATCATCATATACAGGGTAATCATCATGCCACCAGCCCGGACAGTCGGGGATGACCAGATGAAGAGATCTTAGATTCCTGCTCTGACGGAGGGTAACTATGCCATTGCTACCAAGTATTTCCGGGGGGATGCAAGTCCCTAAGTCCCAGCTGACTCACTGGTGTTAGAAGCTGATGACGGTTGATGTATGGGAGGGTGTAGAACCTGAAGCTCCGCAACTGGTTGTCCGCAAATCTACTGAGCACTAACCTAGCCCTCTGGGCCATACGATCGAAATATGTCAGATCCGGATACTTGCCATCGTCCTCCCATAGACTCGTGCCCCCGTTGGATATATGGGGGCAGTTGACGGGGAGCTCAAAGTCAGACCGAAAGTGGAACTCGGTTGAGAGTTGGTAGCATTGTTGTGGAAGGAGCATCGATGCTGGTTGAATGTAGTGGATCTTACTCTGAACTAGTCCAAGTACCACAGATCGCCATAGTGTCCTAGCGCTGAGCGCGCGCGCGTGACGGGATACGACAGAAAGTGACTTAAGGTCACCTTTGCTTAACTACAAAGTTTACTGTTTAGCACCCCATTCATGAGTGGTTCTTTGGGACGCTCTATACTTGTTCAGTTATCATGGTGAAGATTTCCGGTGGCAATTTGGTCAACATCCTGGGGGTTGTTGTCAGAGGTATTGTCACAAAGTGAATAGTAAGACCTGTAGGCAGCCAGAAGGTAAGTAGTAGGTTAGGGTTCAATAGATCGTAATGGGAATGGTGATGCAATTGACCCCTAAGCCCTCCAGTATTCTCATGGGGTGCCAGGGCACCTATATATACACAGATTCTCTACTACACCTACCCCCTAGGGTAGGTGTCACATTAGTCCGTAGCGATGCGAAGTCGCCGGTATGAACGTAGTTGAGATATAATGGGTTTTGTCAGGGAAGAAACATGAGGGAGGGTTGCCTCCAAGGCCTACTTATGGGAATAGAGAGTGGCAAAAATAAATGAGTCACACGCAGCTCAGGTTCCAGCCCATGCACAGTGGTACCAACATAGGCACGAAGATATGATCAGAGAGGGGGCACTCTGATTGGTGTTGCACCTAAATTATGACATAGAAGACCAAAAACAAGGGCTTTTGTACCCATCGAAGGACAATATCTTATCCCTTTTTACGTTTGGGTGTCCAGGTTGTGTTGCAATTTTTCCTCGGCTTTTTTTTACTTCCTTATAGCTGCTGGTATAGACTTGAATCGAGTCTAAGAATTCGCAGGGTTCTGCACCAGTATAATTCACTCTTTGCCCTCCGATTTCGTACGACAGGAAACATTTCGAAATAGTATCTCTCGTTCTTCTACCGAGACATCGAATGTTTCGGAGTATTTGTCTCACTTCGTCTAGAGCCGGGGGTATGATAGGAGGTTTAATTCTCGTAGTCCGTAGCAACCACTTACGTAAAAGCACCCGATCGTACTATATAAAATATGTTAAGGCTCTCAGCCTCGAATTACTAGGTATACAACATATGTTTCAGTCAGGCTGGGAATTGCTTTGCGGGAAGGCTTTATGTGAACGACGCTATTGAGTATTAATCGGGGGGCATAGGTGACTGAGAGAATGATGGTCACTACGTAGTATTTTTATCGCCCATCTTATATAGTAAGGACGATGCTTTTTTTTAAATAATTAATTGCTTTTAGAACACTAGAATCTGTTTATCTCGAGGGGATATACAATCTTTGGTAGCTCACCGCAATTGTGCTTGGTCGTTCCTCATGAGTCGAGAAATCTCAGTTTCCTAAAGGGCAAGTGGAAACGCTCTAACCTATGTAGGTTAGTCTAGTTCAAAGTTGTCATTGGGTTAGGTTTGCTAGTACTCCGTATAGGTACTTAGTTTTGACAATGCAACTACTCGTAACTAATTATACCTCAGCTCTTTCTCTTTGGTATCAAGACACCTACCTGCCTTGATGCTTCTCAGGTGAATATATATATATATATATATACTTACACGGTAATTTCGAGGAACCCATAGTAGCTCCCATCTGAGGAGATGAGAGGGCAATGTACATTTATGTTGGAGAAGGTGGGAATCCATGTTAGTGGGGTCGAGCGAGGGTACATGTAGTTCCTACACTAGCGCAGTTTGGCGGGGTGCAGCAGCAACAACATGCTAAAGCTCTAATCTATTTTTTTTCTTCCGTCTGCAAGACATGCCACCCATCCATCCATCTGCCTCGATTCCCACAACCACCACAGCATTTGCCGTCATGCATTCGTTGGTGGAGCCCAATGCGTGGGTGGTTCTTAGGCTGCCGTCTGGCAACTTGCGAGTGCTCCAAGTTGCGCCGAATACGTATGATCTCTCTGTCTTCGTCTGGCCTCACCCATTCCTTGCTGATGCTGATTCTTTCCTAGTACAACTTCTCTAGGGAAATACGGATCCTTTCCCACGAATCTTATTATCCACCGCCCGTATAACATTACATACGAATTACAAGATAGAAAGCCTGACGAGAATTTCAACCGGCTCCGCGTTGTACCAGCAGCCGAACTCTACGCCGACATTCTCTCCTCTGACGCAGACACACGAACTGCTGAGGATGCGACGCCAGTGCCCGATGCTGAAGGCGATGACGATGCCCCTCCTACGGGGATCGAATACTCCCTGGTTGACTCTGATTCCGGCGCTGTAGTTGCTACTACCGACCGTGTCGAGATCGACGCCTCGGCGCGCCAGACACTTACCATAGAAGAGATCGAGGCCTTGAAAAAGGACGGCACCGACGCCGGCAGAGAACTTATCACGAGGCTCATGTTGTCTCACACCGCCATCGACCAGAAAACAGAGTATTCTCTTGCAAAATATAAGCTGCTGAAAACGCGCAAGTATATAAGGCGGTTTTGTGTACTGCCACTAGACATACCCATGCTCAACTACTGGACTTTAGAAGACAAGGATGCCTCCAAGATCATGGATATGAGGGAAGAAATGATAGCACTCCTTGGGTGCTGGGCGAATGTCCATTTCGGTGGATCCGATCCATGCGAGGCACAACCAATAGCTAAGATAAAGCAAGAGGGAGAGGATACAAGCATGGTGGAGCCCGAGCCGGTACAGACATCATGCCCCGGCCGTTGGCTTGTTGTAGATGACACGAGCGGCCTACTCGTCGCTGCTATGGCTGAGCGAATGGGGATTCTCTACCCATCTGAGGCGGACAGACTAGCTAAAGAGCAGCGAGAGGCTAAGTCCTCCAAGCAAGGAGACTCAGCCGGCGGACGACAGCCCGTGCCGAAAGACGGAGAAGACACTCAGGCTCCCGCGAAGCCAACTGACGACGCCGAAGCGAAGCGTGAACCTGAAGACGTAGCTCAACCGATGTCTCCTAAAGCAACACACAAGCGGCCCCCAGAGCACCGTAGAGATGACTACATACCATACGCTCATGCAAACACAATAACTCACATACATCCGAATTCCCAGCCCAACCTCAGTTTTCTGAGATACTACGACTTCGACATCACGAATCCAAACCCTAACGCCCACCACCCCCTCTCCAAGCACCTGATGACTCTATCCTGGCTCCAGCTGTTAGAGCCAGCTCTCGACTCGACATACAGCTCCCCACCTCCCAATGTGACGCCGGAAGAGATCTACTCATGGAAGACCAACCGCCGGAGCACGTTTCACCGCAAGCGCAAGAGATGGATCCGGACCCGCCACATCATCGACACTACGCGGAAGGGGGAGTTTTCAGGGCTCGTAGTGGCCAGTTCAATGGATCCGATTTCCATCATGCGGTACACCGTCCCCTTACTCGCGGGAGGCGCCCCCATCGCCATCTACTCACCATCGATCGAACCGCTAACCGAGCTCGCGGACTGCTACAGCTTGGCGCGTCGTGCCGCGTGGGCCACGAACACGCCCGAGGAGGTAGCAGGGAAGACACTCGAAGAGCAGGAGCAGTGGGCCGGGAACGAGGAATTCCCGCTGAACCCAGCCCTCGTGCTCGGGGCCTCGATCCAGACCAGCCGCGTGAGGAAGTGGCAGGTCCTCCCGGGACGCACACACCCCTTGATGTCGAGCAGGGGCGGCGCCGAGGGCTACGTCTTCACAGCATGGAAGGTCAAGCCCGCCGAGGGCAAGGTTGAAGCCCGGGGCCATCTGCGGTCGAGGAAGCGCAAGGTTGACGATCAAAGCGCGGCTTGAGGAATACCTGGTACATACGAGCATTCATCACGAAAACAGGCTTTGGATTATGCCTAGTCGTCAGTGGCGTCGAAGACCAGTTTTGTATCCGGCATAAATATATATATATATATAGGCAGACAAAAAGATACCCCGTTAGACATGAGGATGGGACATTTCTCCCTTTGTGATTGATGTAGTAGTAGTAGTTCATTTAACTTCGTGGGCTGCGACGCGACTCGTAAAGTACCGCTAGGTCGGCCTGGCATGATTTATTTTATCTTGTGTGATGTCGAGTTCTTGGCTCTCTCATAACCCCTCCCTCTGTTTACAATGACTTGCCCATGAACTTTCTCTTCGTAAAGCTTAACCACCACTTGCTCGGCTTTCCGTCCTCGCCGTCCTCGTAGACCCGCGCGAGTAACCGCGTCGCGAGCTCTTGGCGCACTTGGGATAGGTACTGCCGTAGCTGTTCGGCGTCTTGGCGGTCTTGTGGCGGTTCGTACATCTGTGGGGGGACAGGGTCAGTGTGTGAACTGGATACATTGGCTTGATGGTGTAGAGCGTACCTGGTTGAGAGGGAAGCCCGGGTCCCCCGGTATGGAGAAGTTGAGGTCGAGGGCCGTGTTCATGACTTCCTTGGTGGCGTCGCGGGCGCCGTGGGTGGGGCGGATCTTGCCGAGGCACTCGCTGACGAAGAGGATGCCGTAGATCAGGAGGCGGTCGGCGGGGCCCTGGATCTCGAAGTTGCGGAAGAAGGTGTTGGCGCGGAACAGCGAGAGCACCTCGTCGAGGATGTCGTAGGATTCCGAGTCCGGGTCGGGCGACTCGTTGGGGGCGAGGGGCGGGTTCGCGGACGGCAGGACGTAGGCTGGGCCGCGGGTCTTGGTGCGCAGCGGGAGGAGAGGCACGTTGCCGATTAGACGCGGGATGGAAGGGTCCTCGTTGAACATGGAGTTGTAGGCCTGGTTGTTGGTGGTTGTTTGGTTAGCGAAAGGGTAGGATAAAGGTCTCGTGAGAGGAAATTCATCCTGTTGGTTGCCGCCACCGTCCCATCTTCGTGCCAATGTCTTCAAGTGAGTTGTTGGTGTTGAGGAAAGGTCAGGTGGTGCAAGTAGTTGGTTCTTCCTTGTCGTCATATGTACAAGGCGCATTGGGTGCCTAAGCTGTTTGACCACATTTGTAGGGATTATCTAACCAACATACCGGCATCTTGTCAATGGTTCGCCGCAGGGAGCCGGCACCACTCAGGGGTTATGTTGGCTTTATTTTGAGGATCGACTGTAGCAGTGGCTGAACGGTGAGCACGGAGATGTATGTACGGTGTGATGGAGGGGCTCTCGTCTCTACTGGGACAAGGCTACCAAATGTTGGCCGAAGGCTGACGTCGGGAGAATGACAAGCAACGAGATGGGACGTCACTCACTTGGACGGACAAACCCCGGCTAACACGTACATACCACGCCACACTAACCTATTATGTAATAGTGTAATTTTGTGGGGCCAATAAGTTGAGTCATCTATGTACCGTATAAGCACTGTATGTGGACTGTCTTTTTGCACTTTGAGTGTTTGTCTCTGCCTTGCATCATAGTTAGTATATTTGGAATGATACTACGTAATAATGACAGATATGTCTGCAGTTTCTTTTCAGCGTATTATTGGTATTAGACCATTCGACTAGTCGCATTCCCTAGTAGATATGATCAATCAGTAGTAATGTCTTAAAATCAGCAGATTCTGATTCCTGATTCCCAGGTCTGGCGTACGGTGCGAGCAGAGACGGTCGGGCTTCGGACTGTCAGTGGACGGAGCAGCGGTAAGTGTGGAGGACAATGTGGCACAGTTTCTGTGGCACGCAAACAAGCAGATCCCACAGAGCAGACCCACGACGCTGCACCACATCGCGAGAATTGGCTGTTTCGACGCCTCATACCGCCTCATACGGCCTAATGCCTCGACCGCACACACACACTCACACACACACTCGCACACACCACACCACAACTGGCGTCTAATCGGGGCCTCATTGGCGCCGGAGCTCTGGTGGTACCCACCCAAGAATACCCACCCAGGGTTATCTCAGCAAGGGGTGCCTAGTGTGGAGTCTCCATTGGCGGGCCATCGGACAGAGTCTCCCCCAGGTCACCTGCTCACGCGTAATGGTGGCATCTCACCTTCTCGCAGGTGCACACGGTAGATAAAAAGGGCCCCTCCAAGTCGCGTTACTCCCACCCGCCTTTGCTTCATCATTCCCCCCATTTAACCCATTTAAGTGCCTCCCACCTCCCACCTCCCACCTCCCACCTCACCTCCCACTTTCCACCTTCCATACACGCACACACACTCCCACACTCCTCCCTCCCACCTTCACACCCTCCTCACCCTCCTCCGTGGCTCTTTGTGGCCCTTCTCCGTATCCATTCTCTATATCCCATTTTACCGCCGCCGCCTCACACAGCGTCTCAAATCGCGTCGCATAGTATTCCGCTTTGATAGCGGGCGGCTATCAGTTTGCAGCTCAGCTCTGCCTTGCTCTGCTCGCGTTACGAACATAAAGTTGTGCTGAATTTCCCATTTCCCCCCACGTATTGAAAGCGTTGCATTGCAAGCCTGCGTACGCAACCTCTTGTCATCTTCTAGCGAGCCACCTACAAGTAGCTAGAACAAGGTAGCCTTTCAATCAAGATCAGAACATTCGCACTTTATCATGAGTAACTCGTAAGTTGCCCTTAGCCTCTTCTTGAATATGTCACTTAGTATATCATGTTTTGTGTGTTGACATAAACTTAAGGTACATTGAAGCTGTGCCGCCCCGCACACCCATGAACCATAATACCTCAGCGAACACGACAACACAATCATCCAGTACGCCCACCTTACAGGGCAATATGCACACCCCACCGATGGGCCCGAGGCCGAGGAGGCAGCGGTTGCAGCGCATAACTCCTCAGCCCGGGTCCCTCTACGATATTCTACACGATAATGCCGGGGACTCGCTTTTCCTGCGTCCCCAGCATTGGACAGACCTCCATACGAGGTTACTCGGCTGCCGTTTTGTACGGCTCCCTCCCCACGAGATGCCAACACCTCCCGCATCTTGTCCCTCATCTTTCCCGCCATCACCGCCGAACCCTCCATCACCCCAGAACCCTTCTCAGACAACCCCACCGTCTATCACCGCAATTGGTAGGCGTCTCAAGCTTCTCATGTCTGCAGAGAAGCCCGACGCTGCCAAGACTACCACTCTCGCCACCATCATGTCCGCCCTTTTCCCCCGTACCCTTAACACCCCTAGGCACAACAGTAACCTAGGTCTTCGCTTTGGTTCCCGTTTTTACCATGACATTATTTATTGTCAAATAAAATGGAAACTTCAACGTCCCCCCACCACGAGCCACCCGTCCTTCGATTCCACGTCAACCTTGACCCCATCCCATTCGATTAGCGACGTAGCAGCTTTAGCACCCGTTGAACAAACAGTGCTAGCCTATATCAGCCGCAGCCATCTTGATCGCACTAGGAGAGCCGGCTGTCACATAATGAGTGGGCCGAAGGGGATCCCCAATCACCCAGTCCATCGGCTGCAAGTACTTCGCGCAAAATCCCTGGCGCCAAAGAACGTGGACGAAGATACCTACTTCGTCGCTGCTATGATAGGCCTGGCTCAGGAATTCGTCTACCGCAATATCTGGTCCGGTGAGGGATTTACGCCTCGAGATGTCAAGGTCCATCTCATGACGGTCGCCGAAGAGGAAAATGCTTTCATAGTGTATACCGCAATAGTGCCCGCAGCCCTCCTTCGTATGTTCGACGACCCTGCTGCCGCACCAACCGGCAACTCAGAGATCAGAGTCGAGTACGTTCAGGTTCCGGCCTGGCCGGTACTAGGACTGAATGAGCGGTTAGGCAAGGCTCTCGGTGCAGATATCGTGGATGATCTTGATGTCGCCGCCCCGCCCAGTTTGGACGAAGAAGACCTCCCGCCTTGGGAGACCAGGGCGTCGCCGAAACGGAAAAGGGCGGTTTCCTCAGGGGGTGCCAACGCAAGCTTTTCGGAAGACCGCGATCATCTCAGAAGTAAATTCCAGAAAAAGCGGCGCATAGAAACGACTCCAGACACGCCCCCTGACCCTCGACGCCCCCATCCAGAATCGCGCAGATGTGGGCGTCGAGAGACAGGGATCACGGGGTTGGCTTGATGGTGCCTTATTCCAGACGAAAGTGCAACGAGGATTAATTAATAGCCTGGCGTTAATGGTGGGAAGGCATGGGATACCCAAATTACATCATGCGTACACATGGATTATGATGGTTTCGTATGGCATAACCGGGGGCTGGCATCTCTGGCGTTTATGTACTTGCGCGATTACCTGCGCGATTCCAAAAAGGCACGTAAAATGGCGCTAAGAACAGGCGGTATGTTGTTTGCATTTTGGCGGCGCACGGCTTATGATACACGGTTTAACGATTCTTGTACGATGACGGAAGGTGGGCATTTTCGGGCTGCAAGGAGTACGCATAAGCAGGGCGTTTTTTCAGCACTTAAAGAGCATATATACGGGGATTCGATGAGAGCTTCTCCGGCCTGCAGGGGTCAACGTGTTCCTCCTTGTCATCTATAGCTTTTCACCCAATTAAATTATACCCCTAGGTACGGTTACCTAGACATGATTCATCTCGGATGTCTTACATAGAAACAGGAATGGTACTCTTACAGGTGATGGTTTTACATAATATGAGTCTAGGGATAAATCCCGGCTGAATCCTTGGCTAGATCCTAGTAGATCGAGGCGATATTTGTTGACTTCCCAGGTTGGCAATTGGTCGTGTAAGACGGGCAGCTGATTGGCCCGCCCTATCCAGTCTATTTGACACTAGTCTACCAGGTAATTAAGATGTATTGTTCATGAGTCTAGCAGGTGCAAAAATTGTCGTGGTGATAACGTCACTGTACATCTGCCAATAGGTTTGCTGAGTTGCAAGTGTTCTTGGGATGTATTCACAACAGTTACACTACTGCTTACCTACCTAACTATCCGCTTCTATCCCTACCTAGACTATGCCACGTCATAGAATAGTCGTGGGCGGTAAGACCGATCCAGCGATGGAGATGGATTGTTTGCTACGGGAGGAGGTGTCTTAGAAAATAGTTGGAGTACGAACCTGAGTTATGTGATTGGTTGTGACAGCGTTGGCCGTGTGATGGAAGGGATGGACATAGAATGTTTGCTACGGCAGGAGGTGTCTTACAAAATATATGGAGTACAAGGCTGACTTGCGTGATTGGTTGTGACTGTATGGCCTGATGAGAAACACACGATTTACATGCGTGTAATATGAGTCATGTTACGCTGGATGCGATGGTCAGTTATCATAGGATGATCCTGTTGAAATAGAAGGGAATACGAGTTGATTGCTTGACTATTATAGGCTGTGAGAAGAAGTAAGGGGGTGCCCTATTGTATATCCAAACGGTGTCAGTTACGATGCATTCTATGTGCTACATAGCCTTGAAAAATGCTGTCAGCAGATCGAGCGTTTCGTTTTCTAATTCGTTAAACAATCTGCAGTTATGTGGTAGATGGCCGAGAATAAATGCAGAGAACATTCATAAGCCATCTTTGCTGATTTGTCTATTGGAATCTCAGATGTCTTGTAAATTAGTCATGGATTTCGGGATTATGGTCGTTCAATAAGGCAGGTTAAACACCTGTCTCTTGCTGTATTATGTTTAATATAATATTGGACAAGGTGAGACTTGTGGGGGGCGTCAATTAGGTACCCAACTCATCTCCCACGAAAGCTCGATGTTGGTGTTATTATTCTCGTACAGTTGTGGTGACCTCGTTAAGAGAACGTGACGGCAAAAACAACGTTGCTAATGCCTTACCGGCAATAGCAGCTTATATACTCCGTGACAGAGAAACATTACCGGTGTAGAACCGCAGCGCCACAGAAACCCACCCGTTAAATAAATTATACTTGTCAAAAGACACTGCCCGGACAGATGCCCGGAGCGATCCAGTACCGCAATATATGGCATACTCTGACAATACTTATTGATTTTTTTCTTCCTCTTCAGCAGAATATATCCGTGTCTGCTTTATCGACAAAACTCTTTCATGCACGCCGGACATGCAGACACGCCGCATTCCGGACACACGAAAGCCCATTTCTTGCGGACGACCCCGCAGAACCTGCAACCTGCCTGCGCCTTCCTCTTCGGCCACTGGAATCGGGGGTGAGCACATTCGGTTGAGGGGATCGGCGAGGGCTGACGTAGCTCTGTCTTGCATGAGGAGGATTCACATGCTTCCCTTATCTCCTTCCATCTGCGACGGGCTGCGTCCAACCTCTCTTCTAGTTCGGCAGCCCTGAGGCGCTCCAATGCTTCCCTTTCTTGCTCAAGCCGCCTTCTCGCAGCTACCTCTTCCGATCTCCTTTCCGCCTCCGCCACTCTCTCCTGGCGGATTCTTTCCTCCGCCGCGCGCTGTCTATCATCCCATCCTCTCCGCGCAGCCTCGCGAGAACGCTCTTCTGCCTGTCTCGCCTTTTCTTCTCTCAACTTGTCGAGCCGTGCCTTCTCTTCGGCGGCCCGTCTCTGTTCCTCGCGTTTCCGGGCCCGTTCTGCTTCGGCTGCCTTTCGTTCGCGCTCGGCTCGCGCCTCTGCGGCGCGCCGTTCTTCCCGTTGGCGTCCCCACTCTTGCTCCTCCTTGTACCGAGCCCACGCATATTGGACATCTAAATATATCTTGTCGTAGTTGGCACGCTTCGTTGAGTCCGATAGATACTCCCATGCTTCTTGAACCTATATCATTGAACCAAATGAGACTTTCTTTTTCTAATCCACATATTGTCCCTAGAAAGTTGCGCTTGGGGATATGTTAACAACTTACTTTGCGAAAGCCCGCGGCATCGGTAGATTTATCGGGCTTCTTGTCTGGGTGAGTAGCCCGGGCCAGGCTCAGGTACGCCCGCCGAATCTGCTGTTTGCTCGCGCTCTGGGACACGCCGAGGTCCGCGTAGTAGTCTGGTATCCTCGGTGACTGATTGATATCATCCATGGCATATTTTTTGCAAAAACCATGGAGGGGCCATTACTCACAATAGCTACATATACTACCAAATGGAAAATAACCGACGAACGACCTGGAATCTGACTGAGCTCCGCCGCTTTTCGTTTGAGTGCTCGTGGTGGAATATTCTGTGTTACGTTACGAGTCCACCCCCTTCTCGGTGCAGCTACCCGCCCGTAGTCGCTGCCACAAACGAAATAGACTTGCCGTGCCTCATTACAACACATTTGGATAAGACCTAAATGGCATGTCACAGAGAAGTGATTTTTCTAGACCCCAACCAGTGTAAGTTGAATCAAGTGAATAAAAGACTGAGTGATCCCATATATAAATAGGTAGTTTTTTATGTAGGTTATACATTTAGAATTTAGATCTTAGATTATCTGAATACGGTCCAAGCAGGTCGCTCTCAATCATAACACTGGCGCCCTTCTTTCAATTGATCACTCTCCGCTCCTCCGCGGATGGCACTATTTTTTATTCCTCTCCAACATTCTCCCTATGCTCGGAGCGGAATTTTCGGTTAGTATCTCGTTAGTTGAGGATGCGATTTGTCACAACTCCATGACATAAAACGGGGGAGTTCTCGTATATAGTAAATATATAGTTACGAAGTTTCCAGCAACTTCGTGCATCAACAAATATCATATCATACCCCCACACTGGCAGTCCTAACGCGATTATACTAGGCACTCGTCGGCGGCCCTACATATCTATATAAAGATTAATAATTAGAACTCTGCGTAAATTATATAAGAATATCATAAGGTCTCGAAGTTATTCGAAGAAGTATAATATGTTTTGTGAGAAACTTTGCATTACGTTGCACCTTATAGATCAAAGAAAGCGTTTCGTATGTAGTAATTGTCACGGTTTTACCCAGCGCTAGGCTCTTTGCGCAACAAGAAGGATTCATTATATCCCGTACATAAGTCCCTGGCATACTACAAAGCAGGCTCACAAAATTACGTAATATGGTTCCCTATATGCCACAGCCTAGGTTTAAGAGTAAAGTAAATACCTGTTGTTACACGAGGAGCCTCGCAATAACCACTCCGATGTCCTATACTATATACAAGTCATCTTCTTTGTCCCAAAAGACGTAACAGTGCCCAATTCTACTAGTAGATAGTGGTTATATCAGTAACGTGTAATATTATATACAATATTCAGGCCGCTGCCCCTCTAATTATCAACAACCGATATGAATTGATACTCAGTGATAGTTGGGTGTAATATCGCTAAGTCTGCTTTGAACCATCTTAAATTCGTGAATACTTCACCAGGTTTGACTTCCCGGTTTGTATCGAGCAGCGAGAGAATAAAGCCAACTAATAACAATGTAATTAGTAATCGTTGTCCCCTGATAATGAATATAGGCCTTTGAGGTAAGGAAAGATCGGTTACTTGACCTACATGTTGAGTCGTACTAACACTTCTATAGATATTCAACATACGTTCAGCAAAGCCTCAGGGTTTATTAAATAGGCGACGCCAACGGTCTCTGCGTTGGGATTTTATGGCTCGTGTCACAGTAGAGAAAACTTCTTCTATACCCTCCGAAGTCTTAGCAGAGCATTCGATGTAGGAAAATGCGCCTATTTTCTCTCGCACATCCTCTCCCTAGTAGATGTTAAAAGATTAGTGAGTGGTATTAACTATATGGAGATTAACGAACCTCTTCAGGGGACACAGGCTTTTGGTTGTATCTTTCCAGCCTTTTCAGCGTTTCTGGGTCAAAACGAAGATCCTTTTTCAGTCCGATAAGGAGGTATGGAATCTTGGGGGAAAACTTAAGCACCTCTATGATCCACTATTGTGAATTTGTTAGATCACTCGCTGCGGAGAATCCAGGGTCTTTTACCTTTTGCAGAACATTGACAAGTGAGCTAGGGCTAGCAATATTGAAACAAATCAGAACAATATCCCTTCCTCTATATGAAAGGCGTCGTAGCCCATCGTAATCCTCCTGGCCTTGACTATCCTGGACCGTAAATTTGCACAATTTACCGTTTATTAGACTAGTCTTCGAATATTCCTCGTGTATAGGTAGCCTAGCTACCTAGAAATTGTAAGCAACAAGGAATAGTGAAAGTTATCTTGAAAATTATATACCTCGATGAACAAGCCATGGGACCATTTCCTATCGAAACGTTAATGATGAAATAGTGAAGGGACGGTACGATTTATTTCGTCGTAGCACTCACTCCAGAAGCGCCGTCTTTCCAGCAGCGCCGTCCCCGACGCATATTAAGTTCGTGGCCTCAACCGCAGAGTTGTCCTGTGACCATAGGATATTGGATTTCTGAGTATAATTTCTGGATTGGATATTTGGCGCTTCCGAGACTGGAATCATTGCCGCATCTGAAAATAGTACAGGCTTGTTATAAACCATGGGAGTGTGGCCTTCCACTACTAATTCATATTGTGAAGTAATGCCCACACGAGAGAAGCCCCGGTTTACATCTTGGAACGGGGCTTCAGGGAGGCCCTGTCCCGGATCCGGCTGTCTTGAACTGTTGTCATCGTCCCCGCCAGTCCGTTCCTCTAGTGGCGTCATTCCTATCGTATCGCTGCCTCCGGATTCCATCTCGGGTCCCTTCCCGCGGGCTTTGGGGGAAACATTCCCTTTAGTTGGGGCGGCTTCCTGGAAATCGAGACAGCTTCTCTGAGACCCTACGCTGGGGTTATAGTGGTCCGACTCATTTAGATCTTCTTGAACTACCGTTTCCGCGTAGCTAGTGAGGCTGTCTAGATACTGCTGCAATATGTAGTTCGAACCGGCAGCTTGTGGCGAACTTCTCATATTAGCGACAATCGCTCTTAAAACGGCTAATTCTTCCATGATTTGTACAATTTGTCCAGTGTCTTGCTTGATCCTCGTCATATCGGAGCGAATAACCGTTGTGTCTTGCGTGACCTTTACCATATCGGAACGAATAACTGCTGTGTCTTCCTTGGTGCTCTTCGATAGCGAGATATTTATCATTTCGAGCGCTAAATTCAAGGACCCTCGATGCGCCTCTAGCGACATCCGGAGGTTAGCAACTTCATTTTTTCCCGACACGACCCATCTCAAAGGCGTGGATATCGAGGCGTCGTGTTTCTCCAGCACCGTATTGATCTGTTCGACAATTGCGTTACAATTAGTGATCACAGATAAAACCTGAGCTCGTAGCGCCTCGGGGAAAACGTCGTTCTCGTTTATGGCGCTATCATCTCGCAATAGCTCGAGCACAATTTGTAATTCCATGAGTTCCCGATTGACGGCTGTCAGATCCGTACGTGCCTCCCGGCAGCCGCGAATGAAGCTGGTGACAGCCATAATCGTTTTCCCTACTGCACCGAGAAGCGCGATAGCGCCGGTAGTTATTGATAACGGATCCATCTTCTCATATCGTCCTGTAGCCGAACTACTCTCTTTACATTGAGAACTTTGGATATGAAAAAGAATGTAGCGGAACACCAAGCTGATTGGGTTACAGTGTGGCTGAGCAAACCAAGCCTTCTTGAGGCGATGCATGAGGCCAATGTTGGCACCGAACCCCGCGCGTCCAGTCAGCAAGCCACAGTGGCCATGAAGGAGGGGGGACAGAATCCATAATTGATTCCTTTAGGAGTAATATGTTGAGTGAAAATGTAAATTAGCACGATTTAAGCCACTTTGATAATCGGTAGCTGAATAACCTAGTTGTCGTTGTAGTTGTGGTATATAATCTAAAGCTTTAAATAAACTTGCGCTAAGTAACTTCAAAAGTGTCGAAAGTATAAGGGATCAAGGAGCCACTGTCATGTTAAGTCTACGAATAGGGGCAACGGTGACCAGAATGTGTATATATAGAGGTCTTCCCACCTACCTAACAGAAAGACAATCATAACTGTACACTATTACGTACTATCGCGCTTTAGAATAGAGAAGGAGAGCAAGAGGTACCCGAGGAAATCCTACTTTCAGCTACCATATTTGCAAATCACAACCCTATAATGGTCGCATTACTCGAGTGTGCTGAATTAGCTAACTGACAAAGGGGACTTTCCTTGACCACACCGCCACACACGGCAGACTGAAAGGCAAGGGTTCTCCCTATTCACCGAATAGAGACAAGCGATGCATTGAATATATACTATATCATAGACGCGAGCCGCTTTCGCATTTAGCAGCAAGTAAAGATCACATAGATGCTATAGAGCTCCTATTGAAATTTCTCGTGGAAATGTAGAGAGTGATAAATTAAAAGGAAACCAATTCTTTCTCCAGCAGCAATGGGATAGAAGTGTATTCAAATGATCTAAACCCTAGGTTCTAAGCTTGTGAACAAATAGAGCAATAGACCTATTGGATTATTCGGTCCGTTTCACCGATCCAGGAGAAAATAGAACAGCCAGTGTTCATGGCTTTGCTAAGAACAAGGCGGCCTAGACTACTTGTGGTCGAAACGTCCTGGGTAGTTATAAACAAAACGCAAGGGAAGAGCATCAAAATTTTAGTTAAATAATAGACTCGGTTGCTGAAGGAATCCCCCCCCTTGCGAGTTTCAACAGACTGCGGACACTAGCTTTAGCTATTAATATGAAGACTCCGAACTCTCTTATCTAACCACCAGCGTGGCATACACTCTTCGCAGAGGGGAAGGTTATTCTAAAGGGCCCTGTACTTCCCTAAACAATAAGTAGAAACTTCTCCTTCCCCGATTGCACAGACACATAGTTCAGCCTTTTACAGACTAAGCAATTACATCACAAGCAATTCAACGACCTTGTTTGTGCTTAGTAACATTAACATTGAATGCGCTCTGCCGAGCGGCGCCGGGGCCCAGAGCCTGCAGCCAAGTGGAACATGTCTACCATCACTACTGCTGACTTTAATCCGCGGCCTGGATATGATACATTGGACCGGTTCATGCCTAGGATTCTGATTCTCCGTGCACACGAGCTCGTGATATATATGAGATCGAGCACGGCGTTACTTGGATAAACTAAGGGTCGGCCTTCCCGCAACACCAACACACAATTGAATTTGTAAAACCGGATCACGTAATACATTGTGCTTGACGTGGAGAAGGGATAAACCAAGCCAGGACACCTATTCCAGCCTGAAAGAAGACCTAATATTCTACGCCGGTAGCTCTTGGTGGTACGTCCTCGTTGTCAGGGGATTTGTCTCCAGAGTGAAGGTAGGTCACAGGTAGGTCGCAGCTAGGTAGAAGTATAGGGTAGGGACTTAATATTATTAATTCCTGGGCCTCCCATAGTAAGTGGGAGGGCTCTTCTCCTTATATACACCTAGGTAATACACTAGTCCCACCCATGTGGGTAGCTGCTACCCTATTGCTACATTGTACCCTGACACTCGTACAGATTCCCAATAACTAGCGATCTATTAGATACAAATCGGTAATACCAAAGGCGAGGAGAGGCACATGCAATCTATCCCCTTACGTTTCCAGCACGGTATGGTATTTAAGTAACAGGGTTAAACGAGGGTCAGCCTTCGACTGTCCCTTGACCTGCCATTAGAGTATCTAACCTATTCATACGCGGTTCTAGCGCCCCCTTTCAAAGAAAGCTCAACCTCGACAATAAACGCAAGACGGAAATACCTTTTTTAAGTATAGCCTTTACCTACAGCATTCACCTTAAATGTTCCTGTTACCCACATACATCGAAAAATACTAGCTTCGTCCCTAGGATCCCCGTGTCACAAGGGCAGGTATCCTGGGCTTGCGGATAGCTTCATATTTCTAATGCTCTAATAATTGGCTATGGCGTCAAAGGAATTTGTGAGGAAGAAGTTTTCCTCAGAGGGCTTTGGGGTTCAGCCAGCCTATATATATACATAAAATATAATTTCCTAGCCCAGTCGTGCGTAAGTCGGGGATTTGCAATTTCCAAAGCGGTGTCGTGCCTTACTTCCGTCAAGAAAGTAAACATAACTACTTACCTCATTCATTCTTCATGAATTTACGCTTACAAGCTCTCACCCGCACGTCTCTTTTGATTGAAGACATAATATGCTCAAGATTGTTGTTATTACTCGGTTGTATTTCTGACTGCAGCAAATCTTGCTCTATAATAGTAGCTACATATGGTATATATGCAAAAAACATTTAGCCGTGTGCGCCCGGGTCTAAGTATACCCACTACCCCCCTTTTACCCTGACGTTGGTGGCGCCAGGCTCGAGGGGTACCACGGATAATAATAAGGAACGGTGTATTGGGGTATCACGACAAGTACAAGTCTACAAACACCAAACCATAAAAGACGCCAGGGTTTTGAAGTGACCTCTTATGAGTGTCCACGGCCACGATTGCGGATTCCGGATTCCGGATCATCCAAGGCCAAACTGCGCCTCCTGTTCCATCGGTAGGGGAGTCGAGATATTCAAGGCCACATCCACGTCCTCGTCACCATTGATGACGCTCAGACTCGCGGCACTCCCATTTTCATCATTCATCCGCACTGCACTAGGTGCGGGACTAGGGATTGCGGAAGCACTGGTTTCGGTAACGAGGGCCGGTGCTGATGTGGACTTTTGTGAGCGGTATAGCGCGGCATGCTCCTCACGCTCTTTCATTAACTGTTTCTCGGTGTTAATCGCCTTGTTCCTTCTATCTTCAACTTCCTCCCTCCGCACTACTCTTCGTAGACCTTCGGAAGCTTGGATCAAGCCGTCGATACTAATTGCATGATTGGTCATTTGATGATTGATATACGTGTAAATGGCAGCAGGGGTGTCGCACTGCAACAGCTGCTGTTCATTGAGTTTCAAGAGCGCCAAAGCAACCTGAAAGAGGAATGTGGATCCGTCGCTGATGCATAGCACGACGTCCCAGACACGGAAGAGAGCCTCGGCTGAGAGACAATCTGTGAAAACGCTAAGGAACCACTGGAATGTCAAAGCCTCAAGCTCGATGCTGAGGTTGTCTAGGTGCTGGGAGAGCTTCGGGAGCACTGCTGTAACGTATTGTCGCAAGACGTTCTGGTCCGCACGAGATGCCATTAAGCTATGATCATAATAGCCGCGAGGTAGAATAAGCTCGATGATCGAAACGAGAACCCAGAAGGTGTCCTCCGTAGATGGCATAATAAGTAACAAGTTGGCTGTGATGAGATTCATGCCCTGGCAGTATCCAACTTCAGGGTTTCGCCGAGCGTATGCTCTCAATACTTCGCCGAGTTTGGCGACTCCCGGGCCCCGGCGAAAGAATATATTGTCCGTTAATGTCCTGTGGACATCCATCTCTATCTGTGAGATTACTACCGGGTCGTCTGCTTCGCTGGATCTCGAAACAAGATCTTCATAGTACCCAGGTATGCGTTTTGATAGAGCACCAGAGCACTCGGCCCATATTTTAGGGCGGTTCGCAACTGGGATACCGCCAAGGACAAGAGTTCGAAACTCATTCCACTTGGCCCGACCGACTTTGCCTTTAACGCCTAAATCAGCAATACCGATTGTTTCTCCGTCTGTAAGTTTCGCCTCAGGGATCATAACAGGTGCCTTCTGAAAGCGGGCCTC
Source organism: Xylaria sp. Z50 (assembly GCA_037356035.1). NCBI lineage: Eukaryota > Fungi > Ascomycota > Sordariomycetes > Xylariales > Xylariaceae > Xylaria > Xylaria sp. Z50. The sequence continues at coordinate 92,523 of JBAWJU010000069.1, forward strand.
CGCAGCGGCGGCGGCGGCGGCAGCAGCAGCCTCCCCTTCTCTTTTACGCTCTGCCCTAACTTTACGCAAGAACTCATTCCATCGAATGGACTTCTCTCGCTGTAATGCGTCATGCACGTCGCTCAGCTGCTTCAATAGAAGCCTAACCGGTTCGATATCCTCATGAACAAGTGTCGCAGACGCCTCCTCGATTGCTCTAGTCGTTGAATCACTATTCAGAGCCGCCGTCGTACTGGCTGGTGGAACAAAACCGCGATCATTGGTCGTGATCAAACCAGGCGACTTTGGCGGGTCGTTGCCTTCGAGTACCTCCATGCTAGAAGTAGCAACAGGGGTATGTGAAAGAAGCTCAGTCTGAACAGTAGCAATTTTCAGATAGTCCTGCCACCGCTTTGGCCGGCCCTGCTCCACCGCATCTTCGGCGGAATTCGGTGTGCCCGGGCGCCCATCACTCGCATTATCACGAGTAAGGCTCGCGGCATCATCAAGAGAATTGGGTGAAATACCAGATCTCCCACCCGTGAGCATCTCCGCCCTATTACCACGTTTCATTTGAACCGCTACACGGGCGGCCTCTCGTTGCCTCATTTTCCGACGCTGATCGTAAATGAACCCAAATTTATCGGTGAGATACTCAGCGTTATTGTAATTATTGTAAATGTGTGTCAGCGTTGGTGGTTGTCCCTCGGGGGAAAAGATAGTATCCATCTCGACCGGGACATAGCTATCTGGCCTTGCATCTGCTGGATTATCGGGAGACGTTCCTGGTCCTTCCCTCCTCTCGTAAAGCTGAGACCGCTGGGCTGAGTTTACGGACGTAGGTGTAGGCCGGCGCATAGACATCAGTGCCCTCGGTCCAGGCTGCGACGAGTTTGCACGAACTGATCCGCCCGCCTTGGTGCTTGCGACTGAAGATGTTCGTAGTGAACCCCCTTGTCTCACGGAATCCGAGCGACCCCTCAGAGAGTCGGAATCGGCGCGATTGGCATTCTTACCAGCAACGAGGTGTAAAGCCATGCTTGCGAGCGAAGCTGAAGGTTTCCTTGACCCTTGTGTAGAGTAGATACTCGAAGCTCGACTAGAGCTTTGTGTAGACGCAACTTCGGGTGGGGTAAAAAGATCTTCCTGTATGGGTGGCCGTCGGTCTCCAGTCACCGGCGCCCGTATGGCAGTCTTAACCCCTTCGCCATTTATATTCGTAGACCTGCTAGTCTTCCTACCCGTTCCTGTACCCCAGAAATAGTCTTTCCAAGCTCTTATAGTTCCCTTATTGTTTTCTTTAAGCGTGTTTGGCCCACCAACCCTGTGAGTGTCCTCAGTTCCATGATCAATGCCCAAGCCTGTGTATGAGGTGGTTTGTGATAACGAATGGTGCATGGCATCACTCATCATATCCGATAAGCCTTCATCATGGCCCTGTTTCGACTGGTCTTGAGCTTTCAACTCCTGTTCCACCGAGCGCAGCTTCTTTTCCAGCTCCAAATTTGATAATCCGCACTCTAATATTATCTTCCTCAGGGCTCTCTCACGTGCATCAGCCTTTCTCCTCAGATTTGACAATTGTAGATCGCGCTGAGCCAAGTCCTCGGCTATCTGGCGGACGAGATTAACGGAGCCATATTTGGCCAGAAGTCGCTCGATATGTTCAGGCTCGGCGAGGTGAAGAACACCGGGGATCCTCCGCTTGGCAACAGGGGGGTCTTCAAAGAGGGCACTACGCGGGGTCTTGGTATTTTCGATGGCAGTTAAGCTCTCTACTATCGAGGCAGCATCCGTAGGAGGATCTGACGACTGCCTGGCAGCACGATTGGCAGTAATAGCAGCGCAAGTGTCTGGTATCAGTGATTGGTCGTGCAGGGTCTGCTGGGGAGAGAAGGAGGGGAACGAAGTCAGGGACTTGTCAGAAGCGGCGATGGAGGATGCAGAGCTCGAGGGCTGTGACAGCCTCTTTCGCGACCGCGACTTTGCGCGACTCGTATGTCCTCTACTGCTTCGGGAGATGGTTGATAGCTGCGAGGCGCTCCTTTGCAGAGGCGCAGCTTGCTCGGACTCCATGTCGCATCATAGGTTAGCATCTCGGGTTGCGCATTTGCCGTGAGATGCTCGTGAAGTGGCTCGGGTGACGGACCGAGTAACTGATTGACCAACTCCTGAGTAGAGCAGGAGAAGGCAAGCTGGCAGTCGCGTGTCGAGAGTTTCGAGGTTTTGGGGGGAGGGAGGATAAGACAGAGTGGGGAGAGGAGACGCGAGATAGGAGACACGAGACGAAAAGACAGAGATATCTGTAAGGGGCGAGGGGGAAAAAGGGAGACAGATGACTATCGCCAACAGTCACAAAAGCAGACAACAACAAGACGACGGAGGCTAAGGCTGTATATTTCTAGCATGCCAGCATGACAGCATGTGCGTCAACGAAGTATGATGATGGAGTCTCCATGCAGGTCTGGGTTGCACCGCGCCCAAATTAGATGGTTAGGTGGATTGCGGATTATGTATTATGTACATAAGTGGTGAAATTATCATGGGCAAGTGCATATGTGGATCCATTTTGTCTAGCTAAGTAGCTCGTTAGGTAGAAACCCCCGTCTGTTTATTCTGATATATACATATATGCAGCATCGCATCTAGCGCTTAGACAGTTAGCCGCGTACATGTAGCTAAGGTAGGTACTATCTTAAGGTGCATGTAGGCACTTCACACGTGCATGAAATTGTCAAGAGCCCAGCCCCGCACGAGCAGCATCGGGTGCCTGTTTTTAGCATTAATCCCGTGTGTAAGACCTAAATGGGATCCTACCCAGGTAGTCGTCACTATTTACAGAGGCCCTGTATATACCATGTTAGTAGGACGGGTATTATCTTCCTAGTGCTATATTTGTGTGTAGTGTAGGGCAGGGTATGGGCCTGGAGAGAAGTTGGAGTTAGGTATCTCGGAAACCATTAACCTACCTCGGGCATACTATATAAATCAGTGGGAGGGCAGTATTGAAAATCTGTTCTGATTAATCTTGGTCTTAATTTTATGTTATTTAATAATGTGGCGTTTGTATCATTTCGGCGGCATCATGATTTGGAAGAATAATATACACACAAGTCTGCTTATACGTCGTACTCATCAAGTTGCTTACGCCGTTCTGCTATAGATGTGCTCCCCTGACAGTAACAGTAGCATGCAACGAATGAAAAATTTTCCTATATTATCAGATGTGAGATATAAATTATTTGCCTTCATATAGCCAACCATACTCCTGGTTGCAGGAAATGCAACGTACTTGTATTACAAAGCCATTATCGAATGTTCATGGCACGGAATGCAATTCCTGTAATCTGGAAAAGAATGAAGAAACGATTTCTGTTAGTTGAATAACTAAGCAGGCAGCTTTTAAACCATGGCACTAGAATGTACCCCAACATGGGGAGGGAGGCAGTTAAATGTAATGAATTATACCGGCTAGTCCTGCGGAGGTCTACGCATAATATACACCACCACATCCAGTCACAAAGCGTTAAAATTGTAAAGCCCAAACTGACATGGTACTATGTTTAAGTAATAATATTACAAGTATCCGATCCGGCTTCCGTCACCCCCCAGAGAAGGCCTCGCCTGGCTCCAATACATCGTGGCACATGCAGCAATACTAACGATTCCTTCTGGTCATGCCAGTCGTCTAGATATTTTTTTGTTGCAAAACATGAGTGAATCATGGCCCACAGAGACTCGTTCGTGTCGTCGGGGGTGCTCTGCCCGTTGAAAACATTTGCCTGGCCTACCAATATGCTACATTACACAATAAAGGCATTGAACCCCACATTACATCAGGTATGTAGATTAGTAAAGATAGAACCAAAAAAGATCAGAAAAAAAGCATAAGAAAAAACAGACATGTTTCGGCGGAAGCGACAGGTATTTTGCTAACTAGACAGGCGAAAAAGACAGTATTTAATTCTTAAGAAAATGGTATCGTTGGCGTCTTAGAATGTTAAAAAAAAAAAATCAGAGAATCAAGTCCAAGGAAAAAAAGGTAAAAAGTAAACCAGATGAGTCGAGCGCAATCAAGTGCAAAGTCAAAGTTTGTAAAGCTGTGGTTCGAAAAAGAAAAAAGAAAAAAAAAAGAAGCCCCAGTAGATAAAAAAGTCGTTGGTCTATGCCATCAGAAATACTCAGCCGATTTTTGTACTCTCGCAATGCAACGAAGGGGTATCGTAATCACAAGTCGTATCAATGCCTCGCCGTTTGCCCCTTAACACGTACCGTCCATGTCGTCGGGTCGAAAAAATTTTGAAAGGGAAAAAAAAAGATAGAGAGAGAATAAATAAAAACCAACGTTTCGCGTTCGATCGTCAGGCGTTTGTTTCATAATGAAGAAAATGGCGTTTTTGGTAGGTAGTCGGTCTATATGTATGCTTAAATAATGTTTGCAATGCTGATCCTCTCGGTACTTCGACTGCTCGTGTTGGCACCGGGTGCTGGGCTGTTTTTGGCGCTATCAGGGCCCGTGGCGCTGCTCCGAGGGATGATTTCTCTCTGCTCCATGACGATCGGGGGTAATGTCTGTGCCGGGTGTGGTACCGTCGTTAGTCCATAGTTTGGGATTGTGCTCGGTGCAATTGCCGGCCCTAGCCCTCTGACAAGCTCGAGTAGACTATCCCAGCCTCCCCAATTTTGCCGCTCGTCAGCATTCAACCCCGTGCGTTTTTCGACCGCGAAGATCCCCCTAGCCGTCGCTGGGGGCGATATAACGGCATCGCTCTCTCCCCCTACCCAGATCCACGCGGCCTCGGCGCTGGCTTGCATGTCTGCACTGACATAAAGCAGAAGTTCCTCATCCCTCAACAGAGCCTCTTGAATAGCTCTGGGGTCTATTGGAGCGTGTTGTGGGGGGTAGCCGGGGATGGTCGGACGAGCTAGCCGCTCCGCGGTCTCGTGCTGTTTGGACCGTAGTGTATGGACAAAGAACGATAGATAACGCCCGCAGGCCACCGCAATATCCCTCCTATCATGGACAGATTTGAGGACTCGGAGGCAAGTTATAGCCTGTTCCCTGTACCCGGTTAAAAGCAGGAATAGTGTGGAGCGGAAAACATGCGTAACAAGAAGGGTGGTCGCCGAATCCGCAAGGCTTGCACTAGAACGTTCCATTAAACGAGCGGTCTCATATGCTATAGATGTGCATTGTTCAATAGCTTCGATACGGGCCTCCGGGGGGCATGCCGGGGTCAGATTATGTCGATGCAGATAAAGGCGTGCGCTTAGAAGATAGGCAATCGGCATAAGAACGTGGGGCGAAATTGTGTCCACGTTGTTTGGATCGAAAACGGGAGGAAAGAGACTCTGACAGGCGGTGAAATGACTATCAAAGGTAGCGAGTCGAGGTCGCTCGATCATTGGAGAAGAGAATGCTTTCCTTAAGGCGGTAAACGATCGGACAACATTGATAATCGCATGCAAGAACTGGGTGAGAGGAGGAGTTGCATTATGCGTCAGTATCGGTCCTTCTGATTCCAGCAAATACTCGTCGTAAGGCTCCGGCAACGCAACGTCGCAGTCAGCATCGTCGATCATAAAGGGGCGGCCGATGTCCAACGATAAAGTTCGGTCGAATATATAAACTGCCCACCAAACCCTCCTTCGCATATCGGCCTCCACTCTCGAGCGCGCCCCAAGTTCGAGGTGTAGCTCCAAGTCCTGAGCACATCGTATCGCCTTTCCTAGCCACTTCCAAGCAGCGGATTTCAGATTCATCTCGTATAAGGCGACCGCTAGCAGGAACAAACCCCTTACGTCATCCAATACGTAGTCATTAGCCCACGGGTCCATAAGACTCTTCGACGCGTCCATGAATTCGCCTGCTTGTATCGTTCGTTCGGGGGCTGGGTCTGCGCTGAACAAGCATCCTACCGCAAGAACAGCAAAGAACATCGCCAACCAGGGAGTGGGAACTTGACGTCGATCATTACTTTGATATAATCTGTCCACGTCCCGTTGGAAAGATGGCCAGTGGATTATTGGCGTCATGACGTGAACAGCCGCATAATAGGAGTGAAGCAGTTTGTCCGTAGTTACCTTCGCCGGCAATGGCGGCTGAGCCTGGTCGAAGATTGCAGACTCTGGCCATGGGCGATACGGTGCTGGTGCCTTTAAGAGACCTTTGGACATGTTTCGAAAATGCACCCTCGCTCGTGCATAGTCGTGTACCGCTGAAGGCCGCTTCCTTTTTCGTGGTTCCGAATTCAGATCCGGCAGACGGAGCGCAATATGCTCTGCGACCTCGGCGTCAACATCCATGTGTTCTCCCGTCCGTTCAGCCAAGCTGCGTTTGAGGTGGCTGTTCTCCCTCCGGACTCGCTCCATCTGCTTCTCTAGATCTTGCACTTGCTTAATTGACGACATTCGTCGGTTTGTCTCCTTCGTGAACTGGCATTTGACATTGCGGCTGGAGCACTCGGAGCAACTATTCGTCTCCGTGGCATCACATTTGACCTTCCTTTCTCGGCAAGCATCGCAGCTGGACCAGCACATCATGTAGTTAGTGGATACTCGGGCCGGGACCTAGCAAGGCAATGATATAACTCAAACGGGAGTTTTAAGAGTCATAGCGCGCGCATGGAGTATAATACATACCTCGGGTCTTTCCTGCGTTGTCGATATGCTCGTTTCTGCGCCTGAACGTTCGCTGACAGTTGCGCACTCGAAAGCCCTGGGGTGCTCACTACCGATTCGCCCGAGGCCAGGGACTCTCGTCCCATGACCGAAGTGGCCGTCACTGGCGTGAACGGCTGAAATGAGGATTGGCTAACCGATGGTAAGGGCGGAATCCCTATGGGTTGAGGCGTGTGTGTAGGGTTTGACCTCACGTTTGGCCCCATTAGATTGTTGTAATGAACTTGAGGCCGGGGTGAAGTGGCAGAGGAAACTGAAGAAGAGTCGTACGATCGTGTCGGAGAGCGAGCGAATAAGTTGTTGGACGAAGTCGCCATCGTCGAGTCTTCGACGTCCCAACCCCTGGTAGAGTGGTGTTCTACCTCCAATGACTTCCCAGCGAAGTGAAAGGCTGAGGGTCCTGGATGAAGTATAGCAAGCATACAGGCTGGTATGATTGACGACTTGACGAAAACGGTAGAGGTGAGGAAAGGCTTGTTGAGACTTGCTCGCCTGGATTCAACCTAGTAACGTTGGGCTAAGCATGAATGGGGTAGACCTGCCACGAGGGGTTGAGGCGACCTCGCACCAGATGCCACAGAAGCAGAGTCGATTTTCGGACAAACACTGCTCGGGTCTCGCCCCAAGTAGTCTCGATGTTCAGCACTGTGCGACTGCAATGCCGCTATACCTAATCTCTTTCTCTTCCGCGCCTAGGTCGTTTTAACAGAGCCGGATCTAGTCTTCTCAAAGGTTTTTAAATAGATTGATACTGAGCTACAATCAAGAGGTCGTGACTATGAAGCCGGCCAGGCTATATGCGAGTGTTTTAGTATCCAGGTTGATAGCTCTCCGACGACGAGAGGCACATTCCGAATATGTCGTGAGCGAGAGATCGTTCGCCTAAACAGGAGGGACAACGAGATGCAGAGAATTAAAGTCACGCAGGGCAAGGAATGGGTCGTGAACGTTAAGATGCGCCGTTTCCAGCCGCAGTAGAGCGAGTTGGCGATGGGGAGAAAGCAGTGAATATGGAAAAAGACTATAATTTGAGGGAAGAGAGTGGGTGACGTGACCTGTGAGGTTGAGTTGGTCCACAACAGAGCCGAGAAAAGGTACCTACAGCGAGCTAAGAGGTTAGCACATCCCTTGTCGGAGCCACAGTCACCAGAGCAGAAATCGGAAATATAACTTGAAGGATTCACCCCTCAACTGCATTGCTCACGCTTGCAACTAATACCCCTGCAACTGAACACAAGACAGCATGGGCACCGAACAGGGCTTGTACTGAAGTTCCATACCAAGACGCTAAACCAACGTGTTTCGAGCGTAAGGTGGGCCACCTCCGGCCCTGACCTCGAACTCATTGATCCCTGAACCCATGGGCCATGCCTGCTATCGGCCCAAAGCAAGCAAGCCGTGATGGCGGACCCGATGGTGGTGGTAGTTGCTTCTGTGGTGCTGCGCGAGCGCACCATTCCACAGGGAGGGAAACCGGTGCGGTCACTAACTACACTAGTAGCAGCCGGCCAGCTAGGTTCTCCACCGTACTCATCATCTCTCCGCTCATGGGAACAAACTTGGAGGGATTGTAGATAGATAGGGGCAAGGGACTACGTAGATGGTACATACGAGTAAGAATAGTTTCGTAGTGCGCGGCATTCGCCTTCGCTACGAGCCCACGTCTACGGTACCTGTTGAGATAGTATGCCAAACGTGAAGTCTGTTGCATACGATTGATCTACTATACGGGCTGTACTGCACTGGAACACAACTCCCCTATCCCTCTCTTGGAGGAGGACTGGGTTTCTCGATGAAGCAAGCTACATCAAGGGGTGTATGCCCCGGACTCCAGACCGCAGGCCAGTAGTGTAGTCGCAATATGCGGCAATTGACTCCGCTAAAGGAAAGGTCGATTGAGTATGGGCTGGGCATGTATGTATGTAACAGTGAGTCCTTGACGCTGGATACGTTCTCGACAAATGTGACCTCCGCATTGGGGAGCTGTCGCGTCTGTACAGATACACTAGCGCAAAAGCGTCGGGAAGAGGCTTTTTCCTCCTGGGCGGTGCCATTGGAACGCAAGCCCCCTTTTGGAGAATGATGTGCATTCGTGGGCCGTGTTTGGCGCATGGGATTATTCTCCAGCGCGGCGTCTTGTGGTCAGGGCTCTTACATATATATATTGTTTGCACGTTTACCAGGCGTCCAAGGTATCTTACGTTTAAGGGTTGTCTTAGTGACAACCGGACTTCGCTGAATTCCTGATCGGAGATTTCCCCACTGTCTGCGACGGTAGCCGCAACGGCTTATCATTGCCGGTCAGCTGCCGAATTAGCAAGCATCGTCGAGAGAAGAGCCCGATGGCATAATTCAACATGGCCACGGATAGCTAACACGAGTCTACAACGGTACATGGAAAAGGAAACGGCATACGATGCCGGGGTGGTATTCGGCCGCTTCAGGTTCGCAGACGTTTGTGCCGGGATAAGAAGCTTGAAACGTACCGGAATCCACATTGCTATGGATAGACGACCGAGGTCGACGGGTTTCCTCAATGCGCCTGTGTGCAACATTGTGCAACATCACAGCTCCTGAAGGGTAGGTATCAAGCGTTTTTTTTATCAACAGGCCTCCGACAAATCTATTATTAATTACATTATGAGGTCCTTTTTCATTCTCGTGGGGGAGAGGGGGTGATAAACAAGCAAGAGTTATCGGCCACTTCTCTTTGATTTTTGTTTGTTTGCTTTCCGCAGCACCAGCTGAATGTACTTAGATTCGGTGGCGTTGCTTGATGACGGCAGTCCGTCACAACCCCAAAGAATCTGCTGCAAAGATGTCTCTTACCTAGTCGTGTAGCTTGCCCCTCATGGGGGTCATACTTGGTTCCCTGTCATTAATGCCCAGGGGTGAGTGCGGGAGCTGGAACAAGCATCTTGAGGGCCTACGAGTAATGTCCATTTTACGAAGCGTATCACAGTTTAACTCTGGTTTTTTTTTAGATCAACCCGCACTACTTGAGATAATCTGACGCACACTAAAAGACATCTTGGGATTAGAAGAAGCCATCGCATACATTATCTTGGTAAACGATTATCCTGCAAGGTGCGCCACAATCGTTTAAGTACATAGTATAGTAGAGTAACCTGCGGCCCACAATCCACCTGACGGACTGATCCCAGTCATGCCGCAGGGGGGGAACGTTCCGTTGCGGTTTCTAACCCCATTACAGAATACCGAGACTACCTAAAGATATAGAATTGGATACTTAGTAGTGTATGAAAAGGCATCGTGAATAGATGGTCCTAAGTATTCGAGATTTATAGATATGTAGCATGAAATGGGGATAATATGCCTACTGCTTCAAGGCCACATCAAGTCGCTAGCAGTAGAACTATCATAAATGCCAGATACCCAGCCATAGCATGTTCTAACGTGCGAACTAGCCACAATAACAGCCAGATTCGGTTGTACTTGAGTAAAACAATGACAAGTGCTTATCGAGTTATCTGTAGGTCTCGTCTGCACAGTGGGCGGGTACAATACTAGTACATAGTATAAATGACGGACCCGGGGGATTGGAGCCATAAGAATTGTGATGATACCACTGGATCGAGTATGTAATTCGATGGTGCACTATTGACCAGGATGGTGATATCTAAGACCGCACTAAGAACACACATGGTGGCAGGGAGCCATGCCTCTTTAAGAGAATACCCGAATACTACTCGATATGCTGAATTAGTATAGCTTTCTTGTTTCCTACATGTACTTGTAAATACATTACACATGCTTTGTCATTATGTCGGCCGATGTTCCGTGTAGACGTAAACATCAGTCATAAGAGAAGAGTACGGATAGATCCATTGGTCTTCCCTTTACTACGATATAGATGCACATTATAGAGTACCTAGTGTAGGAATATTTTAACGCTTCACGCGCGCGCGCCTGTGTGTGCGTGTGTGTGTGTGCCTTCGGTACCTCGAGTCAGACAAGGCTTTTGATAAGGCTACTAGGTATGTATGCACTGAAATACATGGTCCCTGTACGGCTACTCGGCGTAAATTACTTGTCGCGCGCCCCTCTGATGTGGGGTTGTAAGCTGCCTACACTATATAGAAGAGCAAATGATTAAAGGAAACGGTTAACTCGCTGGGATAGGCTGGTTGGCTGGTTACCCTTTACAGTGGTTAGTATTACGGTAAATATAAATAATGGTGTTGAATAATAACGGCCAAAGTCGCCGTATTCCAAAGAGACCACCGATGGCAATAGACACTGCAGACTATAGGGAAAAATATTGGGTTGGGTAATACGCGCGGGCGCGGCTCAAGACTAACGAGTTATGCACCAACAACCTGTCGGAAGTCAAGCCATCTTTAATGTTGCATATTGACAGTTGTGCAATGCCACAATCTCAGATCCCCAAAAATATTCCTAGCTACCGTTAATTATTACCAAATCCCACAACTGATTCCGACTTACACTAGAAAACCGGTAGTGAGCCGGAGATGCTTGACTACCCAATGCGTTCAAGATCGCCAGGGGGATGGGGACGTTCTGGCTTCTTCGGGCGGCAACGGTATTATCCCTTGCCGTAAACTCAAGTCCCTGACCTTGATAGCACTATGTAGAATAGTGTGAATACACTTACTGGTACACTACTATGTACATAGTGCCAGCCCCTAGGTTGAGGTCTAGACGGTCTGCATTCCGAGGAACAACTACGAATAGGAATGATACCTATCGCACCCAGGCATACATAGTGCAGTGTAGATAGATGTATGCATACCTACTATGTAGTATGTAGGTAAGTATAATTAGCATGCATGCCGTTACATGACATGATGCACTCTTTCGGCCAGTAAGACCTGACGAGAGAGGAACTCTCCCCCGAACAAGCATGCGTATCTAGCTACCTTAGGTAGGTAATTCCTCCCGTCATCCTGTACACTACTGTATTTGCAGTGATGCCGCAGCTAATCATTGTCTGCTTTGGGTACGCTACTACAGGCATAGAAATTGATTGAATAATGAGATGTCGCCCATTGGCATGGGCATATCGGCTGCCAAGCGACTAATAATAATAAGATGCGTCTAGTGAAGCGGGCCACCTGGAGGCTGGGTGGACTCATCCTTGCACGATTCTCTAGCCGGTTGTTTCATGTTTGCGCCGCACCAAGCCTCTGGTTTCGCTGGGCTTATTAGAGACATACTAATATCCTATATCGGGATGGAGGCGGTACAGATGGCCCTCAAAAATTACTAATTTACCCCAGATGACTAACGTGACTGGCTATAGAATCCTACAGTACCAGCACTATAGTGTGACGCGTAATGCAACCCAGATACTGAAATCATTTTGCGGGTCACCATGGCCGGGAAGTAAATTACACCACAGAGTGTATACAGGGGCCGAAGCCCGGGTCTAGATGTTGGCCTGGAAGCTCTTGGGATGATGGGCATGAGGGGATTTCGTGCTGTAGTATCGATATCGATATCGGTACCTAGGTTCCAATGTTTCGCTACCATACGATGTCGAAGGTAGGCCACGTTGCAGCCCTTGAAAATAATGTATGGTACCGGAAGCTTCCCGACGGGTAGCTTGTAATCCATGGATTCTGTATTGTGTTATCGGCAGCTTATATCGACTCTATATAGAATTTCTTTTTAGAAGCCTCACAACGATTGGTCCGATTGTCGTCTAGATCGTATTTCTCATCGTATTACAGTCTAAGTTATGCGATACAATTCCTGTGTATAGATAGCGGAAGTAGTATTACGGTCAAATGCAGAATTCGTCCGACTTTACGGGTCCGAGTCGCTTTACTTAAATTTTGCCGCTGATTTATTTACTATGTAGGTCCACATATTGTTCAGTTTTGTCAGGCGAATACAGCAGTTTCAAGACATTACAGCGGAACTCCGTTAACGTTACCTCCGGGACCGAACATTATCATACAAATACCTCCTCTACTATAAGGCTAGTAGGCTACTACGCATCATCCTGCCATGCGCGTAGGAGAGGAGAGTACACCACAGCTCACTGCATGTAATCTTATTGTGCGATCGGCGGACACTAGCATTAGCAGCACCATTGCATCTCGGCCGGGTAGCAACCGAATTGTCTTGTAGCTCGCAGACTTACTGCTAATGGTCCCGCTAACTTCTAGTGTTAAAACGCTTATTAAGGGACACTAGTCATTCCATACTAAATGAACCGTCCTTCCTTCGTGCATATGATTACCTGAAGCAGTTTGTCATGCGTCTGAGGCACTGCTGGATTTGCGTAAGGCTACCTGGGTTTACCAATGGGATTCGGCATCCTCCGGACTAGCCGAGGCCCAGTAGCATCTGGAATCTCCAATTCTCGGCGCAAAAGCAGCTAACAATGTATAAGTCCCGGACGTTCGTGCCGCGTTGGTATTCTAAACTAGGTTGGCCGACTATTATTCTTGACTTATCGGCACGCATTTTTGTTCTTTCACAGATAAGAATCCCTCTTCTAAAACAACTTCGTGTTATTGACGGCCTGTCGCATCTTGATGCAATTTTCCATGCGCATACTCTTAGCAAGGATCCTCCCACATTCCGGCTAGTCACAGGGGATCTACAGGATGGAGAAATCTTCACCAAATGGTCACTCACCGAGGGTCCTGCGAGGGGAAGAGGAATACACTAAAGGGTCAGGGTCCTAGGTTATGTCTTGGGTATCGCCCCCTCCCCACAAACTGCAATGAGAACAACTTAAACTAGAAATAATCAACGGCGGCAAATCTCGATACTTGGAAAGCGCCGAGAGCCCCCATTTATTGCGAGGTGAGTGGCTATGATACGGCAGGATTCCCGGTAGTACTGTTCCCTCCTAATGCGTGTATACCGAGTAGTGCAATGGTCTATGTAAACTACTACAACTACACTATTATGCTATCAATACCTACTACAACAGCCATAGTTTCGCTCAACCCCCCTGAATGCCTAGGTTAGTCAACCTTCCAGCTTTGGGGGGTCTCTTCAACCTGCAGAAGCCGGCATATCTTACTAGTATTACTCCTCTTCGCGCAACATGCAGAACCACTACCTATGAAGTAACTCCCGAGGTCGCCTATCACATTGACCACCCTTGTCATGCCCGGTCTTGACAGTGCCGCTGTACATTCTGCGCCAGCATCCTGTGTTACGCCACGTTGCATAATGTTTGCAACTTGTCAGGAAGAGATATCCATCCCGGCGCCCGTATGCTTCTATCAGCCCATGCTGTATTGCCAATTGAGAGATGCGTGGCGACAAAAATAGACTAAAGAATGTGACATGAATAGCGAGCCACAGAACTGTTTCAGATGCACGGGCCAAGTTTCTCTACTATACCAGACGTTTAAAGTGCCTACCAGTCGGGTAGCTGCAGCCTACCTAGATACGCATCTGTCCTTGAGCTGCAGGAGCCCATCTTACAGTAGAGTCCCATCAAGTGATATAAGGTTACATTGGGGCGGCAGTCCATCTCGGGAGCCATAAGCAAAGATGGTACGCGAGACTGACTGCATATCGCTACGAGATAAGGAGTTTTGTGACTTGATAACCTAACTAGGTAGGCCTCACGAAACTGGGCCATCGTTAAAGAACGCGCGAGCTTGTCTAATACGTTTTAATACCGATGACAACTACTAGTACACATATAAGCTAAACTGTATCTCCGTGCGATCTACTTATTACCAGCGGGGTCCTTGTATCACAGGCAGTTGTGAGGAATACAGATTTCGCTAATGATGGGTTCCTACCAGCTGGTTCTAGTTATATACAAATAGTCCTATTGTCGGAGAATCGGGGGTTGATTCTCCATTCATAAAAGTAATCGGCAGCAAAATAACCCCGAGCAGGTCTTCGCAGACGAAAGCGACCCGGGTGGCTTGTTCGGTTACGCAGCGCCGAAATCCAGAATGAATTAAAAAAAAAGGTAGGGATTGTTGTGCCACCAGTACGTTTTTTGGCTCTACTACACTATGTACATTCAGTCAGACTCTGCAATGCTGTACTCCAACATCAGCTCAGCATCTCAGCCGTCCCGCGTACGCGCAGCACAACTCAATTTATCCCGGGCCCCTGGATAGTAGTCGGGTAGCATCCGGCACACAGCAGTCATGGGCAACATTCCTGCTGGTCGTTTGCTCCTGAGGTCTATTCAGCCAGCGTAACATGAGTGCTCACTATCCACCAATTGGCTATAGACACAACCGAGGTTTTGTGTTTGCTACGTGCATCTTGTGTCGATGTACCACGTCGTACTTGTGCATCATCGCGGCCGTTCTACCATGCGTCCCAAGGAACGCGAGACAAGATATAGGCAAGCCCATCGCACAAGTAGCACAAGCGTGTTTCTCATGTAGTGCGACGAACGACTGTGTATCACCATCGCCATGAACATTGGTCCAACGGTACTGATTCTAATCGGGGGAGGAGATCACCCGATTCGCAGTATAAACCACCCCTGCTATTCGGCCGTCGTCAAGTCGTGCAGCTAGGGAACGTGAATTGTGACCTGCCTGAGTAGCCCATGCCGAACGTACTTACTAAGGCGTTGCCGAGCCCTTTTTTGGCGAGATAACAGAGAGCCGCAGGTTCCAACCAACCGAGCGCCCCTGCATTAATCGCAGCAACTGTTATCCAGGATCCAGGAACTTTTCCAAAGCGTCCCTGCGGCGGCTAATGCGGCTAGGGTTGCAAGCACTCAGGGGTCCCGGCCGAATAACGACTGCTGCGATCTCGCCAGAAGTGACCCCAGAAATACGAAACAAGACCTTGTGTATAGCGTAGGTATTCGGCTCCTCCCAGGAATGGGTCACAACCAGACAAGGAGTCGACCTCGGAAAACGGACAAATATGAAGGTATTCCCGCTTTATCGTCTCCAGAGTATCCCAGCGGCACGTCAAACCTAGGACGCTACACCACTGGCTCTATTTTTGAAAAGAAAGCTATCTGGGGGTGGACTGGGTCGTCTTGTCTTTCGCGACGCTGTTGTGAACTTGGCGCACATCTGCGCCCACCTTGTGCAAGGTCCGGATGCGCTTCGTTTTCGCGACGATGCACGTCACAAACCGCAAACCAAACACGGCCGTTTCCCTCGTGTGGTATCATCCCGTCAAATGGGCTTATTTCCTTTGCGCTCGGTCGTCGTCTGAGGCTCAAAATAGCAACGCAATCTTGCATCGCTTACTCCCGCCCCTGGCACTGCCTAGAACAGTAGAAGCTTGCGCGAAGATTCCTCATCGTTCATGACAGGGGGCTCCGAGGCGGAGAGCAAGAGGTGGAGAGAATGTCGTTAGACGATAAGCCGACCGGAGAAGCTGTCGCAAGACCACCTGCACGTGTATGCAGCCTTCGGGCGCCCCATCTATCTATCATTTATCCCCTTACAGCGTGCCAATGCACCATCCCCCCAACTTCTCCAAGACATGCAGATAGACATCGGGGTGGAAGGAATCGATCTTCAAGCCGAGCATTCAAAAGAAAAAAGTAATCCGAGCGCAAATCTGACCGGCTTCTGGCTCTTGATTCGCAAGATGATTTACCTGCTGTGCTACTGAACTACTGCAAGGCGAGATTGAGTCGCTACAATCCTGCTGATCACTGATGTTTGCTACTGATCGTCCGTAGGTAACCATAAGTGAGCCCTTGTTTTGTGTCGTCCTGAAACAGCGCATCATGTTATTTTTATCTCGTTTCTCTTACCTACATCCTATGTGGTAGTAGGTAACATGTTCTCACCACCCCTCTCATTCCCATCGGAACGGAGCCGAACGTTAACGTTAGCTCCTTTGTGGAGAGCTATCCGATTCGTTGCAGAATTTCAGTTCGCTTTCGAGTAGTGCACCTATTCTTTCCCTCTCGCCTATTTCTTTTTTTGGTATATCCCCCCTTCGTGATCGACGTTTCTTCATCCTCTCTTTGATACAAACTCAAGCTACCCGTCTGATGTATACGGGGTGGAATGATTCAGAAAAAAAACTAAACCATAAACCAGGATTGCGATCGGATGGAATATGAGCTCGCGTGCAAGTGAACTATTCACGATACGTAGAGACAGGCGCAATCCGCTAGTCGAATGGTGAAGTCAATGCGAGGTATCTAGCAAGAAGTACTGAAGCAACAATGTCCAACTTGTAAGACAATGGCGGCCGGAGATGAAGCTCCTGATCATGGACCTTGGCCTAACCTCAAACTCGTAGAATCGGACAAGTGAATGGGGAAATCACCTCGTCTATTGATCATAAACTATCCCTCCCATAAGGAGAGATCAGTAAGTGCGGACTTCGCCCCAGCCTCGTGGCGCTGCCATAATGCGAGGTTCATATGCATCCATGTACCCATTTTGTTGAGTCCGAACGCCACTCCCAGCTACTGTATCCCTTGCCCCCCATCATGGCGCCGCAAAATGCAGCCCACGAGCACGAAGAACCTAAGCGATGTTCTCACGTCACCACATTCGCATTAATCGTCATCATACCGCTTTAGAGGCTCTTTAAGGGATCCACGGCGTAGGATCCAAGGCCACATAGGCGAGGGCCGAGGCTGATAGCCGTGGGCTTGCATTTTATCTACTCCGCGCGATACACGCCCCTATTCGACGCCATAGAGGATTCTACGCGGCACTACAAGGCGGTGTGTCTACTTGATACACATTCACGGGTATTAGCATACCGGTTAACTGAGATTTATTTTCTCGTTATCGGCGGAACATTCCGTCTAGCGCTGCGAAAGCCGCCATCATTGGAGTGACGAGTTCGAGTCAGTACACTATAATGTCTTGTGCTATCATCTGACGTGTCTTGGGATCATGAGTTGCCTACTAGGGAGTTTTCTATCACCGGCACTCACGAGAGCTCCCGACTTCAGCTTTATTTACTGCAAATGGCAAATAATCGCTCTAAATAAGCTTATGAGAGAGATACTATCGTTGAACCTCACCTGAGAAATGTATGAGTGCACCTTGAATACGAGGGAAATCAACGGTTCTTATTATGCGAGGGTGTTTGATATGATTTTCGTCGTAGGAAGAATGCATTGCGAGGGCGGTGATCTAACGAGGAATCAAAGGAGGTTCAGGCAAACCGATGACGAATCAGATGCGGCGAATAGAACGGCGTCAATGACAAATAACATCATTTATAATCCGAGCTTTCTAATATACCTACTCGTATGATAGAGACTGCTACACCACATCGGTGATAATAATCCGAATACCATGTCCTGGTAATGTATATAGAGCTCATGTTAGGCGGCTTTTTCCGCGACGTAACCTGCCATTTCGAGAATCAGATATCGTCCTGTTCGGAATAAGACCGCGGCAAGTTCTAGAGCGAGAATGATGCTCGTCATTTCCACGAACCCTCACGGTATAATTTGAATAGGGGATAACATGGGAAAGCATCACTTACTCTAGAACAAAGACATTGTTTTGTATATGTTAGCGGAAAGTTACCGGCCCAGATCTAGACTCCCTACGCACCATCGAGTATTCACCATATCCCTATGTCTAGGCTCTTGACAGAAAAAGCAACTCAACGTCCGTACCTACGAGGTTTCCGATATCCTATACGAGACGGAGAGGATACATATCCCACCTACCCCTGAATTACTTAAACTTACAGACACTCGTGAGGGTAAGGGCCCTCAATAACAGCACCAGAGAAGAGACGGATACGAGCAGATGAAAAAACAATCCCAGGTCTAGATTTTTCCTAACAAACTTGATGATCTAGTAGTCATGACAGGATAACTCGCTAATGGCCCCAAATGTCTACGGCAAGCATCCAAAGCACCTTATGCCCGAAAAGCCATATTCTTCCCCACACCCTCAACATATAGCATGCGTCTTCCCATATATACCCTGGATAGAATGCCTCTCTTTCTGCACCAAGAGTATTAGCATCAGACTCAATCTCCCTCTCGAAGGAAAGGAGGGATAAAAAGAAGACTCACCCTAAACCTAGGGTGGTTATGTTTCGACTCAGCACTATTCATAGCATGCTTGTGGATATACTCCTCCTGCAATTTTATTGCGTCCCTATCCATCTGCTCTAATATCCCCTGGCAAAGCTTGATGTCGCAGAGGAGAGAATCGCAACGGTTCTTAGTGAAGTCTTCCCGGACGACGACTCGCAGCATCTTGAGGCTGTTGGTGTGCGGCGCCATGGTGTACGCAGGGACGACCCATCCACGGGCGCGCTGTATAGAACTTAGTAAGATACTTCCATTTTTACTCTCGACGAGGAACAAGATGAGATAGAGCATTGACGAGGCGTAGGGGAAAGAGATATGAATACTAGGAACTTACCAGCCTATGTGCAAGGGCGAACTCGTCGTAATGCCGAGTCTCGCTGTCAGGCAACCGGAAGGCGACGAGCGGCAGACCCTCGCCGGACATCTTACTCATGACTATCACATTCAAGGTTAGCGATTGTTTTCTTATCTAGCGACTAGGATAGAGGGGGGGGGGGAGATTCTGGGAACTACGTACTGACGAAACCCAGCGCCTCGAGGGCTTGGGTCAAGTAATCGGCTGTGCGCGTTAAGTTCGACATGATGGCACGATAGCCCTTCTTGCCTAACCGAATAAGCTGGTAGTACTGTCCGATGACCTGGCTGGCGCCCTTCGAAAAATTTAATCTGTATCAGGGGTTAGTGGTAGCTTTCTCTCTCTCTCTTTTCCCCATTTTTCTTTGAGAATGCCCGCGCTTATGTGAATATGGTAAAGAGAGCTACTTACGTAAATGAAGATTGGTCAGCTCCGAGGTAATTGATATTGAACACAAGTTCCTGGGGCAGGTATTCCGCAGCTATGAGGGGAGTCAGTAACCGTCATTTCGAGATAAGAGCATGAGGAACCACGCAGTCTTGCAGGAGCAAAGGCAGCGAGCTATTCAATGACTCATGCTCTCACAACGCGCTCAAGGGAGATATAAGAAACCTGAGAATACTGACCTCTCCAAACAACCCAGCCGATACCGGGGTAGACGAGACCATACTACAGAGACTTAGCTTCGAAAAAACTGGCGGGTGTTCGACTGCTATTGGTTTACCTTATGACCGGAGACATTGATAGAAACGACCTTTTCGCATCTGAAATCCCACTCAAGATCCGGCACGACGAAAGGCGCCACGAACCCACCAGAGGCAGCATCGACATGGATGGGGCAATCCAGGCCCCTCTCGACCAAGAGGTCGTTGACGGCCTTGACGTCCTCGTACTCGCCGGTATACGTGGTGCCGAGGATGGCGCAGATGCCAATGGTGTTCTCATCGACGAGGTCCACGGTCTGCTCGGGGTCGATGACGTATCGGTCGGGCGTGCAGTAGACGAGCTTCTCCTCGATCTCGAAGTATCTCGTGGCCTTCTCCCAGCAGACCTGCACGGCGGACGACATGACGATGTTGGGGCGGTCGGCGGGCTTCCCGGCGGCTATCCGCTTGTTCTTCCAGCGCTTCTTCATGGCCAGCACCGCGAGCATGATGGCTTCAGAGGACCCCACGCACGACGTGCCCACCGCGACCGTGTTCTGCCCGTTCGGCGCCGGCGCGTTGAAGAGCCGCCCGATCATGGATACGCAGCGGTTCTGTATGTCTGCCGATTGGGGATACTCCTCGTAGTCGATGAAGTTTTTCGAGAACGACTCCGTCATTAACTTCTCCGCTTCCTCTTCCTGATACCAATCGTTAGTCAGTATTGTCTGACCCGAACATTCCAAGTTATCCACTTAGACGGGAATGCGCTCAAAGGATAAGAGGGTCTCACCATGTAGGTTGTGACAAATGATGCCAAGCTATTATCATGCAATTAGATTATCCATAACCCACCAACTCACAACAGGCACTTACTTGAGCATGGGATTTCCGTCTAAACTTAACTCGTCCTTGATCATTCGGTAAGCGACCTCCTTAGGCATCTCGCCCTCGGGCATTTCGTGCTTCGGGAGGTCCTCGGCAGCAAACTTGGACCCATACACACTAGTTGTGAAAGTATCATCGTAGTTGCTGAGTTGTAAGCGGATTTTCTTGACGGCCTCTGGGAGAACCCCAAGCTCTTTCTCCTGCGGAATCTGGGACAGATGCACCATGATAGCAGATATACAGGGGTATCTTGTAAGGGGAAAGAGAAAATACGATCTCAAGGATACACAAGATGAAAGAACGGAAAGTACGGAACAGGATCTGGAGTCTAAAAGGGTTGGGTAACTGAGTAGGAATCTGGCTAGAATACTACAATTTAAATAAAGAAGCAGTCACTGGGAATTGGGCTATAAATGGGAAAACGTAATTGGAGAGAGAAAAAAAAAGCCCGTGGTGAACGAATCCAGTGAGAGGGAGCTTGTGACCCTCCCATCCCTCAACCCCACGTTGCGGCGGGAATAGGGCGCGATAATATGAGAATCTAAGGCTGGATCCCGGTATGCTAGATACATGGCTGATACATTAATTGCGGGGTAGCTCATGCTTGGGCTAGGTAGTATCCATGAGGTTGCCATAGAACAGACAGCGATTTTGTGATAACGACAAGGTCTCTCTGTCTGTCCATGATCCGCTCACGCACGATCCGCTTACGGACGACGGCCAAATCCTCGGAACGGCGGTGAGTTAGGCCTAAATTACCATCGTTCGATCCCACTCATCAGCTTTCTTCCGAAATAAAACAGAACCACAATCTCATGTTAGTGATCTCATTCATAAGAAGACTAAACACTGCCAAGTTAGCCAGTCAATGCCCAACACGTATGTGTGTTGGTTTGGCAGCACCTCGTATAATACACTAACGGGCTTGAGAAGGACGGGCAAAAAGCTTGGTATGCAATGTTATGCATGCTATGGGGGGCCCCCAGCGGATGGCTTCAGCAGTGCTGACTGGGACCCTTGCATTAGGCCACATCCGCGGAGGACGGACCCGTACACTTTAGAGGTAACGAGCCAGTCGCAAGTCTGGTATCGAGCTACTAGTGGTAGCCGATGTGCGATATTTCGATCCATCCTGAACAAACAGATAGTCAGTACACTACTTCTTTGATCCCGCGCCCCAGATGGGTACCGAGGTATCGAGCAAAAGTACCGGCGCATGATGTAACGCGTAGGACAGACTAGGCTGTTAATAAAAGAACATTGCGGCTGTATTCTGACTTGGAGGTGGACAGTTTTCTCAGTGCTCTGATGCGTGAGACGCCTAACACGAATTGCTAGGGAAAAGACCGGAAATAGGCAAGAATACCAAATCGGATATCGCAGATCCAATCGTGTGTGTATCTACACTAAAACAGAGATCGAGAATTCACAACCGAGGGTCTTATTAGCTGACACCGCAGCTCATTCTGCAGGATGACTCAGTACCCCAACGTCGGTGAACAAGAGTCGAATGCTCCAACGTCACCAACGTAACCTGTGTGCCATCCCTATTCAAAAAATGGCTTACATAGTACACCATCTCTCGACTCACGGGCTCTGGCTAAAGCTGAACTCGTCGTCGCTATACTGTCAGCCAATCGTAATGCTCCCTTGACGAGTTATGCCGTACGAGGTGAGATGTGGCTCTTAACCAGAAACCTAGGGATATGTTGTGTTTCGCAATACGCCCAGACACAATCCGTACGCAATAGAGAGAGAATATGTCGTCCCAACCCCGACTCCCTGATCGGCGTCACCGGCGGCTCAGGTTGTACGTTAGGAGCGTCACTAGTACAGCCAATCGAAACCAAGACTAGATAAGGTAGCAGCTTGACTCTAGCTCGTCCAATCATCCGATAAAACAAGGTACGCTGTCAGATTAATCCCAAGCAAAAGTTAGTTTCTAGAAAGCATCCAAATATAACCTATGTTTAACCACTGTGAACTAGATCCGATCTTGGCCTAATAACAGCCGGTGTTTGTTTGATTTATAATGAGACGGTATTAATGGACGCTTCGGGCCGACATGGTGTGTGCGGGATCATTCAATCGTTCGTTTTATTATATAGCCTTTTTTATACTATATGTATGTGTAGCGCCTTGCGCGTCGCTTTATTGAGTCGCCGTGATTGCGTCTGACAAAATACGCAACCCGGTTTGGATTTCATCGATGCTTACGGTCAGAGGCGGGACAAACCTGAGGGTGTTTGTGCCGCATGTGATAACCAACAACCCCCTCTCCCTAGCTGCCTTGATGATGGGCGAAGGGTCCTGGGTTAACTGGACACCCAGTATCAGGCCGCGACCCCGAACCTCCCCGATTAAGTCTGGGAATTGTTGACGAAGCTTTTCAAACCCCTCCCTCAAAATCGCTCCCTTGGCGAGAACCTCCTTCTGCAAAGTAGGGTTTGCTAATCGTTCAACGACATGATGCGCTATGCGGCAAGCCATGGGGTTTCCGCCATATGTCGTGCCGTGGTCACCAACCTTGATTTTCTCACTAACAAGGTTGTTAGTGATGACAGCGCCAATGGGAAATCCGTTTCCAAGAGCCTTTGCGCTGGTTATTATGTCTGGATGGGCCTCCTTTGGCAGATGACTGTGAGCCCAGAGAGTGCCTGTTCTGGACAAACCACATTGTATCTCATCGTAGATTAAAACGGCTCCCACCTCGCGACATCGTTTTGCGAGCGCAATAAGGAATTCGTCTGTAGCAACATTGACGCCCCCTTCGCCTTGAATAGGTTCGATAATAACTCCACACGTCTTTTCAGTGACGAGTTCATTGATAGCCCCAACATCATTGTACGTGCCATACTTGAAGCCAGGGACCATAGGTGAGAAGGGCTCCTGGTACTTGGGATTTGGGGTCGCGGATAGACTTCCCATAGTCCGGCCGTGGAAGGAACCTTGGAATGATACAAACTCGTATTTTGAACCGGAAGGATCTACGACCTTGCCCACCTTGCGGGAAAACTTAATGGCAGCCTCATTTGCTTCGGAGCCTGAATTACAAACAAACACAGACGACGCATCATGCATGGCCCCCGACTCCAATGTCTTCTGAACCAACAGCTCGGAAAGAGCGCCTGTCCACGGGTTGAAGTAGAGGTTTGAGGTGTGCAGCAGTGTTGATGCCTGATCCGCAATGAGCCTGGCGAGCGCGGGGTCGGAGTGGCCGAGGCCATTGACGGCAATACCAGCAGTGAAGTCAAGATACTTGCGGTTCTCCAAGTCCCATAAGTATGATCCTTCTCCTTTCACAAATACCACCGAAGGCCGGGCATATGTCGCGACCATGTGTTTCAAGTGTTTAGCGGTCAGGGTTGAGCTCGGGGAATCCTCCGACGGGTCGGGATTGCTGAGGGAAGCATCTCGGTGGACGGACTGCTGGATATGCGAGGAGAGGTTCGAGGCCGCGGCCGTGGCCACACCCCTCGAAGAGAGCCGCCTAATGCTGCCAGCAAAGGCAGTTCGTGTGGACAGTCGAAGCGCCATGATTCGCCGAGTTGGATAGGATGGATTACTAGAAGGGAGAGTGAATTCACTTTGCTCCGAGAACTATACTACTATTTAGCTATCTATACAGTCAACCACCTATGGTGATTAGAGGCAAATAAGAGAAGCACGACGGTAGAAAGACGGCAGGTATAGAGGCATTTATGCTGAATAGACTATAACACACATACCCAAGCTGCTGGTGAGTCAATGGCAGTGACTCTTTAGAGAGAGCAACTTAGCCAAGCAACTTAGCCCTGGGGAGACCTAGGAATGAGAGGTCTGCTGGCTGGACAATGATCGGTTCACCTCTAAGAGTAATTGGGGAGAGCAAGAGGAGGTTTGGAGGAGTAAGAGATTTATAGAGCTGGGTAGGGCGCGTATGTCTTCGCGCGATTGGGCCGTGTTGTATGATATTCCCGTTGGAGCTGGGGGCGGGTTGCCGTTTTTACATGATGGTGACTCGTGAGGGCCGCTATAGCGCATAGGTCCCTATAGTGCTGGAGGTTAGTGTGCTCAGCACCCGGTTTGTTATCGATAATTGACTTTTTTTGATCCGATGTCGCTGCGATGCCACCCACCCCTCGTGTCCCGCCTACCTCTGAGATAGCTCCAAATCTCCAAGTTATGTCTCCAAAATATAGCCTTCAGACCCACGAATCATATATATATGCTCGATATCGTGAGTACGATGTGAACTAAATGCAGCTTTTTCCTTGAGCACAGAGCCGGGAAGAAGAAACTAGATGCTAAGAAGCACAAACACACTATCAATATCATGATGCGCTACTTGGCAATGCAGCTAGCCGTCTTGCCTGCCGACAGACTGATTTCTGGCGACTCCATGTCGTAGAATGATGATTGGGAGGTCCAAAACGGCAAGAAGCCCGTGTTTGCTGTCGCTTAGACCTATGGCCTCCCCCGTGTGCTCGCTAGACCCCGACGGATTCTAAGAGTTGCATGTGTATAATCCGATTCGAGTTGTTCGCTCCCGCAGAACTTGGCCTCAGGGCCTGTCTGATTGCTCTGGCCGTTGTTTATTGTCTCTTAGGGGGGCGCAATGCCAACCCACCCAAGATGAGTACCGGACATCGGTAGCCTTCTCGTCGTTCTACCATGAACACACAGGTGTGAAATGGGGCTCGTGAGTGTCCTGGAATCATGCCTGCTTTTGTATAGTGAGTGTTAGATACCGCCAAGCCGTCACACCGTATGGAGACATTTATAATTATTGGTTGTCCCCAGTCTGATGCATACAAATTCCAGATCCGAGAGACGGGGTAGATTCTATCCGACATTTGTTTCTTGGTTCCTTACCGTGGATGAACATGCCCCAACGATTACTTGCGCTTATCGTCGGTAGGCGTCATACCAGGTGTGTCCCCGTGCCGGATCTTCATTCTCACAGGGTCTGAGGCTTGCTCTTTGCGTTCGCACCCTAGCTTCTTTTGACGCTATCACATGACATGTCCTGCTCATTGTTGAGAAGCCCCGAGAGAAGTGGAATTATGCAAAGACTTAGAGTACTTGTATGAAGGAGGAAAGTGGCGTGGCTGGCCCCAATCCACCCATTCCACTCAATTCCATACCGCCTCCACGGTGAAATACAGCAATTACAGAATAGTGCGATTGGGGTCTATGGGGGATTTCAGCGGACGGCTGTCGGTATACGAATGCTCACTGGACAGCCCTAGCTTGGCGCTTGGCACGTTACCAAACTCCCCCACGGGCACCCATAGACGCAAGGGCGGTGGATCGCTTTCACATGTCAGCAAGTCATCAGCTCTCAATTGCTGACAACGCAAACGTCACAAGCTCACAAGCTCGGTTCCTGGACATCCGCCCAGCCAACACAACACAACCAGTTGCTTCAAACGTCATGGGGGCTTCACTGCCATGCTGCTGGTGCCCTTGATCCTCCCTTGCCAATTCGACTAAGAGGGAGATATGGATGACATGGTCTCAGTAGCAAATCAATGTGCTTAATTCTACGGCTTTGTGCTCCCCAGAGGTGCCACTCTGGCTTTTTTTGTCTTGACATTTAGTGTATTCATTCATCATCGTCGCGCCTGTCAGCTTGTGGTGCCCTACCTGACTCGACAATCCCCAGCGCCTATCCTTCTAGGTTATCCGTCCGGGGAAGTCATGTCTCGGTTCATTTCCGAGGTATTATGACTTAGTTTTGCGTTTCTACGAAGCCCTGCCGTTACCATAGCTTGATTAGCTTGCAACCCCACACATTTCCGACGTTCTAGCATCACTCACTCACTTTATTGCTTGTCCCCCTTCTTCAAACTTTCCACTATTTCTGCACTGGCATGCCACATTTGCATATGCATACATATTTAACATTTGCTTTTTCTCCTACATAAAATGATAGATCACGTCCTTGGCAGACCATCTGCCAAGTCACGTCGACTCCAGGTTCTAGCCGTCCTGACTTTCTGGTCAGCGTACCTCTATAGGTATGTTGGAACACACATCCTACTCAATATAAAGCTGACCATGGTGTAGGGGTAACCGCCATGGGCCACCATTCGTACGCCTCCTGTCTAAACTCTCATCTAAGAAATTGACAGGATGGCAAATCGTTGTGCTCACCATGATGTACCTCTATGCGGCACGGAATTTCAGTACCCTTGTGGGGTTGGCAAGTCCGGAACCCATGGCCAACATGTACGACGCCGCCTACTTCCGCGCTACCTGGGTCCTTACTGCTCTTGACGCTGGCTTCTGGACCGCGATGAAGATAAAGAAAAAGTGGCTGAGGGATATCGCTAGCATGGTCTTTTCTGTCTTCTATATGGTGGCCGCCGAACGAGCTGACGAGAAGGTTCGTAAAGTCCGGGGTATGCTGACCGTAGAACACCTGCGTGTTAGTTGGAATAAAGGGAAAACACCGTATCTTGGTGCCCTCCAAAACTTGATGCGGCCCCGTTTCACACGTTGGCCGCCCCGAGCCATCCGCATACCACGCCCCAATACTAGCGACTACAAAGAGCCGGTCTCCGGTTGGATATATTATGATGGCCCTATTTCAGACCTTCAACACATCAACAAGATTATTCTTGATATACCAGGCGGCGGGTTCGTTGCCATGGATCCAAGATGCAATGATGACAAGCTCTTCTCCTGGGCAGGCAAGACCGGATTGCCGGTGCTTAGCCTTGACTACCAGAAAGCTCCAGAGTACCCGTATCCATACGCACTTAACGAGTGCTTTGACGTGTATACGACCATCGTCAAAAGCAAAGGCCGTTGCATAGGGATGTCGGGGCGGGAGACTCCCAAGGTAGTGGTGACAGGAGACAGTGCTGGTGGCAATCTTGCAACCGCTATGACTTTAATGATCATAGAAACTGCCACTAGCAAACGCCGACCAGGTTTTTCCCAAGAAGAACTACCTACGCCAGCTGGTCTGGTTCTCATGTACCCTTGCCTAGATGTGAACATTGGTAACTGGATGTCTGATGAACAAATGTCCTTGATCAAGGACCGAAGGGTTCGTGTTACGAATAAGAATTATCTAAAGCGCAAAACCATGCAGTACAATGATCTAGTCGGTACACCTCACCAATCCGACGACGAAGACGAGTATCCTTTCCCTCATGCGCCCGCAACAAAGACATCCGATGACAACACAAAAGACCAAGCTCTTCAGACTGCCCACCCTGAATATTCACATGCGAGCCCACAAACATTGTCTAAGCCTCAGCCATCAGCTCCCGTGACTCAACGAGAGAACCAATCTTTGTCCCATCACCCCGAGCCAATGCGCACGCGTTTAGCTATGGCATCGATGATTTCATACTTCAACGACCGTATTATCACACCAGAGATGATGCGCGCCATGATCATCCTGTATATCGGCCCGCACAACAGGCCAGATTTCTCACAGGACTACCTTCTGTCTCCAATTCTGGCACCCGATGCTCTCCTACAGCGATTCCCCAAGACCTACTTCTTAACAGGCGAGCGAGACCCCTTGGTCGACGATACCGTTATCTTCGCTGGCCGTCTGCGAAGAGTCAAGCATGCCTATCACACGAATCGCAAGGCACAGGGTATAGACGGATTGGAGGATGTGGCCGATTTCGATGATAAGGATGTTGCCGAAGTGGTACTGATTCCTGGCATTAGCCACGGTTTCACACAATTTCCTACCGTATATCCTCCTGCGTGGAAGCTCATCGACCGTTGTGCGCAATGGGCCGAAGATCTCCTTAACACTGCGGACTCACGCGAGAGGCGCGAACAGAGGCGCTCCAAATTTCAGCATCATGTCAGCACAGAGTCTAGCGGGGATGAAGATCGCCCTCTAGAGATTAACATGACAAGACTCAGGGGGAGAACTATGAGCGATACCTCTAAACTAAAGGATAAAACTACAGATAACTCTGGGGATGAGCACGAGGGGACTCAAACAAATGGCACCTTGAGCAAGAAGAAGAGGGCGAATGGAAGAGCTAGGGGTGGTTGGAGTTCAAGAAGTATTGTCAAGCTCGATAGCTCGGACGATTTGCTTAGTCGGCGCATGCAGGGTTTGGCTGGCCCGCTCACCGGTTTACAAGACGAGGATTAGATCTTGGCTCATAAACACCTAAATCTTGTATATATTAGATGAGCAAAAGCGATAACCATATAGCGGTGTTACGATTTGAACCCAATCCCCGATATGTCCACTAGTAAGTATATTAGCCCTAAATAAAGAAAGGCACGTTTAGATGACAGCCCAAGGATGTTGAGTCATACGTGATATGTTCCTAAAATAGAAACAAGAGGGCCTTTTCTATTACTATCCTTATTCAACCCCGCCAGATAATATCATGACTTGAGGATTTAACGAACGCCTAGTAGGCTTCATTTCCCACATGCGGCCCCCGCCGATGTTTGTTTGCGCGGCCTCAAGTGCCGGTCGGTGGGCTGTCATGTGGCCATTCCCAACGTCGGAGTTACTACATTCCCCTTCGTGGTCCGTGTTACCTCGCCTACGGGCAAACAACGTTGAGCTATGCCCGGCACACGGCAAAAGCCAGGGTGATTACCCGGTTGCACAGGTATCCGGGAATATCCCCAGGCATCTTTCTATCAATCAAACTCGCCTCCATAACTAGCTCGGCTAGGTCTCTTCGTTGTCCCCTCGAATTATTTTGGCCCTGTGAGACTTACTCCGAGCCTAGATTATTCTAAACTATTGAGACCCTCACTAGGGTTAAGCCTTTGGTGACGCTGACGTTATCGCCGTCTATATCTCGGCGATAGTATCTACAACCCCGAAGACAGTGCTGAGAAACCGGCGCAAGGAATGCACTTGAGAAGGCATAAGCTAGTAATCCGAGGATAATGTCTCATAAATCGTCCTATACCGGGGCGCCGAACCCGTAGCCATAATGACATATGCAACATATAGCTTTCACAGACAAAGCTAGTAGTCAAAGTTCATAGAATCACTTTTTTAACTAGAATCTCCCAGTTACTTCTCACGTGTGCTTATTTATATAGAAGCCAAAAGAGCCAGAGTGTAAATAGAGTTTAGGCGCCGCACTTAAGGACAAAAGGTTTCTTATAGCATAGATCACCATTTTAGTCCCTTAGTTTCTTTACTCAACAATAAGTGCCTATTTCCTCTACTTAAATTTCATAGAAAAAAAGTCACACTTGATTCTATGTTAGGACTAACGGTATATATCGAAGTGACCCATCATACCCACACATATAATGGATTACCAAATGGTCACGCATATGTGAATAGGCCAATGCCTATACTTCTACATGGCTTATCTTCAGCATCATGAGGGGAATCAATTGATCGAGGTGTGATAGCGAAGGGGGAATGAGGAATCCATCAACTGAGTGTTGTCTATCTGTGTTGCCGATTTACTTTTCCTGGTATTGTTTGAGGGGAGGATAACTCGATGTGTGCTACTAGTTTCCCTTGACCCCATTATTCTCATCAGTTACGACTACATGGCTTTTCCTCAGAATTAATTTTCTCTTCCGAAAACTCGCAAAGGGCCTGGAAGGTGTAATACCATAGGCAGCTTAGATAAATCAATAGAATTGTGTGAATTACAAAGGATGCTTCCAGCAGCCTAACGTTCTAGGCATTATCGTGAAATTTGTTCCTTAGCAACACGTGTGCTGACGGTGTCAACAAGCAACACAGGTAAAAGAGTCACGATGTATTCCTGCCTTAACACGCGGTTCTTTGTCTTCGGATATTCGTTGGCCCTATTATCCAGTCATCTTTAAGATGATGATCTGATACATTAGATACCTAGGTAATTCTATAATTTAAAATTACCCCTGCTGTTACCTGAGCCCTTCCTCAACCCGTCCGACCGCCTGAGACGGCATCCGTCATCCCCAACACCAGATATATGTACCTCTAAACACCATACCATTTACTAACAATGCTCGGCGAACAGAAGAGACGGGGCAGCGGCTACACTGTCAATGCCGATATAACGGCTCACGAGTCAGAAATTCTGTTCCGAGCCTTGTCCTGCCTGAAGGGAGTTAGCCAAAAAGGTGAAGCTATTGTAAGTGATGTTACCTTCAATTCATTCACTCTGTTGTGCTTGTACATTTCTCTAAAGTACCACCTTTCTTTATCCCTGCACATACTTTTGCCCCGCTCTATAAACACAATATCTCCAGAGTTCAATGAGATAAGTGGCTACCTCTGGGCATTGTCGTGGGTCATAGAGAACTTAATCCTAGGGACTAGTGCCGACATAGTACGGGCCGCAGCCCGTGCTACTCATAACAACAAGAAGAAAAACTCTGCTCGTACAGATTTTGTGCAATAGCAATCTCAACACGGGAATGTGAACTGCCACAGACTACCTGTCACCAGACATCATCCCCACCCCCCTTAGCAATATACTCGGCAGTCCCCCTACCCCCTCTCTCATTCCGTGGTACCCCTCACCCTGTGTTTATAAAACAACAACTCAGCGCCCAAGCTAATTCATGACTTTCGTCTTGAATAGATTGACTACAATAAGCTCGCCAACTGCACCGGTTATGGCGACACTCGTTCTATGAGATCTACTTGGCGCAGGATCAAGAAGAAGCTAGAGAAGAACGCTAGCAATGAAGTTTTGTGTAACGACATTCACCAACTCCCTAAGAACTCCGAGGGAGAAAGCACCGAGAGCGGTAACTCTAAGACCCATAACGTGGACGGTGGCGAAAAGGACGGTACCGGCGCTTGCCAGTTTACGGCGGAGATCATCGACGAGGACAAGCTCGTCGAATTGATGAGACGGGGCATATTTGAAGCGGGAAATAAGCAATTATTCACGAACTTGGTCTACGACATTATGGCGCGGAAGAAAAAAGCTAAAGTGTCTGCCCGCAACACCTAGGAGGGTAGCGGCGGCACTCAGGGGTCCGGCAATCGCAACGAGGGACTTGCCAACATCGCCGAACAGAGTGTTCAGAATAGCGGGTCCTCGGCCGGGACGAATAACTCCAATCCGCCGTTGTTCACTAAGGAGGAAGTGGGGAGGAGCGAAGACGGCTTGGGGGCTTGCGAGATACCCGATGACTTTACCGGCAACAACAACCCCTTTGCAGACGAAAAACCGGTCTACCCTAATTTCTTCGAGGATGCCATGATCTTTTATGGCCGGCAAGATAAGAAATCGGTGGCCAGTGCTAATCAAGATGAAAGTGTATGTGACGGGAATGATGAGAAGGGGAAAGGCAAGGAAATGTGAAGGAGAAATACCAATCCTGTAAAGGTATCTTGTTTCATGGGGCGCTATGATGATGAGATAGATTGTCTCGAGCTTAGCCGCCAAAACTACTACGCACAACTAATAGGAGCCCTGCATCTTACATGAGCTACTATTACCTTTGTTGTCATGATGACCCATTGAAATGGTTTATGAATCCGTTGAATTCAATTATGGTGAAACCGTGACTTGAAATTGGATTTGTTTCAAAGAATTGTTATAATTTATCTCCCTTTCGAGTATGACTTTCCGCTTAGGTCTAAGTGGACGTGGGCAAGATAAAGTAATAGCATTCGGAGGATATAGAATTTCGGAACCCCCCGACTAGAGTTAATCCTCGAAGACTAATACATATACTAGGAGGAACACTAGCACATCTTCTATAGTTAAAGGCGAAGGTATTTTGAATTTTATAGACCTCCGACCTAAGATATTAGAGCCACTAAGGCGGTTTCGATAGATAAGATCAAAGGTAGTATAGGTTCCCTTGGCCTTTCCAGTTTGTCGGCAAAGGCATATTACCTTTCTAAGTTACACTCGACTAGCTAGTAATCTATCTAACAGTTGCCCCTAAGTAAAAAAAAATTTCCAAAAAATAACTTAAAATAAAATAAAAGGGTTGCTTTTAATAACTAACCGCTATTAATTCGGTTATTTTATAGCTTTTACACGCGGATAGCAATGGTTGCACTGCTTAATCGATATTTTCAGTTGCGTCGGCTTAGTTGTAAACTATGAGCTGAAAAATACATAGTAGTTCTGCCCTATGGAAATTTACTTGGTTTTGCTGTTGTTTTCACTTGCTGGTGCGATGGTCGTGTGCTGATAGTTGGATGGATGCGATGCGGACCATCTTCCACCTCTTGCTGAACAACGGGTGATGGTAAACTTTAACAATAGTCAGTAGATGACGGCAGGCATGCTATGACTGAAGCGGAATTTAATGTTTTGCGTAACTATATGATGACAAGGTGGGGTCAGAAGGTGTATTTGGTATCTCCTCCTCATTATGCTAGCCACCCATTTACTCCGGGGCAAGCCAAAAAAATCAAGACTAGGTACATGATTCTCAGAAGCCATACAATGCTTAGATGAGTACTCTACAATTCTTGGGTGAAATCTCGCAACTAAATACGTTACTAGCCTCATTGAATTCCTTATCAACTGCCCTGTGAAACAACTTCGCATGCAACGTATTCCATCGTGTTTCCCTCTCTCGTGACTGCCTCATTCAAATGATCAACATTCCGGTTTATCTTATTCACCATGCATGATCTGTCGGGGTCAGGTAGTGTAGCCTGTGGTTAAGAAAATAAGGCTGGGAGAACGGGTGAGGTAATTGTCGATATGGGAGGCGCAGGCGTGGGACTGCGGGTGGGATGGTTGCTGGTTAAGATGGTCGGACAATGTCAAAGAGAATGGGTTCAAAGGGCCGACAGAACTAGGTTCAGAGGATGATGATGCCTGTCCAGATGGGAGGTGAGTCGTGATAGTACAACATATGGACATGTGTTGTTTTGTTTAGTCAACTAGAGCTTCATGCATCTCACATGTCCCTAATGGCCAGACTCTAATATAACTTGCAGTTTACCAAGAGGCATCGGCTCATGGAATATGCAGTATAGATGTCTATCAATAGAGCTCAATCACCTAACTAATAAAGAAAGTTCAATAAGGTTCAGCAGGATATCGCCCTTGCTAACGATACAGCCGTGAAACACGACACGGCTGTAAGCTTATCGGTTGCTGCCCTGGTGGCGGAAAGACAGAAAGCGCAATTTTTGAATGGTCTTTGGTATTTTGCCCTCATTTAACTCACGCTGCGCAACCTATATTATAGCTACTTTACTGCAAAGGATAAGCCTTGAATAAACATTGTATAAGAAGGTTCCTAGGAATCATAACTTAGTTAGAATAGCTTATCCTCCTCTCATCTCTGGCAGCCATCTCTCATGTCATGTCTATATCTTCTGCGTCAGCAACTATCAACACTGCCTCACCGGCAATCCCGACGCCAGCATCAGCATCAGCAACCCCATTTATACCCTCGGCATCAGTGATCTCTCCCTCAAACAGCCAGCTACCAGGTATGATGGCCGAATTGAACATGCATCTGGAACATATAAATGAAGTGGCGACCAGTGGGACACATGGCTGACGGAGCAGCACGGGAGGTCGTTTTTATAGTCCAGCTTATACGAAACACCCTGAGGCGTGGGGGATTTATGTGAGCATCCGGAAGACTCTGGATGACGTCTGGGGGGTTTCGTCTGGGAGATTTCGGATGGCGTCCGGAGGATGTTATCTGGGGGATGGAGGATTCGTCTAAACACTGAGGATCATGTTAATCATTTGGGGGATTCTTCTGAGCATGGGGAGGCATGTTACTTGTGTATTATTCATGTAAGATCATTATACTCATGTTATAGATTGGTAAGAGCGTGGGCGCTCTCGGCTTGCCCCGGAGTACTGAGGGGGTTAGCATCTGGTGGACTATAGAGCCAAGACTCAACATAATACAACCATTTGAACCACCTTGTCATCTTTCCAATAGGTGGCTTCTGTCAACAAATGCTCAAAACTTGTTCCTTGTTCTAGAAGAAATGGTTAGATTAAAGTGGCATAGCACAGAACGATCTCATAGAAAGTCGTATAATTACTAATTATCATATTTCTAAATGCAAACACCCCGTCTCGTGTGAGCTAAAATGTATCCGTATATATCCGAGAAAAAAAAAAACAACAGGCTCAAAAAATTTCCACAACAATCATGCAAATGTGTATGGGTATATACGGAACAATCATTCCAAAAATGCTTCCTATAAATGTGCCATTTCCCTGCCTTCCCTAATTTATCCCCTGTTTTTGAACTGCCGCGAAGATTTCCTCGAGATCGAGAGACTCCATGACCTCTCGCCGTGATCGTCTTTGCTAGCCCTGTGCTCGGTGCTGACTCGGACCTCGTCGAGCTTATCGTGCGGCGGCGAATGCCCAAAGTGCTCTCTGTAATTCCTCTCGAAGCCGCGCTGGCCCTCCGACACGACCTGCGCCTCGGAGGACACCAAGCCGCCTTCGAGCGGGTATACCCTGCCCCGCACATACGGGTCGTTTCTATCGTAGGCCCTTTGTGGCTGGCGATTGCTCGCTTGGCTGCTGTTCCGCGTGTGGCTCACGCCATCCGTGTCCATGATCACGAGCTTCAGGCTCCCGTCGCTGTCGCGCGGGTTGCGACTCGATCGTCTTGAGGGTGAGAAGTTGGGTAGCTCGAACTGGTCGCCGCCGGAAAGTCGTCGGTGGTGTCGCGTTACGTGCACTTCCTGCGTCACGAAGATATTCCCCCAGTTCTGCGTTAGCATCGGCCAGAAAACGGGAATAGATGCTACGATAGACGCCAGGTCCACCTCAAGCGCCGCAAGCACAATGCTTTGCGGCGCGTAAAACGTCGGGTCCACTACGGGATATGTTCCTGCTCGTGTCTTTATAATGATATATAGACGCCAAATGCTAACGATATTAATGCTGCGCATATTTCATATTAGCTCTCCAATCTTTGCGTTTAACTTTCTCAACTGGTTCCTCTGTTCACTTACCCAATTCCTAGAATAAACATAATAGAAAACCCGACCCGCTGTTTCTTCTGCTTGAAAGTCTGAAAATACAGCGGTATTGGTATGGCGAGCACAACGATGTCGAGGATGACATTAGTGCCGACGTGCGCAGCGTACGTGGCCCCGATCTCATTGGAGTTCTTAGACGCAAAGCCGTAGCAATACGATTTCTCCTCCCAATTCCAGAAGCCAGACAGCGGCGCACAGGGCACGATGGCGATGATGGAGAATGCGAAACCCCAGAGCGCGGATAGGACGACGAAGAACCAACACACTTTGCGCGCGCGTTGGTCGTCGCGAAAAATGCGGAGGTATTGTGTTAGGAGACAAAGTTTCGTCAGTGTCGTAGAGATGGTGTAAGAAAGCAACGCGACGTAGAATTTCTATTATGGGAATGTCAGTCAATGGGATGTTCGCAAGTCGCGATAGAGTATAAGTATCGCAAGCCTTGCGATCGGATGGCTCCTAACCTTAAGAAAACCTGCTCTGTTCGCCGCGCCAATTTCCCAGAAATGCTTGCCAAAGCCATTATCAAATACTATAATGTGTGTTAGTCGGTCGCATTATATCACCAGGTGTAACAGGATAATTCGTACATAATATAAGAAAGACGGTGCCCACTGTCCCAGAAACCTGTGATGAGTGTATTAGTTGAGTGAGCCACGGTAGCCTTTACATCGCTTTCGCATACCCGAAAAAGTAAAACAAATAAGTCGTCCCAGCCCAAACATTCTAGTCGATAACGTGTGTGTATTCTCAGATACACACAAATCCAAGAAATAATCTAAGGCAACACATGTTAGCAATGTGTCTAAGAGGCCCTGGCATAAGAACCCGTCCGTTGAGTCGCAAACTTACAAAAAATGGAAGGATAGTTCCTTCAACGGTCGATTTATAATTGAAATTATTTGGCGTTTCGTGAGAGTTATCGTACCGCTTGAAGAGTTCCCATGCGTCCCTAGGCATCGCTTAATACTTGTCGCGCGATGCTGGTAGCCCTCCAACGACCCGTTGGCGCGAACAGGTCAACAACGTAACATATTCTCTCTGTCCTTCCCCCCGTTTGATGATCTTCGATATCTGCGTAGGTCGATAGTGTTCATCCATACAAAGCAGCTTCGGTGTTGGGCTTTCCTCCGTTTAGACTCCGACTTGCTATGCTTAACGTCCGTATATATCTCGCTCAAAGTCTGGCAGCTGTCTCAAGATCATCGAATTCGCTTAGTTAGCTTCAAGGTTAACAAGTTTTAATGTCACCAAAAAAAAGAGCCGAAGAGTTCAATGGGTTCTTGGTGTGGGGGTGGAGTACGGTTAATAAAGTGTCAAATTTACTACTAGCTATGTGTGATTCCTTCCTCCCAGTTCTCCTCCAACATCCCCCTGTTCCCCTGCTGATCCTAGCTACCCAAAATAAGACTCTAATATTATGCAAGGGAAAACAAACCCGTGAGAAACCATGTTGTCAGTGCATATTTCGGGAATCCTGTATGAATCCGTCGGACAATTTATCCACGCTGACATAAGAGCTAGTCCGATGCAGAGCTTTTCCACACCACTTATCACGAAAATGGCCGCTGCTATCGTATCGCAAAGCGTAGTGTAGATGTGTTTAAACTTAAACACCCAGACTACTGCAAAGCCGTTGACGGAAAGCGAATAAGCGAGGAGGGAAATGCCGCGTGAGAAGACAACCGAGAGCTTGGTATCGAGAGTGGAGTGTGCTAATCTCGCGATAGCTGTGCTAATTAATAAGAGCAATAATTAAGTCTTATTACCCATTCTTGACGAGGCGATGGTGAAGCTGACTCACCTGGTTTCAACGCGTTTGTACCAGGGGCTCGTAAAGGATACGAACCTGGTGTGGCCCCCCAACGAGCATATCCTGACCGTGATCAGGTTACCTTCATTACCAAGTTTAATGCTATCTACGGTATGTCCTCTTTGAGAGCCCATATCTCCCAGGACGCCTATACTGACGCTATACTAGTTCGCGATCCGTACCAACAAATGGTAATGATTGACTTCTCGGACCCTACTATGTCCTACATAAGGTAAGGAGGGAGTGGTGCGTACGTAATGTCCCCTTCTCCCCACACAAGACCCCCGAGAACTACTCACACGATTGGGTGAACTGGTCAAGACAGAGCACGTGGTCGTCCACAAAGTAATCTTCAACGCCTAGTGACACTATAATTACTACACTACTCAGTAGTGTCCGTAGCGGCGAAGGCCCAGCGAGAGACCAGGGATGAGGATCCGTTACCTTGTCTAGCACGATGGGGAGGTCGGCTGCATTGAGGAAAAGATCTGGCAGTTCAATGCTACGCCGCCCGCCAAAAGCGACGATCGTGAAACAAGGGTGACTCGACCATGGCCGGAACAGGCAATGGGTCTCGTCGGATACCGATCCCCAGCGTAGCACAGCGTACACATCATCACACTGCACCGGGGTTCCACCCGCGTAGGTTAGGTAGGTTCTGGGTAGGATGAAGGGACGTTGGTATTTGATTTTAAGCGAACCGCAATGAGGCGTCGCTGTCAAAAGTTTAAAAAGAATGCATGCCGGCAATGCCGGCAGACCGGATCTCTCTCGCCTCTGCACTTCGGACCCTATAAAACAACGCAGGCAAATTAGCCCAAGTGATTTGTCCCGAAGGAT
This sequence comes from Xylaria sp. Z50, assembly GCA_037356035.1. Lineage (NCBI taxonomy): Eukaryota > Fungi > Ascomycota > Sordariomycetes > Xylariales > Xylariaceae > Xylaria > Xylaria sp. Z50. The sequence goes on from JBAWJU010000069.1 coordinate 130,599, forward strand.
TCCTCCCAGTGGAGTCGTCTTCTCGGATGGAACCCGGTACGCGAAATCTGGACCAAAGTATTTGATGGGACGAACCGTTCAACGTCAGGAAATGGCTTTGCTGCTCGTCAGTTCCGCGCCCACCACGCAGCCAAATTATCTCGCTTCCCGATCGTTCGTCTCTCGATTTTTTTTTTAATTTATTTCTTCGGTAACTACCGGTTTATGGATTTGTTGTATAAACTGTCACATAATTTGCCCTGATTAAATGTTTCAGACGTGAGGCTAAGCGCCAGACATCTTTTCGAAGGATTCCGTAAGACAGGGCTCGGGCAAGGATGCCCGTCAGTTCATGCCCGCCAACAAAACAGACCCTGCAGTCGAAGGAAGCAAAAAAACCCTTCTAGAAGACCTGAGAGATGCATAACACCGCAGTAGCGAGCGGCGTAGGCTAGTCCTGAGACACGGACACCGCTGCGATGTTTACGTACTCTAATTTGTGAACCTGCATGTAACAACTTACTTTATATTTAGTAGCTTACTGGTTGTTAGACGCAGACGTAATGTGCATCTCGACAACAATGGTTGTTGGTCTCTCTGTTGCGCTGCCACGTCTCTAGTGTACGCTTATGAGTTTACCCGTCTTGTCCGTCCACTGAGCGGGTGATTAGCTATCAGTAACCAACCGCAGATCTTCGCTCTCAACGTGTATGTGACTCTCATTTAACGTAGGGTAGTAAAATTATCGAGTATATTATTGGTCTAACCAAACTCTCGAGTGTGAGTGTGTGACTCTATAAATCTAGTGTAACTATAGTAAGTGCAAGACATGATGGATGCGTGCATCGGTGCTCGTGCCGAGTACGGTATAGTAGTACACGTACGACAGATAATAGGGAGCCGCTACCTGGTTATAATGATAATGATAGCGCTTCAAACTAAGGAATGCGTTAGATTGTTCTAAGCTGTTAACTAATAGTGTGGAATCCATCGACAATAGATAACGGTTATTCCGTTAGATCTAGCGTGTAGGCGTTTTACTCTACCCTGTTGGCCTTTGAAAAAAAAAAAAAATTACCCTCCTACTGTACTGCAAAATTACAATATTTTGTTGTGGGCTTATTCGCCTAAAGCTCACCTTATACCTTACTATGTACACCTAGCTCTACATAGTAGCGTGCTACATTACACAGGACGCGCCTGTGCGCATCAATTTTGCAGAGTTTTGAAGTCAACCAGGCTATCCTGGATAGGGGCTGCTTATCACTGCTATATTACAAGATAGGCAAAGGGTGAATGGTGCCATTAGACTTGACTTAGTATGATGCACTAGACTAGCTAGTGTGAGGAACGGCACGACGGCACTCAAAACCTAGTCTGTGACCTGACAAACCCCCGGCATTTACTATGTTCCAAATATGCTTCATTATAGCTCATCTTCATCTTCCATCACATTGGCTCGTCGTTCACCCACTTCTCGGATTTTTTCCCCGAGAATGGAACGGCCATACCGTTCTGCTACCTTGCCTGCAGCCTCGACCATCCGCCCAGTACGGTCACGCATAAGTTCCACAAGCTCCAAGGCTCGCATCCCTCGGTCCTCTCCCTCACGACACTCAATGGCCAGGAGTTGAAGCAGAGCCTTGTCGATCTCAAGCTCGAGCCGCGCGAGGTCCGAGCGCTGCGCGTGGTTGCCCCTCGTTGATTCGGCGAGGTCTTGCAACTGTGCCGCCGCGATTCCCTTGAGTAGGTATTGCTGCTCGAGCTTGCGACCCTCGGAGTCACCGTCTTCGTTGTCTGGCGACTCGTCGTCCTCCATTGCATCCGGGTTTGGCTTCTTCTTACTCGGCGGCTCTGATGTAAGCGGTATGGAGAAGTCGAATTCGGATAGCAAGGGGCGAGGGAAGTAAGGATACTCGTCCCCTCCTTTTAAGATGATGCAGTGAAATTTGTTGTCAGCGACAGCAATTGGGAAGTAGCTTTCAGTTTTACGTCCTGATGCTAGACGAGGAAGCAACTTAGTGTCTAGCAATGGCATCCACGAAGCTCTAGATGGCCGACGCCAGTGTAAGAGAGTGAGCAGTGTCCCTGTAGAGTCATAGATGCATGGGTCCTAGGCAAGTGTTAGTCTGAGAATATTGCTATATGGTGAGAATAGGGAGTATTTGGGCTGCACATACGCCATTGTCCGAGAAGAAGACACTCTTTAGTGTCGCTCCTTGAGGGAGTGCTACGGTGTCCTCGTTCTGGCAGATCTCGTCCCTTTTGATATTTTCAATTGTGTAAAGCAACCTTGTTTGACCGTCTCCCCCGGCCGGTCCGTTGCCTATGGTCATCACATAATCTCTCCAACTTGCGCATGTAACCATCGGAGAACTCTTTGGCCGGTACACTTTGTAGGGTATGCCAAACAGTGTATAAACTCGCACGTAGTTGGCCGTCGTTGTGACAGTTATAAATGAGTCGCTAAGCGACATGGCGAGGACAGCCTCGCCTTTAGGAAGTTGCGTTTTCCAATCGGTGCGATGCGTCCAGGTTTCATGGGGTCGGTAGAAGATGGTCGCGGGTGCATCATCAGTCGGTGGACAGGAGAAGACCACGCCACTCTCTGTCAGACAGGCCTTATCATATAGGAACGTATCAGTGAAATGGAAATCTCTATGGAATTCATGGTCGTAGAATTCAACTGTGACGGTGTTGTGCCCATCTTGGTCTACCGTCCATACAAACCCGATCAGGTTTAAGCAAAGGTATTTCCTGTTACCGCGCCATGGTGTAGAGCCAGGCTGAAAGGCTTCATGGTATTCGATCTCGACATTACGGCGTTTACTCAGAGGCTCGCCAAAAACATCGACACCATCATGTAATCGCTTTCCATTGCTGTTGATCACATATCCGGCGCCATCATCATCAACCACAAAATCGTCATCCTCTGGTAGAGGGCCGTCCATGAGAGAATCATAGCTACCAACTGAATCCCTGCGAGGGCGTGACACCATAGGCTTGAGGCCATTGGCTTCTGGCCGTCTAACATTGGTAGAGATATCCGACAGCGGATCGTGGATGAACGGCGCCGGTTGTTTTGGTAGTTCTAACAGCGCAGCGTGTTGTTCGGGAATAAAGTCAGGATGAATGTATACCTCACCATCCGAATTTGTGAAAGATATAATGTTCTTAGTTGGGTGCCATGCGATATCCATAACATTTGCAAAATCATGCCGCGAAATAACGTTCTGTGTTTTCGTGTCCCATACTAAGATTTTCTTGTCTTTACCGGCCGATGCTAGCATTGCCCCGTTGGGGGACCAGGCCAAAGCAGTGATTTCGCCGGTATGTCCGTTCAAAAAGACGCGCTGTTTCTCCCAGTCATTCTTCGAAACTACTTGTATATCTCTTGTTGGAGTGGGAACCGCAAAAGCGCGGCCGTCAGGATGCCAAGCAATCTCACTGCTGATCTCTGACTCGATATCCAAAGTACCAATGACGCCGTCTACCCTCCTAATCAACTCAGGATCATCTGTGTCTTCCGTACCAAGATCGTACACGTAGACTATTCCGTCTGTGCAGGCTAACGACACAGTCTCTCCATTTGTATCGAATGCTAGATGCTTGGTGGGCTTGTTGTGGGCTCTAAGGTGTCGAAGTTTACTGTTGTCGTCGGTTCGAACAATTTTGACAGTCAACTCGTCGCTTGCTACTGCGCACCATTTAGAGTCTGGAGATAGAGCAACATCTCGGATTGGAAGCGAGGTTCGGAGCAGGTATTTGTCGAAGGCGGCGTTGGGTATCGAGTATAAACTAAGGGTGCCGTCTTCCGACCCTACAACGAAGAAGTCATCTGAGACAGCAACGCTGACATTCTGCTCTTGGCAATCATCTATGTTTATGGGTTCACCGTCGAAGCCTGTCTTGTATAATCGAATAGTGTTGTTGGAACCGACGGTGACCAGCTTTGATCCGTCAGGGGTGTAAGCGCAGTGTGTAGAGCCTTGGGTGTGTGCTGGTCGTGCGCGTGGCCGAAAAGGGGCTGTGGACGTCATTTTGGAAGCAGTCAATGTCTGATTGCCGAGGGGGAAGCTCGGGATAGTCGGAAAGGACTTCGAGAGTAGTTTTAGAGGTCAATTGCTATGCCCATCGTCATAGTTGTATGTTGTATACAAATTCAGATAGGCAAAACGCGACCCCTGGCGCGCGTGTCGACGCGTTCAGTCAATTAAAGTGCCCAGGTTGGTTAAGTGCATACATCCCGGAATTCTGCCCCTCTTTAGTGGTACCTAGGTACGTACCGCCATGAAGAGGTCTCGTTGACTGTCAGCTGGCAGCAGTTGGTTTAGTATTCACACCTTTCTATCCGAATGGGCAATCGCTAATTGGGTATGTAGATTGGCATAGATTGACTATAGCGCCTCCTTTTCCACGAGTTAGGCACTCAAGAGAAGATTCTAGGCAGATACAAAATCAGAATTCAGTTGCCTAAGTGACTTTTGATTCGGGGTGGCAATACGCACGATCTCCTCGTTGCTCTTATATAAATTGAAGCAACTTCCCCTCTTTAATAGACTTTCATACGTCGGAATTTCTTGTGAACGCCACATCCTTCCGACACAATGCGCCAAGGAACCTCATCGGGACATTATTTCCAAACCGAGTAAATACTCACAGGCATTATGTTTCAGAGGATATCAATCATACTAACGCGAATTTTTTAGTGCTGAGCAAGCTCAAATAGAGAGGCGCGCTGCAAAGGCTAGTAATAAAAATGGTGATCCTGTTGTCCTCAAGTCAAAGCTATTAGCCGCCGTTCCGGACCCTTCTGCGCCTGGTTCGCTACTTATCGCAGAATCTACCGGCTCTGTTCGTAGAGTTGATGTTGATGTAAGTGTTTTATACCGCTAAAATCTATGATAGCGCGGATGCTCAACTTCTCAAGTCAGGGGAGGCGAAACAGGTATTTAAGGGTCCGTCCGCGCCCGTCACCTGTGTTGCGGTTGGTGGCCCAGGTAACTTCACGTTATTCGCTGGATCTTGGGACAAAGACATTTGGTCCTGGAATCTGGAGACTAGGGCACTAGGTCGCAAATACAGCGGTCACACAGATTTTGTCAAGACTATTATATGCGCGAAAATTGGTTCGAAGGACTGTCTTATCAGTGGAGGTGCAGACAAGAAGATAATGGTCTGGGATACTGAAACTGGTTCTCGTATCCACGTGATCCAAGACCAAACTGTTTCTATGATGGCCCTTCAGCATCTGCTCATCGATCCCTTAGAATCCACGCCTGAAGCCGTCATCCTAGTCAGCGCCAGTAGTGATCCCCATATTCGACGCTGGCGCATAACTGTCGACGCGGTTGAGCAGATCAAAGAGGTATCACCGAATGAGCCGAATTCCGTGCGTCACAGTATTTTAGAACATGACACTACGGTATATAAACTCTTTTTTGATACGGAGGGCGAAGAGGTAGATCTTTGGACATCAAGCGGCGATGGTACCGCGAAGTGTCTTTCCCGTCAAAAGGGGTTTGCGACGGGAGACACTATCAAGCATGGCAGCCACGTGAGAACCGTTGCTGTGACCGACCAATGGATTATTACAGCCGGGCGGGATGAGGACGTCAAAGTTTGGGATCGCACGTCTGGAAAGCTATACTGTACTCTCGAAGGCCACTATGACGAAGTGACAGACCTCGTGATTTTAGCCCAGGGGGATCTAGTGGCATCCGTGTCTATCGATGGAACCGTCCGGAAATGGCCACTCCACAGGGGGGAGCTAGACAGAATCAACAAGGAGAGAGACGAGAAGGCCAATGGGACCCAAGAGGAAGAACCCGCGGAACCGGCCGAGAGTTTGATGACGGCGGAGGAAGAGGCCGAACTTGCAGCACTGATGGAAGATTAGCACCGAATAAAGCGCATTGTCTAATAAAGATCGGTGAATCTCTGGAAGAACTTAATCGTGTCGCCCTCCGTCACACCGCCACGGCCGACCTACCTACCTCCCCGGGGGGGGGGGGGGGGGGGAAAGCCGCTTTCTAATTTTCCCTGGCATAGAAATTACATCCATACAATCAAATACCAATATAGAAACTACAACCAGCGATTAAATAATTACTAGACGTAGAAATTATTACCAGAAGATTATAAAAGCGGTCGTAGCTATAAACATTAAAATAAATTCTAGAAAGTGACTTACCGTATGTATTATTTTTGCTTTATAATGTTAGGTCTCTGTAGTTCTCTATTCAGCCTTTCTAGAAACCCTCCCACTTACCCGCCTAGGTACCTAACCCATAAGTATTTCGATATTCTATATATAGTAATAAATATGCACATCAACCGAAATGTTACCTAACATATGGTTTCACATTAGGTAGGGACATCCTACCTAGTCTAGGTAATCTTCACTGCATTTTTAGCCCCGTCGAAGGGGATGAGGTTTCCTCAGCTTCTAGCTTTCATTTCTACCCGCACACACCAAATGCCATCACTGGGTAGGTAGGTATACTAAACGCAGTATTCGTTTATATGCTAGCTTATTTGAATATACATGGATGAATTTCCAACCGGCCCCCATTCGACTTCTACCGAGCTCGTTGCTAGAATATCTATCGTTCAAGGTAACCCTAACCCCTTGCGTAGGCTATCGTAGTCGAAAGGTGATTACTTGGCAACTACTAGACGGTAGCGAGCCGACCGCAATAGCAAAGTAAATAAGATCCAAGATCATTCGTGCTTATCATTTAGCGGAATCCGTTTTGCTAGAGTCACTTGCTCTCGATATAACGCCCCGTGTCGCTTTCTAGAAATTATGCCCATACGGCCCATCTCGCTTATGCTACTCGGTTTATTGCACCCACAGCGTCTGTTGCTAACTTGCCTCCTTTCGGTCCATCACTTCACCTGCACTACGTATTATCAATGAATAACTGAACTTATACACAGGACTCGGGGGAAATCCTTGTCACTCGTGGGTTTTATTCCCAACTACCCAGCTGGCTGTACGATGTGCGACAAGCATAAATTCCTTCTCTCATGTCAAATGCATGCTTACGGCGTATACCTCGACAAGCTGGCGTCAGCGATTCACGGGCATGATACTCGAGTGGGCCGTTTCCGCCCCGCGTCTTACTTACTCGATGCTATTCCAGACCATGAGGTCCTTAACTGAACCACTAATATCACTCCGTATAGTAAACGCTAGGAACCATGATAGTCGATATGACTTAAAGAGCGAGGGGTATTAACAGACTTATTTATGCCTTACTACAGATACTAGCCATAGTGAATACCGGAGATATTATTACACATTAACACCAACCATTCCGCCGACATCGCCGTCAAAAGCACAAGGAATGCCTACCATGATGCACATCAACGCCAATCCGCCAACACGGTATCGCCCTCCTTGATCTGGGCAAAAACAATCGAGTCCTTCCAGACCCTCTCACACTTCGCAGCGTCCTTCGCCTCAGGCCCAACATCCCCGACGGTAGCGCCGTTCATATAAACAGCATCAGGGCGCTCACCGAGGACCTTTGTGTCGAAGGCTGCATTGATGACGTCGTTGGCAGATTGCGCGGGAGTGCGGTAGTGGCCGTTGGGCGACAATTTCGACAGGACAGTCATCAAAGGCCCGGCGATTAGACTTGCGACCTTGAGGACTTTGCTCGAGGTCCGACGCGTCAGGCCCGTCGGCATCGCGCCGGGGTCGACGGCGGCAACGCCAATCGATGATAATTCGGGGTCTGTCTTTATGCGCCTTGCTAGCTCACGCCTAGGGCTTGTCAGGATACACAAATACCAAGATGGGTTGCTCAGGATGAGAATTCGCTTACATGAACATAATCTCACAGAGCTTCGACGCGCCGTACCGTCGGTACCCCGTGTTTCCACTACCGGGCTCATCGTCAGGCGTGCTCCATTTGCCCCTCGCAAGCGGCTCTGTGTTGATCGGCTCCTTGAAGATGAGATTCCACTTCTCATCTTCGTAAGCTTGGAGGATGCCTTTGACAGTGTTCCTAGGATCAGAAGTGCTGGACACCAAACAACGTTAGCACCGTATATATCGTCTTTAAAAGGAATGAGTGAATGAACATGACTCACTCATGAGACCAGCTCCCCAAGACGACTACCCTACCGTTCTTCTTATCCATGCTCTTGAGCAGGAGCAAGGTTAGGAGGAAATGTGAGAGATGGTTCGCTTGGAAGGTCATGTCGAATCCGTCATCAGTCATCGTGTGCGTGGTATATTCCTGCCATGCGGCGTTGAGAATGAGCGCGCGGATAGGCGGTATCGAGCCATCGGCAACCCGCCTATTGATGTCCTCGGCAGCTTTGCGCGTACTGGCGAGACTCGACAAGTCCAAGGGCACAAGATCATACGCATGACCTGCCGAGCTAGCCTTCCGCAAGACACCGCTCACGGTAGCCGCCCCTCGGTCTGTGTTGCGGACGGTGTATATGCCATGGTAGGTTTTTGCAAGTGAAGGGGAATCGATGATGTGCTGGACGATAGCCGAGCCGAGGCCGCCGTTGGCGCCGGTGACGACGATGGAGCCTTTCGCAGAGGCCATTTCTTAACGATACTAAGTCTTACTTACTATCTCTAAGAGTATAATTCTGTCAGGGTGTTGTCTCAAAGGTAGTAGTAATGGTGTTTGCATGAGAGGGGAATCGTGGCGTTTCTAGTCATCTTGCGCATCTTCTGCTTTATACTATTAGGCCGGCCCGAAGCTGCTTTACTAGCCTGCTTCACGGTGGCTTTGTGTTCCATTAACAGTACGGCCATTGGCATAGGCTACCAAACATTGACGTAACGTAGACATTATCTGCGTGATACCATCTGCTGTTTGATAATCTCTTTGTCGATGGATGGATAGTTAATTGTTCCGATCAACCGAAAGTGCCCGTACCAATTATTATACAGCTTTATGTCCAGATGAAGCTAGCCTAATATGGTAAGAAAAGCCCATACCTCTCTCCTATCACTCAGAATTCACTTGCCTGATTAGGTTTAGGTCATCGCTAGATACGGCAAGGGGCGGGTTGCTTATACTAGCCCGGCCGCCTCAAGTCACCATAAGCAGGTTGCATGCCTCGATAAACACTGGCAGGCAAAGCTAGGATACAGGTACTACGTATATAGGGCAAGCGGAATACCATTATCGATCATCCGTCAGTGCTTTTATAGAAAGAGATCGAAGATCGTTGCCATTAAAACTGCCCGGCGAGTTAGACTCACGATAACTTGCGGCTGAACACTTGTCTGTTGTCGATTTCATTTGCATACTATACTACATTGTAGGTATCTAGGTGATACCTAGGCACACTAGACTGCATCGGGAAATTTCCGATATTGGAATATGGATCTTCGATTGCCAATCCTATTATCTCCTTAACTGAACCATTTTCACATCGGCGTGACCGGCCTCACCGGAAATAGCAGGTTTTGGTCGAGATATATTGGTACCATCGCAGCGGGAACCCCTTACAAGCGGTTGTAGCGACAATGGCGACATGCCATGAGGTTACACTGGCGACACTCGTAGATGAAAAAGGGCATCCTGTTGTAGCAATTCTCACAGTTCCTTGGTCCCCTACGACTCACCCAGTGCTCATGGTGGCATCCATAAACTCCTCGTAAGTGTTCTGCGATTCTGTCGATTCCAACGGCAGGGTCGACGGGGTTATCGATTGGATCATGGTTATCTAGATGGTGATCCCGATTATAGATCTCCTCGGCTCTTTCATAAAGCCGGCCCTCTTCCCAGTAGACGCATGTACAGGTCTTCCACGGTGCTCCGCACAGATAACAGAACTCGGCTCGGCAAACGCAACTGTTGATGATATCGTTAATAGGGCATTTTATAACTCAATGAAACACTCACGTTATATGAAAACAACCTGTATTGAGCTCGACCATGGTAGAGCAGTTGGAACAACGTTGCCACCCCCCCTGGCGGGCGACTTCGAGAACTTGATGAAGCCCAGTATCATAGGGGCAGTCACCCCCATGGATGCCTTCTTTGCAAATCACGCAGGTCTGAGCCTTGCATTTAGGGCATGGGGCAACTCCGTCCTTGATCATCGGTGGCGGGATGAACGCCGAGCAAATTGGTTGATAGCAATAGATCCTGTTTGACGTGGTGAACTCGATAGACTTCTCCATGAACTGATCAACCAGATCATTGCCTAAGAACAACCGGTTCTCACCCACGGGAATATCCACGCGACAGCAACGCGGTGGAAACAGGCTCTCGTCAGAGATGGATAATTGGACTAGTGTCTCTAGGCATTCGCGGCAATATTCGTGTTTGCAGGGTGCTTGAACCAAGTCGACGATCTCGTGCATGCTGCGACAAGCAACGCATGTCCGAAGCCAGGGCTCGGATGCTCCACGGGATGCGGCCCAAGACGAGCCCTCCGGCTGATGATCTATTTCAGTCGGTGTTGTCTCAATGCGGTCATCGGAGACCTCATTCGTTCCAGTGATGTATGCGGATTTGAGCTTCTCCCACGCCTCCAGCTCCACCGTCGAGAGGTCATTGTTCACAGGTACCTGAGTCTGTCTCTGTGGTCCCCCCGTAGACAAGGTTACAGTAATTGTTCGGTCCATTCGAGCAACATTTTCTTGATACTCGGATTGAAGGAGTGTATTTGTGTCTGTCTGCACTGCAGTCTGCACGCTCTTGGTCATTATTCGATCTGAGACGTACGTGGTTGCTCGGTCTAGCTCCTCGGTGTAGAGCTGTAGAGCGATGTCGGCGTCTGGCTGGGCCCCCTCGACTCCCTTTCCTTTGGAGGTAGACTTGACTTGACGTGCATCCTCATGCAGAACGGAAAGAATAGCATTGAGAGTGTCGTCGTCAGCAGCCAACCACGCGGGCTCTTCCGGGCTGGCCATGGTTTCGGGGCTGCTAGACGGGATATCTTCGCCCAGTTCTCATAGATAGGAAGATTGGAAGGGGATTTAGTTAAGTGTCAAGGTAGATGGAAAGCTCTATACTGCCTAGGAGGGTTAGGATTAGAGGTCTCGGTGCTGCGTATTGCAAATTCACCCGGCGACGTAGTTGCCTAGGTGAATAGGACTGTCGTGAAGAGGAGGTCCTCAAGTACCTATGGCGACTTGGTTGCCACGCTCTTTCCAAAGGAAAGCACGCACAAATTGCAAATTTTCTTCAAAGTCACAAGAATACAATTACCTTAGCACGTATGTAGGCGTGATAATAATATTGTGTAAATATCACGGTTAGAACTAACTAATAGATTTTACTCATTATTTATATTAAACAAACAGTATTTTCTCTCTCAAAGTGAATGTCTGAATACAAAAACCACTGAAGTAGTGTAGACCTCCGACCGTACTTAGATTGATGCGATTGCTACCTAGTTAGGTGCACCACAAGTGTAGTGTCGTGAAAAAAATCTACTTTTGTTGTGTATTGAGTAACAAAAGCGGTGTACGGAGTAAACAGACGATCAAAAGTGATTATAGGGCTGCACATCACTACGCGGGTTCAAAATTCAGAATACTGATACCAAAGTAGGGGATTAAGAATGGTGTTTTGAAGTTACAAACTAGGAGTCGATGGGATGCGCGGCGATGCCGATAGCAACGCCGAGGCGACTGTTCAAATATAAAGCTAGCTTGAGAGAATTAAGCCTAGAATGAAGAGTGCAATATCCGTGCACTATACCGAGGTATGCGCTCGCATTTGATTGCTGTGGGTGAAGATGTTGTAAGATACCCAAGTCCTAGATTCAGGTAAAGACCTCGTGATAGCATGGAAGAGCGCCTCGTGGGGAGGGTCATCTGCTAGCCTCGTCGGACTGTAATTTCGGCCAATGATATCCAAATATAGAGATTTGAGGGTCTTTTAGTCGTCGGACTTCCCATGTTACTCGAGACGTGAAGCCAAGGCTGTCGCGAGAGGTTGGGTATGGGCAGTATAAACGTTTCGCGAGCGATCTTGCACCACCTAACAATGATCCCTTGCATATATGCCATCACTTCATGGCAGTCCGGGGCTACACGTGCCCATCAACACCACCGCGTTACACCGAATTAGCTCCAATTGGACCGAGACAGCATATTCATCGGTTCCGACCGGTTCGCGCCTCTTGCGCCATGAGATCGCGATATGTATGTAAGAACTATGGGTGTCTTAGAATAACGGTGGTCTCAAGCCATACCGATAGAAAAAAACAAACCCAAAAAAAACGGCCTGGCTACGACCAGTACTGCGATCTCTTCACCGCCACGTTAAATAAGAAGGATAACACTTTTGACCTACCTATTGCTTTTGCGACCGACACACGGTGAGCAATGTACCTTTTCGCGGCTGTGCTTATGGCTTGCTATGCATGCCCGATTGGCTGAGACCCGTTCCTGGAACTTGCGGGGGTGGGATGGATGTCCTGCAGGATCTTTCTTTCCATCTATCTTCTGCCAAAACGCCCGAAGATCCGAACGGGGCGTTTCTAAGTCTGTTAGCGTTGGCCGTGACGATCTGAGATTGTGATATGTCTGGTTTTTGGGTCTTGGACCACAGTAAAAACCTTGCAAACCGAGTCAAGGCCGTTGACTAGTATGGAGATGTCAAGCTCCCCCGATACCAGCACCATGGGATACCAACACCATGGGTCGGTGGCCACGACAATGCGATTTGCTGCCGGAAGATCCTATGTCGATCTCTGGGTTGTGGAGTCGGTCCCTGGACGAGAACCATGAAACGAGCCACGCAGTCCAGGATTAATTAATCTGATTGATTAATCTGCCAGGGCCGCGAGGGGAGTACTGGGGGAGTTGCCACTCGATTCGTAGCGAGTTCCCGAGATGTGGTGGATTATCTTTACTGATCGGCGACCTGATGGTTCATCATTTTATATTACATTACATGGTGTTCGACGGCACTGTACTTTATACGGAGTGTTCCGCATGAGTATTTTGGATCTGTCTATTCACTAGTACTACTTGTATGCAACTAGACTAGTAGATGTAGGTACGCTACCGTAGTGCCGTAGTGTGGTCTACACTAATGTTGGGGTTTTATTAAGTGGATGCAATGGTAGAACGGTACTTGTGGTGTAGGCAGGAAATGCAGCTGTATCGGTTGTTCCTAAAATATACCTACCTATGCTAAAGACACAAGAGGCATAGTATAGCAGTAGTTTAGAATGGTGGCTGATTGCTATATTTCCCTCTTGACTCTCTGGGTTGGTAGATACCGCTATTCATGCAGATTGCGTAGTTGTGTCTACTGGTGGCCAAGAGATCTGCTAAGATGACCAAACCGCCTACAGTATAGGCCGCATACTCATGGAAGTGTGTATAAGCATACCAAAAAACGTGGCTGCTTACGTACCTGGCGAGCTAGAGAACCCGAAACATTAACACTAAACCTCGCTCCCCTCGCTGGGATGACTCGTGCTGCCTCACATGGATCGCACGACATACGTGGGTAGCACGCGAGTCCTTCGTTTGTAGAACCTCGCTGCCTCAGATAAGAATCGACGTGCACCGTTACCACGTTTTTTCGTCCAGCTTGTCGGGTCGCCGCATTGTCGCATCGCCGCAGGGGCCCGTGGTGGTGTGTAGCTGTGTGCGGAGGATCACTCTTCCAACCAGGTATGTGAGGGTTGCACCAGGCGAGTGATATTCGTGCGGCTGTCGGTCATATATTATAGAGCAGCAACAAGGATCCCTCATGCCATATCAAGCCTGGGATTGTCAGTTTGCGCGACACGGCACCCGCCGTATCGTCTGACGATCCGTTCGTCGGGCAGACTCATCGACTCACCCGATCTTGATCGGGGAAAATGTCTCCCAAACTGTCAGCGAGAGTATTAGTTAGTTCGCCATTTAGGTGCTTGCAAGTGGGCCTACTATACTCTATAGACACTGCACATTGCTTGTCATCTGCACAAGGTAGATAGTGTCATGTTGATAGATGCTAGAGGTCTCGTTTATTGATGTTGCTGCTTCCGATGTGGGGAGGATATGATGTTGGGATGTCGGGGTGCTGGGATGGTGAGATGCTTAGGTCTGACGCAACAAACGAACCGCATACCACACATATGCTCTACACTACTACTAGTGTATGTATGTCTGTACGCTACAGATAGAGAGACAGCTGCAAAATCGCTCGGTAGCATTGGAAGGTAAGGGACCCTGGCTACATATGTAGGCATATAATAAGGCATAATATTACTCGGGCGTTTGGTAACTCTCCGGCATGACACTAGGCTGTCACAGAATTACCGACATTATGAACTACCTCCCGTACACTATAAGTAGCAATGGGCTCCGTTTCAAGCCACCTAGTGTAGATTAATGGCACCGTTTGACTCGATGCAGTATCAATGTGGTGTACACTAGGTACACTAGAAAAGATGTCACGATGCCACGATGCCATGCTGCTTGAGGGTCCTTGTCCGAGCCCTCTACCCCCGCCTCGTATCTACAATAGGATAGTTGGTACTCTGTGTCTGTATGGCCTCTTTGTATACCCACCTCTAAGAGTCTGCTGGTATGCTATGGGTGCGTACCTGTGTATCTTGCTTATAGATACATACATGTAGGCTGCGAACGGAGGATACCAAGGTAGATCCCTGGGAGAGGGCATGAGAATGACATGAACGTACATACTATGTACTATGTAGTAAACGAAAAGCATTTCAGCCACGGTATCATTAATGCGACTGCGTGTACTTTTATTTTATCTCATTTTAAAATCCGCTCAGCCCTAGTGCGGTGCATACATCAAACAACTTCTATACATTTCATATATTATACTGCATGTTGTGGCAAGTGTTTATTGCCTACCTCTACACCATGCATCTTGATACCCAAAGTGGTTTAGTCAATCCCCACTAACCTACATCTACGCTACCCTAAGGCAGGTACACTCCGGACCACTCAGGTAGTGTAGAGTACCTACATGTAATTGTTTAGGAGGTAGTTACGTACTACAGTAGTAGCACCAACACACCTAACTTGCCACATCATGTCTGCATCCTACGAGCGGGGTGACGCCAACATCATCTAGACCCCTTGACTCTTCTTCCCTTTAGGCATTGGGGTTTCATTCCGTCCATCGTCTCCCGCCTATCAGGTCGTCAATTCTGTTCCCATCTCCTCCCGACGATTAGAGCTGCCAAGAGAACCAATGACAAAAAGGAAGTATACCTTGCTCGCTGAAGCGGAGCGCGTACGCCTAAAACTGTTGGCTTCGCGGACGAGTACTGCACGAGAACTGATTCAAACTGTCGCGTCAACAACTGGTCTGGCAGCCTACCTGCATATGCAGGTATCCAAATTGGAATTATACTAAAAAGACCTCAGACATCGATCGGGTATGGGTAGCATACTGTGATGTAGGTAAGTCGGGTCTTCGTAATGATAATCGTAATAATCATCGAGCAAAGCCAGGCCGTTTCACCTTAACACCAAACTCTATACCTAGCCTGAGATAACACTAGTGTAGGTCGAGAGACTGGGTATACCGGCGCTACTCACTCGGCAGGAAGACTACCTATGTATGTAGGTGGACATAAGATAGGCATACCATGTACTTGCTCGGTAGACTATAGTGCCTATAGTGCTGGCATACAACATGCGTTTACTCTATACTCGCAGCCGCTTCTCACCCACCATCTCCTCATCCTTCTGGGTCGGCGGCCAATCACACAGCTGTCAGATACAAGATCCCGATGCTTGGGTCTGACTTAGGCTCGTCAACCTAGTCCGCCGTCAGCACCGAGCGGTTGTCTGCGATGTGCTGGCGCCTCACATTGGATGCCCCCAGAGCCCACATTTTGCCCACATCCTGTTTACATACTATACTACTCACCTGTGATGGAAGCTGAGGTGTGTGCAAGATGCATTCACGTTGTTGGGCGCCAAGCTGAAGCGTCTCTCTACCAATGAACCTATTCCAATTTCCGGCCAACCTACCAGGTTGCTAGGCACTTACACAGTTTATTCATCTCTAACCTTACATAGTAGAGTCTAGTGTGGGTTGTCTAGATCCGACCTACTGTGACCTAGTCGGCACGGCTCACTTCAGCCGGTTTTCTTCTTCTCCACTGGCCACGCCGGCGCCATTGAAGTCACTACTAGGCAATGATCCACATCATACAGTAGGTCCTGATTCTCATGCTCCTACCCGCTCCGCCCAACCCGTGGACACTGCACAGCGCGATGGCAAAGAAAACAAAAGTAATCAAGATTGGACGAGCTGCCGCTGCTACTGTTGCACACCGTGCATGGAAAAATATCGAGCTCCCACCATCAAATTAATACACAGAGTGCTTGCAAGGATCCTATTAGTACACGAGCTTAGACACATGACACACATGCACTCTATCTGTCTCTCTTCCTCTTTACATATTCATCGTCATACGTTGCATGGGGCTTGAATGTGAATGTACTTTTTCTAATTATCCTGCTGTGGCGTTATTGAAGCTGTTGTATCATGCTCCCGATATCGTTTGTCTTTATTCATACCATCCCCAAAGGGTTTTGAATGCCAAACTCTCGATCTACCACACTCACATAGTCATTCTTTAACTCCACCAGTTTTTTTTTTGGCTTTGGCTAGATGCCATCGTTTGAATTTCACCGTCATTCCTTTCTAGGTTCATATACACCTAGTTTTTCGACATTGTTCTCTTTCACAGGTAGCGGGACTTGCTATTTAACACCATTTAAGGCTGCAGTCTGCCGCCGTTTCATTATTAATTTTGAGTGCTAATAACTAGCCGTCGTCTGAACAAACGTCGCTAGACGAACGCTTTGAGCCGTACAAGGCGCACCATATCCCGTCACTCCGTTCGCCTAAGAGACGTATTAGATTGTTGAGAGTTCTGGTATATTATCATGGCGAACGTAATAATGGAGACATCAGAGTATCACGGGAGTTTAGTAGCGTTCGAAGGCCCACGAGATATTATATCGACACAGCTTCGTCTACTCCCTAACTCGTCGAAGCTGTTAATACTGCCATCGTTTGAATATTTCGTCAGGGACAGCGATGAAGGCTCACCATTCGACCCTCGATCGCTAATTCTTAGGACTCATGAAGCATGTCATGTCCGAACCGAAATGGCCCGTACATTTTTGCGGGAATCTACGCCGGATAATAAGCGATTAGTGTTTATGAACGGGGGCACAGTTTCAGCGCGGATGAGCTGTATATCCGCTATCAGTAAACAACAGACGAACGGAGATACTACCAAGGCAGAGGCTATCTTCAATCGGCTCATCCAAAATGGAATTGCAAGTCTTAAGAGACCGAGCAAGCCTAAGCAAGGGCTCGGGGTGATCTCAAAGGTGGGAACCGCAACAGATATAGATGAACAAGACGAAGATCTTCCGGATGATCCAATTTCGAAAGCGATGAGAGCCGCTGATGCCTTGTATCTCGAAACATCCTTCTTGCAAGACACCGACGAACTTGATTTTACAGCTGCAGCCCGACCTCGCAGCATCAGCGTACCCGCCCTTCCGGTGGCAGACGATCTACAAAACGCAGCTCCCTTTTACATTTTTGGCCCAACTGAGAATGCTGAAAACACAGAGAACACAGAGAAGGCTCACCTACCCCTTTATGTTGAGAAATGGCGGGCCATGACAGCGGCGGAAGACCAGTTGACAGACATCGTCACTGTACCCCGATCACCAAGTTGTGCTAGTGAAGCCTATCCATATGACCCTTTCAGACCAACAAGTGCTGTCGGCCCACCACGTGCTGTGGTTGAGTCAATGCCTACAAGTCCAGTATTGTTGGGTGAGGCTCGCCTCGTTAACATCCGGTGTGCCGCATCATCAGCACACAAGCGCATCAAATCAGTAGATCGAATATATGCTACCGCCATCCGGAACCAAGATATTTCGCTTTGCAACTTGCCGCAGCCTACTCTAGCCAAGATTGAAGAGCCTATACAGGAGAGCACACAAGAGCAAGAAAGCGACTCACCAAAGAAGCCAACTCTCCGATCGAATTTCTATAGCGAGACCTCGTATCCTAAATTCGTCAAACCAAACAGAACTATTGTGAGAAAATGTTTGCCTCCACCGCTAACCCTAGACATCGAGGGGGCGAGACGATCAATGTCCCATGTTAGCCAGAGTATAGATCCGGGGAGTCACTATACGCAAGATACACCAGCTGAACCCGCCCCTTACTTTCCAGAGCCAGGGTCAGGGAATGATGATTCGTTCCTGAATCTGGTGAACGATTTCGAACCGAATTCCAAGGAGCCGTTTCAGGCAGTTCTCCCAATGGTGGAAGATTTGGTAATACATTTCAAAGGCGAAGAGAGCGAGCTGGCGCTGGAAGCCATGATTCAGGCTTTAAAAAACGGCGCAGGCCAAATTTCTCTACCAAATCTCCTTGCGGGATTAGAGGGGGGCATGAGCCAATCCGTTGCCTCTACCACATGGAGCGGAGTACGAAAGTTAGCCGAAAAAGATGTCCTGTATAGTCGACAAGCTACCCAGGAGTCAACCCCGGTGTATGGCCCTAGCGATTACGATCCCTTCGCGTCCCATGGGTCCTACTTAGGGCAGAATACTGCCGGCTCTTTATCAAAACAAGATATGGGGAGCCGTCCTCGAGAGATTGTTGTTGTTTCGACCCCGCCAACCCCTGCTCAGACCCCACCGCCAATAGCCGCCAACACTCTACCCAGCAAGCTCTTCCATGACTTCGACATTAAGGAGTGTAAAACGGCCATATGTATTCAAAACTCTCTACGATCAATCCTCAACGTCTACTTTCCGCCGGAAAACATCGGATATCATCAATTTAGTTTTCCACTCTTGCCCGAGCTTAGCAGCTTCTGGAGGCCGGTATTTCGAGAGATCCCATCCGGCAATTCGAACGCGACGCGAAAGATTGATTTGATACTTGCTATAGGAGCGCAAAAAAACGCGGGCAAGAAGCTTCTAGGTGCTATTAGTGGCTCATTAGAGGAGATAGGAAGAGAGCCTAGTGGTGCATCGCGAAGTGGAAAACTCGACTTGAGGTAAGCCGATAATATTCCTATCCAAGCTAATTCCCAACACTAATCTCAAAAAGATATCTCATTGCAAACGCTATGCAAGCTTTCACATCGCAACCTCTAGCCAATCAAACACAAGACAACCCCTTCTCCAATCCTTTACTCCTTGCAACATTGATTATACCACATCTTGAGACGTACATAGCAGCTCATTCCACTACCCGTTTCTTGTTACTTGAATATCCCGCGGAATACCTATCAACCGTTCTATCATTGCAGCATTTGATAGGCGTAGATCTACTGAAGGTAGCCGGCATAATTGACGCAGAGTCCAGTGACTCAAAATCATACAGGGCGTACAAGAAACAGGCATCGCACACGGCCGCAAGCTCACCAACATCTTCAGCTAGCAAGGGCACCAGCGCAATGCTTCTCTCGCCAAAGGCATCTAGGCCGAGATTAAACACTGGCGAGAAGGCGAGCACACCACAACCCTCATTTTCCAAGGCAAATTTTATTCTTACATCGACGGCAGCAGAGGCCGAAATTGCGACGTTCATCTCGACAGTTTGGAGAATATTAATTGACATCTCGGACTCTTATATTCCCGAAACCATGACAGTGGCTAAATGGGAGAGTAATCCCAATGACTACCCGCTCTCGTCACCTCTCATTCATCCGAAGGAACAGTACGCACCTTTATTTAGGGCAGCGGTAATGCTCGGTTTCGCATCATCACCAGAAAATGAACAGCAGCAGTCTCAACATCGGGGTGCCCCATCAAACTACGTCTCAAGTGGAACATATGCGGATCTACCGGCGCCGACAAGACGGCCTATAACACCTATCAGATCATCTAAGGCATCAATTACGGAGACATTCTGCAGCAGCTTGGCCACACGCACTCCGAGAACACCAAGGACAGCGCAAGATCAACGTAACAAGTTGCGCCATATCCTAGGTCATGAATTCAGTGCAGAATCCGGGGAACCATATGATCTCGAAGTAGAAGAGGATGGAGGGTTCTCGGCTGAGGAACGGAAGTACATGCCTCTCTGGAGCCAACAGGGTCCTCGCAAGGGCAACAGTCGTAAAGCGCTTAAATGGCTGGGACTCTCAAACTAATAGATGTGAGAATGATTTTCTCTATGCGGAATGAGTAGAGGAATACATCGTCGGTGCTGGCGCTGACGTTTAGTACTGGGATTGAAAGGTCGTTATGGGGAATTTGTCCTGCCGTGGATCCGTTTCATATTGATATTGGGCAATAGTTGGCCTTTGGCAGATTAATTGTAATAGGCCATCGTGAAAGAGAAGGCGGTGACATCGATTGCGTCACAACCAAACCGTGCTTTTGGGTACACCTACTAATTATCCTATCCATTCTTCCCTCTCAACCACCCCCATCGACTGACCTAACACGGTTTCTCTTTTTTTTTTTCTTGGTTATCTAGCAGGGATCCTTAAAGAGGAGGGCGTCGGCGAATTTCAGAACAAAATCAGGCATTGGAATACCTTGGGAATCAGCCCTCGTGCCTGTTTAGCGTCATTGGGAATTATAGGTGATATACAAAGTTGATTTCCATATACCTCTAATTACCCGTCACTTCACCGTCATCCTCACGGTCGTTAATATACCATTTTCTCTATACAATCGACACAACGCATCCTATAATAAAAATAATACATTATTCCCCAAGCACTCAATAGGGTGATTCGGTTTAATTGCGGGATGTTTTTCTGGCCCTGGGCTTTTTTTGTGATTCGTACCAACTTTGCTGTCTTCGGCATCCCACCTAGTAGCACAGGTCGCTCGGTAATGACTGGGTCTAACATCTCACAGTGTGTATATGACTACCCTCTTTCGTTATAGTTCACATACTGCTGTGACACTCTGACTTGAATATTACCCCTCACAGGTAGAGTGCACAATGCTTTCGATGGAACTGTGTATTAAAAAGGACTTCGTACGACATGCGTTGATTGATGTAATAGAGCACATGATCTTGAACGTGAATATGCTCCTAATATAGCCTGGGCTATGGTGAGGACTTGACCCCGAAGTTTTAATCTCCCCGAATGTGTATGCGAACGAAAATATTCTCCCAAGAAAAGCATAGGCCGTTTTGGACGGGGCTTGCTGATCAGACCTTCTCTCGAATTATCAAGGCCTACATCTTCAATATCACTACGTTCATGCCACCCTTTGCCAACAACCGACGTGATAGTAACTCGCGGGAGATTAGTCATGAGAAATATGTGTCTTCATTTAGAATCCCGATGGTTCATGCAACTTGACTGTGTCGCACGGCAGATGCGGATTAATGGGCTATTGGGCGAGAGTTCATGGGATACATGAGAGGATACCAACGGCACTGGATGTGTCACACTGTGTGCTAGATAGAGGAGGGCAGGAAAGAGGAACAATGGATTATGAGACCCGAAGAGAAACAGTAGCTGAATAGGTCTTAGAACACGGGAGTGCTTGAATAAAGGTTCTTGTATCAGATCGAGCTGATTAGAGGACGTTTCAAATTCTGGCAAGATACCAGGGCTCCATTTAGTCAAAATAATAAAATTTTCTGCTTCGTTTTACTTTGTTTTATTAGCTTGGGCTGAGTTGTTTCAATTTGGACAACCGCATTCGGGTGCCCCCGAGACATGTACTCCCCGTCAGTTTGACGAGTGAGACACAGACTAGCGGATGTTAGTGTCGATTCTCTATTCATCGTTTCACAAGCAACGGGTACGGAACGTCGTATTTGATCTATCATATGTCGGCGAGTACAGGGGTACCCGTGGTTCCCGTGTAATAGCTTGGAATGACAGAAATTATCCGTCTGCGGGACATCTGTGTGTTTCTCTGCTTCCTTCAAAGTATGACTGCGCAGGTAAAAATAGTGGCATACTCATGAGATCATGGGGCGCCCATAGTATTCAGCAAGTCTTTTCATGACTCCATTCTCAATATAAATATGCCCCTCCCCTATTGCTAGTCTCTTGTATGAATGTCTTCGTTGATAAGAAGAAGAGCACAAGTGTACACCAGTCTCAGTATTTCAAGATACAGTTAAATATTTTCAGTCAGTACAGGCTAAGATGCGTCGGTGGTACCCCAATATTGGCTCTTTTGCTCTCGTAGCACTTGTCTCATTCCTCATCGGCCTTCTTAGAGTTGATGCGTTTAGCATTCCTAAGAGCAATGTCGATCGGAGAGACGACAGCAAAAGGCCAACATGCCAGCGAACAAAAGTTGTAATCTTGTAAGTAACAGTCGAAGAACGCAATGCCTCCGGCGTGACTAAGTTGTACTAGGGGTGCGGGCATCGCGGGCATCACGACAGCTGTAGGTTACTACTACCCATCTAAAAGTCAAGTAGGACACTATCTCATCTCTTCTTGCATGCTTACCGCTTTTTTTTCAACTTCTAGCAAGCATTGTCAAACAATTCCATTACGGATTTCTTGATTCTAGAATACAAGGACCACATCGGGGGCCGCGTCCATTCAGTACCCTTTGGGGCCGGCCCTCAAGGAAAGCCCCTTGTCGTCGAATATGGCGCCAATTGGATCCAAGGTCTCGGGCAGTCGGACAAGCGAGAAAATCCAATTTGGACATTTGTGAGTCCCAGTAATAGCCATTAACTGTAATTGTAATGCTTAACAATCAACTAACGAATGAATCTATTAGGAGAAAAAATGGAATATCTCCAACCATCCTTCGGACTTCAGCAGTATTCTTACTTACAATGAAACTGGGCTTTCCGATTTTAGTGGAGAGATAGAGGCCTTTGAAGAGGCTCTGGAGAGGATGGAGGAGAAGGCAGGAGAGATTCTCAAGAACAATCGACAGGACCCAACTGTGCGAACGGGGTTGAGGCTTATAGGGTGGAAACCATCACAGCGCGACTACCCGGCAGCAGCGGACGCGGTCGAATGGTGGTTATATGGTGAGTTGTTTAAGCATCGCACAACACTAGAAGAAAAAGAACGATTAGTAACTAGGCGATGTAGATGGAGAACAAGCAGTCAAGCCAGAGGATTCATCACTTGTCTTTAACGCCGCGGTCTCCAACTTCACATTTGTGCAGTTTGGTAACGAGAATAATTTCGTCATTGACCAACGAGGGCATCGTGCCTGGATTGAAGGCGAGGCCTCGACGTTTCTATCTCCAGGCGACAAACGGCTGCTCCTCAACACCATCGCCGAGCGCGTCGGTTACGGCGAGGATGGTGTCATGGTCACTACAAGGAATGGGACTTGTGTACAAGCTGATTACGCCGTGTGCACATTCTCCCTAGGGGTATTGCAGAACTCTCAGTTGGAAAGCGCTGACAATTCCCATCTGAAAAACGCCCAGCGAGCAAACTCTGTCGAGTTCGAACCGGAACTCCCAGAATGGAAGAAGACAGCGATTGAGATGTTCGAAATTGGGGTTTATACCAAGATCTTCCTGCAGTTCCCATATACGTTCTGGCCTGCCGATACACAGTTCTTCCTATACGCGGACCCGTATGAACGTGGCTGGTACCCTATCTGGCAATCCCTCGATGTGGACGGGTTCTTCCCTGGCTCACACATCCTGTTCGTTACTCTAACAGGGGATCAATCGCGCCGGATCGAGAATATGAAGGACGAGGAGACTCTCGAAGAGGTGTTGGATGTTCTTCGATCAATGTTTCCCGACGTTGATATCCCCCAGCCCTTGGCATTCACATATCCACGGTGGTCAGACATACCTTGGGCATATGGGTCATTCTCCGTCTGGCCTCCGGGAACCACATTGGAGATGCACGAGAACCTACGGGCTAATGTTGACCGACTGTGGTTCACAGGGGAGCATACGAGTGCCTCCTACTTTGGTTACATGCAAGGGGCATGGTTTGAAGGCCGAGATGCGGGGAATCGTATCGCGGGATTGATAAATGGAACCTGCGTAGGGGATATCGCAGAAGGTGAATGTGGGGAGAGGGTCAGCTACGACGACTTGCATGGAACGACGCCCGAGAGCGAATATGATACTGAGAATGGATGGGATGAAGAAGGTTACCGAGAATTCGGCAAGAGAGAATGAGATCGATTCATCGAAGTATACCCTTTTAGCTACGTAATCTCAATACTTCTGCCCAGATACCTTGACTATGGATGTATGTGTTTTACTAGTACTTCGTAAACAAGGCCTCGACTAGAAGCTTCGTACTAACTGCCTGATTATCAATACTGTGTATAGAATCCCCAATATGCAATGAATCGAAACGGGTTAATCTATGCCTCGTGTGATTATAATTGCTCCAATACAACAACCGATTCCTCGCCGCTCCATGCGATAGTGTTTGCCCCTGCTTCAACTAGGAACCTCACAACGCCCTTACACCCATTCCAGGCTGCAAAATGTAACGGCCTTCTCCCCAGGTCGTCCGCGGCCTCGATATCTGCACCTAATTCAACCAGCAACCTCATAATACCCTCATGTCCGTTTTCGGCTGCAAAATGTAACGGCGTTCTCTTCCAGTTGTCCGCGGCCTCAATATCTACGCCTAATTTAACTAGCAATCTTATAATACCCTCATATCCGTTTTCGGCTGCAAAATGTAACAGCGTTTTCTTCCGGTTGTCCGCGGCCTTAATATCTGCGCCTAATTCAACTAGAAATCTCACAATACCCTCATGTCCGTTTTCGGCTGCAAAATGTAACAGCGTTCTCTTCCGGTTGTCCGCGGCCTCGATATCTGCACCTGATTTAACCAGCAACCTCATAATACCCTCATGTCCGTTTTTGGCTGCAAAATATAACGGTGTTTTCTTCCGGTTGTCTGCGGCCTCGATATCTGCGCCTAATTTAACCAGCAATCTTACAATATCTTTATGTCCATTTTTGGCTGCAAAATGTAACGGCGTTCTTTCCCGGTTGTCTGCGGCCTTAATATCTGCGCCTAATTCAACCAGCAATCTCACAATATCCTCATATCCGTTTTCGGCTGCACAATATAACGGCGTTCTCTTCCGGTTGTCCGCGGCCTCGATATCTGCGCCTAATTCAACTAGCAACCTTATAATACCCTTATGCCCGTTTTTGGCTGCATAATATAACGGCGTTTTGTGCTCTTCATCTTGAGCCTCTAGATCAACCCCCTTTTCGATCAGCAACTTGACGACGGTTTCATGTCCGTTCATCGCCGCCCACAATAATAGCTCCGGGATGTCTTCAAATCTGTGCGAAAAAATAGTTTCTGCGCCTTTTTGTTGAAGGAGAAATTCCATCATTCCTTTTATTTGCATCGTATTTTTAGCTGCCTCTTCTAACATCCTGAGACAGATTTTGATATATTCTTTTCCTTGTAGCGGAATACTAAGCGCATTTGCTACGTCCGGTGGTAGTATAAAGTATAGAAGCATTGTCTCGCCGAGATCATCTAAATCTTCGAACAATTCTCTAATCGTAGTATATGGCGTCGCTACTACAGATCCTGACTCGAGATTAAATATATGCGAAATCGTATCGCACAATATATCATTCATAGATTTGGCGTAGTCGGCCTTAGGGAATGTCATGGCTTGCGTATCCGTACACATTCCAAGAAGCGCGAAAATCTGATCACGTTCTTCTGTTGCTTCTGCGTGCCGAAACTTTCGTAAGATTGAATAGAGATCTCGATGGTATTCAGCTATGTGGTGACTCCTAGGGGATCCTGGCATAAGGTTTAAGACCTCTTGAACCGTTTCTTGGTGGCGGGTTGTACTGTTGTCGGGCCACTGCCTGATGAGTTTCGTACCTATCACGAAAACGGCCGCCGATATAGATTTAGGGCCACAATATACTAATGCATCCCGGGCACTAAAGACTTCCTGCAGAATCCATACTCTTCGAAACCAATTTTGTTCCAGGATATTTTTCAATGCCTGGCTCTGAATACATTTGAGGCCTTCCATCTGCTCCGAGAGTGAATTGAGGTGATTATCAGATAATTCAAGCTGCACCTCTTTCCAAGAGACTTCGACTGAATCCTCTTCATGGCTCCTAGTCTCTAACTTCTCTTGTAGCTTTCTCAAGGAATCCATGAGAAGGTCCGTTGACCCTGTCGGTCGGCATATGCAGAAAAGGACGCGTTCAGCGCAACCATATATATCCTTCATTTGTTGCACTTGGTGTCCTCTTTCGAGCTTATTGCGCTGGTCAATGCAAATAGCATCGACCCATAGAATCCGGTCTGTGTCCGGACTACGTAAATCATGGAGTATCAAATTTAAGTTGAAGGAAATGGGCAATATCTTCCCGTGAATGTTGATTGAAGCCGCTTTGAAATTGGGACCCCAGGTATACGACACTGCTTCGTACGGTAGTCCCTCACTACCGAGTACCGCATGGATTATTTCACATTGGAGATCTTGCCCCGTCCCCCCTTTAAGTCGCAAGAGGCGTAGTGAACGCTTCGTCGAGTCAAGTCGATCATACTTATAATTATTTGCATCCATCCGAGCGTGGAGTATGGTCGGCTCCAAATGTGCCTATTATCGGGGACTGGCCTTGTACCTAACTAGGCGTTGTGTTTTGGGTAATAGAAGATATCTAATGGGCTGGGTTGATTATGGTTAGAAATCTATTCAATGTCATGAACCGAAAGAAAAAGATTTTTATTTTAGCGGATGTTTACCTATTTTGCGAGATCTCGTTCGTAAAATGCGAGCTTCTGATAAAATGGAGTTGTATGATAGAAATAAACGATATAACGGCCAGATCATAATTTACGTACCCAATGCGAGCCGGAGCCGAGTCTGCTTAGCCACATAACGAGGCCAATAATATATTTTTGCTAAGCCTCCCTCATAGTTTGCGCAGCCAGCTGGGGCCAACCACCAAGAATAAGGGTTCCGCTATGTAAATGCCTTACGTTGGGCTGCAGAATATCATAATTCCCACACTTCCGACTATTACCATCAGAAAAAGGCTCCGAAATACCAGCTTTATTCGAAACAATCTACACCTATGAAAGGAAAGAAAGAAAAGGATACCATTTACAAACGCCGCGCCGCCTGAGAGTGTTATGTGTAAAAAGGTTGTGACTTCAACTCCAATCAGTCAAGTCGCAGTGCATGTGGCAGTGCAGTGCGCGGGGTCATCTATGAGGGATCAAATAAATGATTATTCGCCGGCGAAATTTCTCTGTCTGCTAGCAATTCTGGCATTGCACTATTGTCATCGAAGGGGGGGGGGTTTAATACTGCCATGCTCCTAGATTCTATCTCCAAACTTCGCAAAAATGGGAAAAGAGGGAATTGGTCTAGCGTTCAGCATAATTAAAGAAATGCTTTAACTAATTAACAAGTAACCTAGCTTAATTAATTAAAATAACAATTTTAAAATTATTTACTCCGTACAAGCAAAATAATTTTTTAAATTAATTGTTAATTAACGCAGACCATAAGCGGATTAACACTTAGCTTAACGGTACCCTTTAAGGTAATTTCTATAGGAAATACTTTCCCTACTTTAAATAACTCCGTAGATTTTAATGCTATATACTAATAAATAATACCGTTTAAATTATAATAAAATAAAGAATTTAAAAATATTTTTTATATTTTTATAGCATTTTTTTTTATAAAGATATTGCTAAATATAGTAAATATGGTAAATTTTTTAAGCATTTTTAGCGTATTTAACAATATCCCGGCGAAAAAAAATGCTATAAAATAATAAAAAATACTTTTAAATTCCTTATTTTATAATAAATGCTTTTTAAAGTGTGTGTATAATATAATATATTAACTAAAAAATGTAGGAGAAAAGGAAAGGCTAAAACTTTAAGTCTTAAAAAAAATCTAATTATAAATATGGTGTGCTAGCTGCCTAACAGCCGTTAGGCTGTTATAATAGCCTAATAGCTTAATAGTTAGTAGCATATAAACAACATGCGTTTTAGCGCGTAATATGTGATATACCCTTTATAAGGTTATATTATTTTATTATAATTTTAAAGGTATTAATTATTAGTTTATAGCATTAAAATTAGCAGAGTTATTTAAATATTACGTAATATATACGGCCTTTTTTTATATAGCTTATAAAAATGTTAATCTGTTTATAATATTAATCTGCTTAACATATAACATAAGCGGATTAACATTACAAGCGGATTAACACTTTTACAAGCCATATAAAAAAAGGCTGTGCATATCACGTGATATTTAAATAACTCTGCCAATTTTAATGCTACGCACTAATAAATAGTACCTTTAGAATTATAATAAAATAAGGAATTCAAAAGTATTTTTTATTATTTTATAGCATTTTTTTTGGCCGAGATATTGCCGAATACGCTAAAAATGCCAAGAAATTTTAGCGTATTTTCTATATTTAGCAATATCTCTACAAAAAAAATGCTATAAAAATATAAAAAATACCTTTAAATTTTTTATTTTATTACGATTTTAAAAGTGTTATTTATTAGTGCGTAGCATTAAAATTGGTAGAGTTATTTAAAAGTGGAGTAAGTATTACCTTATAAAAAATTAGCTTTTAGGGTACGCTAAGCCAAACTATTAATCTGCTTATAGTGTTAATCTGCTTATATTATGCGTTATATTATACATTACTTATAAATAATTAATAAAGTTAATAAGTAATTTTTAATATTTTTATAATATTTTATAAGGTATTTTTATTAAAAAAAGCTATTAAAATTATTAATTAAAAAGTTTGTTTTTTTACCTTTATTTACCTTATTTATACCTTTACTTATATTTTTATACCTTATATTAAAAGCTATTTAGTTATTAGATTTAATATAATTAATTTATTATTATATTATATAACGTTGTTTTTTTTATTAAAAAGGTTAAAAAGCTTAGTTTTATAACTAAGTATATAGTAAAAATAACATTATTAAAAAAATTTTAAGCTATATATTACGCTTATATTATTTTTAATTATATATTATATTTATAATAAATACTTTTTAAGGTATATATATAATATAATATATTAATTAAAAAATATAAAAAAAAAAAAAGGCTAAAACTTAAGGTTTTAAAAAAAATCTAATTATAAATATAATATATTAACTATTTAATAGCTATTAAGCTATTATAATAGCTTAATAGCTAAATAATTAATAGTATATAAATAATATATATTTTAGTATATAATATATAATATATTTTTTATAAGGTTATATTAAATTATTGCTTATAAAAAATAATTGCTGTTTTTAATAATATTTTATTAAAATTATATAACTGCTTTTTATAATACTATATTAAAACTGCTTTTTTTAATTAGTTTTTAATAACTTTTTATAGCTTTTTATAGCTTTATTTTATTATTTTTTTTATTGCTTTATAAAAGCTTTTTTATAAATTTAATTAAAGTTTTATATATATTTAATAGTTTATAAGCAATTTTTTATAATAATATAACTACTATTTTATTTTTTATTTATTATATTTATATTTTTATTTTTTTTTATTTAATTAAATAGTTAAAGCTAATTTATTAATAATTTAGTTAATATTATAAAATAGCTTTAATTTTATAAACTTTATTTATTTTATTATTAAAGTTGTTTTATTTAGCTTTAATAAGCTTAAAAACTAGTATAAAATAATTAAAAAAGTTTTTATTTTTTAATATAAAGCTAAAATATTAAATAAAAATAACTAAATAAAAAAAAAAATTATTAAAAAAATTTAATTTATAAGCTAATTTATTAATTTTTTATTTAATATTTTAAAGCTTAAATTATTATTATATATATTTTTATAAAAGCTATTTAAATAAATAATATTTTTTATAAAGCTATAAATATATTTAATTATTTTTATTAAATTTAATATTTTAATAACTAATATTATATTTTTTTTTTATATTAGCTTTTATAAAATTTATAGCTAAATATATATTTTATTTTAAATAGTTTTTTAAATATTTAATATTTTTAAACTTTTTAAATTATATATTTATAAATATTTTTATTATTTTTAATAGCTAAAATTTAAATAATTATTTATATATTATTAATTATATTATTTTAAAGTAAGCTATATTTAAATTTTATTATAAAAAAAATATAATATTAATTTAGTTTAAGATTAAATATATAAAGTTATAAAATTAAAAAGCAATTTTAATTATTTAGTTTTTTTATTTAAAATAACTATTTATTTATAAGTAAGATATTATTATTATTAAAAGCTTTATATTTAAAGTTTTTTATATTTTTTTTAAAAAATTTAATATAAATTTTTTATTTTAATTAAAAATAATATTTTTAAAAATACTTTAATTATATAATAATAACTATTAAGTTATTACTATTATTTAATTTACTATAATATATTATTTATTTTTAAATATAAAAAAAATCTATTTAAATATAAAATAAATTATTATTAATATAAAGTTATAAATATTAAAATAAGGTTTTATTTTATTAAATTATTAAAATATATTAATTAATAAAATTAAAAAAAAAGTAAAAATAAAATTAATTATTATTATTTATATAAAAAAGTAATTTTTAAAATATATTAGCTATATAATATTAATTAGTTATTACTTATTAGTTTAATTAAAATTATAAGCGCTATAATATTTAATATATTTTTTTATTAACTATATTTTATTAGCAATTATATATAGTTTTAAGTTTTATATTATATATTTATTTTAATATTATTTTTATTATATTATAAAATATATAAAGCTATTATATATTTTTTTAAAATTTTATAATATAAAATTATTTATTATTATTTTTATTATATAATTTATTATATTAATATTATTTTAAATTATATTTAAAATAACTAGTTTATTTGTTTTTTTTAGCTTTTTATTTATTTTAATAATATTAATAATTATTTTTAAATAATTTAATATATTAAATATATAATTTAATTTTTTTAATAAATAATAAACTTATAAACTATATTATAAAAAATAAATAAATAAATTAATTAAATAAAAATTAGCTTTATTAGTTATAAATATATTTAATAATATTTAATTAACTATTTTTTTAATAAAAAATAATTTATTAATATAATAACTAAATATTTATTAAAATAAAATATAATTTATAATTTTTTTACTATTTATATTAAATATATTATTTTTAATTTAAAAAGCTTATAATAAGTTTTATTTTTTAATAATAATTTATTAAAATATATTATTAATAAAATATTTAAATAATATATATGTTTTTTAAGTACTTAATTATATTTTTTTTAATATAAAATATTATTATATTAAAGCTTTTTTTTTTTAAACTATTTATTTAAAAAAAAAGCTTTTTATTTAAATTATAATAATAAATTATTATTTTATTATATATAGCATTTTAAACTACTTTAAAAAAAATAAGTTTAGCTTTTATTAGCATATAATATATAATTTAAATATATATTTTATATTTATTTAGCTTTTTATTTTTTATTTAGCTTTATTATTATTTTTTAATAAATAATATTAATTTTTATTTTTATAATAGTTTAATAAGTTTAATATAATATAAAATAAAGTTATATAAAAATTTAAAAATATTAATATATATTTTAAATAATTTAAGCTAGCTTAAAAATTTTAGCTTTTAAAAAGCTTTAATATAGCTTTTTATATTAGTTAATTTAAATATATTTATATAAAAACTTAATAAGTTTATAAATAAATAGCTAATAAATAATTTAATAAATAATATAATTATATTATATTTTTAAAAAAGTTTAAATATTATATATAAATATTTTTTATATTACTTAGCTATTTTTAAAAAAGTTATTATATTATTAATAAATACTTAATAATAGTTTTTATAATTATAAAATAAATTATTTATAAATTATTATATATATATAAATATATTTTAAAATTTTATTATTATTATATAATATTTTTTTAAGTTATAAAAAAATATAATTATAAATTTATTATAATAGTTTAAATATATTAAAAATTAATAAAAAAAAAAGTAATATTAATTATAGTTATATAATATTTATTATATAATATTATAATTATTTTTATTTAAAAAAATAATAAATAGCTATTAAATATTATAATTTTATTAATATTATATATATTAATAATTATTTAGCTTTTTTATTTTATTATTTTTAATATAAAAAAAATATAGTTTAAAATATTATATTAAGTAATAAATAAAAAATATATAATAAATATTAAGCTATTTATTTAATTTATTTTTTTTTATTTATATAACTTATTATTTTAATTATTAAAAACTTTTATATTTTTATAACTTAATAAATATATTTTAATAAAAGTTGGCTTATGAAGTGGAATAAAACTAGTGCTTTATAAAGTGTTTAATATATCTTTTTAAAAGCGTATATTAAAAAGTTACTTTTTATTTTATTTATTTATTAAAAAGGTTTTTTTTTTATATATGCTTTTAATATATTAGTTATATACGCTTTAGTAGCTATACTTTAGAAAATATTATATAATATTATAACATAAAGTTTTTAATATGTTATAAATACGCTTATATTATATATTTAAAAGCGCTTTTTTAATTAGCTACTTATTTTATAAAAATAAGTTGCTTTATTATATACTTTTTATTTAAACATTTATATAGTAATTAAATATATTTTAACTTTATATACTAGTATTATAAAATTTAAAGCATTTTTTATTTTTATTTATATTTATTTATATTATTTATAAATAAATAAAATTAGTATATATAGCATTTTAAAGTTATAGTATATATATAATATAATAGTTAAAATTATTAATTAACTTTATTAATATATTTTTATATTATTATTTATATATATATATATAAATATATATATATTTTTTATTATTTTTTATATATGCTTATAAGTATTATTATAAAGTATGCTATTATAGCAACTATTTTATAGCAAATATATACTGTTTATATATATAGCTTTTTAATTTATTTATTAACTTTTTTTTTTTTTTTTTTTTTTTTTTTTTTTAGTTTTTTTATAAGTTTTTAATATGCTTTAGCTTTTTACTTTTACGCTTTTTTATCTTAAAATTATTTTATTAACTTATTTATTTTAATTATAGTTAAAATTAAAATAGTAAAATATTTTTTTTAATTACTTATATATATATATATTTATATAAGTAAGCGCATAGCTTTTAAAGTAGCTAATATATTTTAATATTAATTATATATTTATAGTATTAAATAAATATTTTTATATTTTAAGTTTTTTATAAGTATATTTATTATTTTTTAGTTAAAGTTGTTTTATAGTTTATATTAATATTATAAATAGTTTAAAAAACTTAATTTTTATTGCTTTATTTTTATGCTTATGCTTTTTAACGCTTTTGCTATACCGTTTGCTTTTATTTTAATATGCTTACTTTTTTTTTTTTAACTTTTTAGCTAGCTTTTTTACTTTTTTTTTTGTTATTTTATGCTGCTTTATGCTTTTGCATACGCTTTTAGCGCCTTATGCGTTATTTAGCGCTTTTTTATGCAAGTAGAAAATGCTAGCGGCTATAAAAGCTAAAAAAAAAAAAAATAAAAAAAAAAAAAATAATAATAATAATAATAATAATAATAATAATAATAATAATAATAATAATAATAATAATAATAATAATAAAAATAATTTATTAGTTATTATTGCTTGCTATTATTAGCAAATGCTTTAATATATTATTAAAATATTTTTATATATACTTTAAGTGCTAGTTATAATAAGATTTACTTTAATATTTTATATATAATATATTACTTTTGCTTTTTATAAAATAAGTAGTAGCTGCTATAAACAAGTTGCTAAATATAAGTATTATTATAGCTAATGTTAAAAAAACTATAAAGTTTGCTACTTTTAATAAGTAGTATTATATATTTAAGCTAATAATTATTTAATATTAATTATATAATAGTTTTGTTTATATAGCTTTATTTATATGCTGTTTTATTAAAATAATTAAAAATAATACTGCTTTTTTTATAAAATAGCATTTTTAGCTTTTTTTAAAAGTTTTTTAGTTATTAACTTTTTTATAAAAAATTTTTTTTTTTTAAGCTGCTGTTTATAAAACTAGTAGCTTTATAGCTGCTAGTTTTATAATAGCTTACGCTAATGTTACCGCTGCTATTATTGCTATTACTGCTTTTTTTTTGCCTGCTTTTTTTTGCTTTTTTTATATGCTTATTTAGGCTTTTTTTTTAAAAAAAAAAAAAAAAAAAAGAAAATAATAACAATAACAAAATTATATCTTTAGCGCTAGTAATAAATAAAAAAAAAAAAAAAAAAAAGCGTTATAGGAGTAATAATAGCAAAAGTAGTAGTTAGCCTTAAGCTAACGCTTTTAGCATTATTAAGTTTTTATATTTATTACAGGTTTTTTTTTAGGTTTTTAAGTTTTTATTAATAAAAATAATGACATAGACTACATAGGGGTCTATTTAGAAGTATATAAAGTGCATCTATTGGAAAAGAAGTGTGGAATTCTGGCGCAGCCAGAATTCCCTACCTATGTGGGCTACACTATGTGGGGTCTGTAGGGTCTGTAGGGTCCATGTGGCTAGGGTCCATGTGGCTAGGGTCCATGTGGCTAGACTGGTGGCCATGGCCACCAGTAGCCATGGCCCCCCTAGCCACCTGTATCAAAATGCCGGCCAACTGGCAAAAAAGCTACTGTCCGCAGTAGTCACCTAATTGACTGGAATGGGCTGTAATAGACCGAAATGGACTGTAATTGACTGGCGTAGGTGGCATGGGGTCTAGTTGACTGGTTGACTGACTGACCCTAACTGACTGACTAGGGGTATGACAGACTGACTAGCCCTGACTGCCTAGGGGTCTGGCAGACTGACTGACTAGGGGTATGGTAGGTTGACTGGCCCTGACTGCCTAGGGGTCTGGCAGACTGACTGCCTAGGGGTCTGGTAGACTGACTGACTAGGGGTATGGTAGGTTGACTGCCTAGGGGCCTGGTAGGCTGGCTGACTAGGGGTATGGTAGGTTAACTGGTGTAGGAAATTTCGAAAGGGTTGACGAACTGCCAGCGAAGGCGTCGCCCTTCTCACACAGCTGTAAATATTGCATACCTTAGTCGGCAATATCTGCAGCGCAAGGTCTGTTAGGTAAGGGATTCGGGGTAGTATAATATTTAGTTATTAACTAGCAGCGTCGAAAGCAATATTTTCTCGATTATAGCGTACTTTAGTCGGCTATACAGCGTACTTTAGTCGGCTATATAATTATCAAAGTTTATAGCGCAAAAGTTTGTAATCGTATAGCGTAATATTTTCTTAATTATAGTATACCTTAGTCGGCTATACAGCGTACTTTAGTTAGCTGTATAATTGTTGAGATTTAAAGCGCAAAAGTTTATATTTGTATAGCGTATAAAGCTTCCGATCTGCCAGATATAACAAAGCCATTTCTAACCACGGGAATTTACCGCAGGAAAAACTTATTCGATAATAAATATTTAGCTTAAAGTAGAATTCCATTGGAATTTATTTGGTCCCAACTAAATATAGACGTAAAGGCACCATTTCTAACACAGACTACATAGGGGTCTATTTAAAAGTATATAAAGTGCATCTATTGGAAAAGAAGTGTGGAATTCTGGCGCAGCCAGAATTCCCTACCTATGTGGGCTACACTATGTGGGGTCTGTAGGGTCTGTAGGGTCTATGTGGCTAGGGTCCATGTGGCTAGGGTCCATGTGGCTAAACTGGTGGCCATGGCCACTAGTAGCCATGGCCCCCCTAGCCACCTATATCAAATAAGTTTTTAAACTTAAATAAATCTTTTTTTGCTATTATTTTAATATTTAAACTATTTTTAATTATATAATATTTATTAACTAGGTTAATAAGCGCTTTAAAATATTTAAACTATACTTTATTTAATTTTTTAATAAGTTTATTTATTAGCATTTAATTAATTAAAAAATAAACAATTTTAAAAGTTTTTTTAAAATATTTTTATTTTATTTATATATTTTAAATATTTATATGCTTTAGCTTAATATTAATTTTTTAATTTTTATTTATTATTAGCTATATAGCTTATAAGTTATTTAAATAAATAGTTTAAACGCTATTAAATTTAAACTAAATATTTTTATATAATTTTTATAAAGCTATTATTTTTTTTTTAATTAAACTTAAAACGTTAATTTTAGCTTTAGTAATAAAAATAGCAACTATAATTTGCTTAGTTATTTTTTATGCTATAGTTTTACTAAATAAAAAAACTATATATTTTTAAAAAAAATGCTTAATTTTTAAGTTATTTATAAATAATATGTTTTTTAAAATTAAAAACGCTTATACTTTTATATTTTAAGCACTATAAATTATATTTAAAAATTATATTATATATAAATATTTAATAACTTATTTTATAGCTTATATATATTTATTATTAAAATTATTTAAAAATTATAATAGTTATATAATAGCATAAGCTATATTTAGCTTTAATATAATAATATTATATAAAATTAATTTTATATGCTTTTAATATACTTTAATAAACTATTTTATAGCTTTTTTTAAAAACTTAATAAGTTTTTTTATAAATAATAAAATTATTAAAAACTAGCTTTAGTTTTTAAAGTTATAATATTTTACTATTTTTTTAATATATTAATTATATATTAAAGTAATAATTTTTTTTTTTTAATTTTAAACTACTTTAATTTTTAAAAACTAAGCTATATTGCTTTAGTTTTTTAATTTATAAGCGCTATTAATATACTTAACTATTTTTATAGCTTATTTAACATATTTTTTTTTATAAATAACTAAAAAGTTATTTATATAAAAAATAAAAAATATTATTTAGTTTTTAGTATAAAATAAGCAAAGCTTTTTTAATAAGGTTTTTATATTAATTTTAGAAAATATTTTTACAAATTTTTTATATTATAATATAAGCAAGTTTTATAGCTTATATAAAGCATATTTTAGTAGCTTTATTTTATTATTTTAAGTAAACTTTTTTAGCAAGTTTATTATAATAGATATTTTTTTTTTTTTTATAATATTAAAAAATACTTTTATTATATTATATTATTTAACTTTTATATTATATTATATTACTATAGCTATTACTAAGCAAAATATTTTTACTGTTAATATTATTATATAAATAAATTATAAAAAGTTTTTTTATTAAAAGTTTTTTTTTATTACTACTTTTAATTTATATATTTTAAAATAGCTTTTATTGTTCAATTTATATATAAATATTTATTTTAGTAAAAAAAAAGTGTTTTTAGCAAGCTTTTTAAGTATAATTTTATATGCTTTTAAGTTTTTTAAGCCTTAATATTTTTTATATATATTTGCTTTAAATTTTTTTTTAAATTAATATTTTATTAGGTTTTTTTATAACTTTAGTAAAAATATTAAAAGGTTATTTTAATAAATTTAATTAGTTTTTTGCTTTAGTTTTTTTAACTTATTTTAATTTATTATAGCTATAAATATAAAATATAGTATTTTATATTTTTTATTTTTTTTATAAAGCGCTTTTAGCTAATTAAGTATAAACGTTTTAAAAAAAAATAACTAGTTTAAGTTTTTAGTTAAAAAAATTATTTTATTTTTTATAAATATTATAGTTATAAAAATAACGCTGCTATTTTTAAGTTTAAAGTATTTATTTTTTTTAGCTTTTTTAAAGTTTTAGCTTTTTATTTTATAGCTTAATTATATTACTAGTAGGTATATTTATTGCTTATATTTTTGCTTTATTAGTTTTTTTGTTTTTTAAAGTTTTTTTATATTTTAAAGTTATTTAATTTTTAAGTTATTTATTACTTTTTATTTTTATATGCTTAATAAATTAGTTTTTTATAACGCTTATAAGTTAATTTTTTAAATACTATAATTATTTTTTATATTAAGCTATTGCTTTTAAAGCTTTAGTATTTTTTAAAAAGTTATAAGTTTATATAGCTAATTTTTATAGGCTTAAGCTTTTAAGCTTTTTTAAACTAGCTTAACAAGCATATTTATTTTTAACTTTTGCTTTTTTTACTAGGTAATAATAGGCTTATTAAATAAGTTAAACACTTTTTTTTTATTTTTAAAAATATTAATATTTAATTTATATATTATAGCTTTTGTTTATAACTATATATTTATAATAATATTAAAATTTTTAGGTTTTTTATTTAGTTTTTTAATTTTTTTAATTTATATTTTACTAATTTTAATTACTAAATATTTTTATTTTTTATAATAAAAAAGCTTTTTATTAAACTTAATATTATATATAATAATTATTTTTTTTAGCTAAAATACCTATATATAATATAAGTTAATAGCTTTATAGCTAACTAAGTATTTTATATATACTTAAGGCTTAATTTTATAAGCATGTTTATTAGTTTTTATATTTTTAGCTTTTTTTAAGCAAATAAGCTTTATATTTATAAGCATATATATTATTTTAGTTTAGTTTTAAATTCTTTATTAAGTTTTTAATAGTTTTTAAAATATATTATTAAAAATATTATATAAACTAGCGCTTAAAAACCTTATATAAAATATATATATTATATAATTTTATAAGGCTTATATTATATAGCTATATTATAGCTTATATAGCCTTTAGCTATAGCTTTTTTAGTAAGCTAATGCTAATTAACATTTTTATAGTTTTTTTAATAATTTTTTTTTTAGCTTATTTAAAGCTTTTTATAAGCTTTTTTATATATATTAATAAAGTTTTTAAATTAATTTTTTTATTTTTTAACTAATTTTTATATAATATTTTATTATTAATTACAAAGGCTTTTTTTTTGTTATTATTTTTAATTTTATATATAAAAAGCTTAAATTAGTATATAATTTATTATTTAAAATAGTAAATTATATTAAAAATTTTATTATATTTTTTATTAAATATAAAATATACTTAAATATAACTATTATATTTATTTTTTAATATAAATAAGTAGTTTAATTTATTATATTTTTTTTTATAAAAAAATATATTTTAGTTAATTTTTTAAAAAGGCTTTGCTAAGCGTTATTTTAATATTTTTTATAAAATTACCTAATATATATATATTTATATATAATTTTTATATTTTAAATATAAGGTTTTTTTTATTATTATATTTTTTGCTTTATAAACTAAAGTTTTAAACGCTTTTAGTTTTAAATATTTAATATATAAATGCTATAGCTTTTTTATATTTTTTTTAAGCTTTAAAAAATTTTTAAAAGGTTTTTATAAATGTTTATATTTTATTATTATTATATTTAATATAAAGCTTATAACGTTTACTAATATTTTTTTTAAAAACAAACTTAAAGCTATTATTAAAAAATAATTAAAATAAACAGTAATAAGTTTATATTAAAAAAATACTAAGTTATAATGCTTTTTAAGCTTAGCTATAAATATGCTTTTGCTTTGCTTTTTATACTATAAAGTATAGTTTTATTTATAGTATTAAATACTATTTTTTTATAGTTTTGCTTTTAAAATAATATTTATATAAAAGCTTTTAATAAGCGCTATTTTAATAAATATAAAGTTTTTTGTTTTTTTTTTTTAAGCGCTAGATAATATATTTTTTATAATTTTTTTTTTAGTTCTTAAAATAGAAAATTAGCTAATTTTTATATTTACTACTTTACTATTTTTTACTAAAATAAAAATGCTTAATATTAAAAAGTTTTTATAATTTATTAAATAAAATATTTTATAATTATTAATTAAAATATTATTTAATAATATATAAAATATTTATTTAAATATTATAAATATTTTAAAGTTATTACTAATTATATTTAAAATTATTAAATTAATAACTATATATATTATTTTTTAATTTAAGTAATTTAAATGCTTTTTTTAATTACTTTTTAGCGTTTTTTGCTATTTTTAAGAAACTTTTTAACTTTTTTTACTAATAGTTTAATATAGGTTTTTTTATTAAGTAAACTTATAGCACTTTTTAATATTTTTTACTTATTTTTTAGTTAATAATTTTTTAAAATAAAACTTAGTTTTTTTTATAATAGTATATTAAAAAATAGCATAAGCTTTAAGTATTTAATTATAAGTTTAATTAAAAATATAGTAATATAAGTAGTTATATTTATGCTTATATTTTAGCGTTTTTAAATTTTAATTAAAAATATTATTTAATTTTTAACTATTTAAAAGTTTTTTGCTAATAATAAAATAAATTTTTATTATTTTTTTAGTTTTTATAATATAGTTATAAAAAATACTATTAAAAATTTAGCTAAGCTAATTAAAAATGCTTTATAAGCGCTTTAGCAAATTGTTTTTAACTAGCTTATTTAGTTACGCTTTAGCTTAAGTAAATAAAATTTTATACTTTATTGTTTTTAAAAACTATTTAATAGCTAGGCTGTTTATTATTTTAAATAACTTATATACTTTTGCTTATTAGTATATTGCTTTTTAGTTTTTAAACTATTTAATAAAATTAATGCTTTTATAATAAGCTTTAATAAGCGCTTTTTAATAGTTTTAAAAAATTAATATTATAATACTTATTTAAGTTAAAGCTAGTTTACTTTTTAAAATATTAACTAAGTTGCAAATATAAATATAATTATTTTTAATTAATAAAATTATAGCTATTTTTAATTATTATTTATTAACTATTTTGTTAACTTATATATAAAGTATTTTATAGTTAATATAAATAGTATTTTAATTATTTTATTTATTAAAATATTTTTTAATAAGCTTATTATAAAGTTTAATAATATTTGCTTATAAAAAATAAATGTTATTTAAAACCGGCTTTAAGGTTTTATTTATAATACTGTTTTTAAGTTGTTAATTAGCTAGTGCTTTTTTATACTTTTTTTTTTTTTATTTATAATTATTTAAATAGCATGCTTTTTTAAAAGGTATTTAAAAGCATAAGTTAAGTTAAAATTATAAGTTAAACCTAGCTTTACTATTTTTTATATATTTAATTCCTTAGCTTTAAATTTATAGTTAAAAAACTATATTTTTTAGTTTTAGTAAGTTTTTAAAATAAGTTTTTTAAAAGCTTTAGTAATAATAAAGGAATTTATAATATGCTTAAAAGTATAGCTAAAAAGCGCTATAATATAATATTATAATAAGTAATAACAAAAAATAATAAATAAATAAATATATAGCTAATAGCTAGGATATAAAAAATACTTTTTTATTTTTTAAAATATTAGTTTTAAAAACAAACTAAGCTTATAATTTTAATAAAAGTTAGCTTATAAAATAAAATAAAACTAGTGCTTTATAAAACGTTTAATATATTTTTTTAAAAGCGTATATTAAAAAGTTACTTTTTATTTTATTTATTTATTAAAAAGGTTTTTTTTTTATATACGCTTTTAATATATAAATTATATACGCCTTAGTAGCTATACCTTAGAAAATGTTATATAATATTATAGCGTAAGGTTTTTAGTATGTTATAGGTGTGCCTATGTTATATACTTAAAAGCGCTCTTTTAATTAGCCACTTACTTTATAAAAGTGGGTCGCTTTGTTATATATATATAATTATATAGTTTATAATTTTAATTTTGCTATTTTTTTACTAAAAAAAATTTTATTTATTATTTTATAAATATATTTATTATATTTTTATTTTTTTAAATATTAAAAAATTTAATAATATTTTAAAACTTTTTAGCTAAAAAAGCTTATTTTATATAAATATAAATACTAGTTTTAATTATAATTTTAAAAAAGTTATATAGCTTTTTAATATCTAATATTAATTAAATATTAAAAATTTTTAAATATAAATTTTTTTTTTATAATATAAGTTTAATATAACTAGTTTTATTTGTTTTATTAATTATTATACTTATTTAATTTATAAGTAATATTTTAAAAATAAATATAATTAGGTATTTAATAGCTAAATTAGTAATTTTTTTAAAAGTTAATATATTTTTAAATAAAATAGCTTTTAATATAACTGCTATAGCTATAAAAATTAAATTAAATTTACTATTTATATTTATTATTAAAAGTAATAATAACTTATTATATATAATTAGCTTATATATTTTAAAAATTAATAATAAAAATTTTATAAAAGTTATAATTTTTTTAATAATTAAAATTATTATTATTTTAATATTTAAAGTTATAACTATTTTAATACTTAAGGTTATATTTGCTAATATATTATTTATAGTATTTATTTTTATAAATATTATAAAAAAAAAAGTTTTTAATATTTTTTTAATAATATATTAAAATACTTAAAGTTTTTATTTTTATAAATTTAACCTAGCTTTATTTTTTTATTTATTATAATTTACTTAAATAAGTTATTTTTTAATAATATTACTTATAATATTTTTATATTAATTAAAATATTTATAGCTATTAAAATATTTTTAATAACTATAAAATAAAAATTATAGTTTATTAATAATAGCTTATAATTTATTTTTATAAAAATAAATTTACTGCTTTTAAAACTAATTTTTTTTATATTATTACTTTTTATATATATTTATATTTTTAAGTTACTATTTAAAATTTTATTTAAAAGTTTTTTAAAATAAAAAATATAATAATATTTATATTAAAATTAATATTTATTTTATAAAAAACTAAAAAGTTATTAGCTAAAATAATATTAGCTATTAATTTATTAATTATAAATGCTTTTTTTTTAAATATTTATAAAGCTAGTTTATTATTAATATTGCTTTTTTTATAATAAAATATAAATATAGCTTTTTTTAAATATTTAATTTTAATATAACTTAATTTTTTTATTTAATAATTATATTTTTTAATAATATATATTAACTAGTTAAAAATGCTTTTTAATATATAAAAAACTTTTAATTTTAAGTTTTTATATATTTTTATATTTTATTTATTTTTAAATTTTCTAATTTTAAATTAAAAATATAAATATTAAAAAAACTTAAAGTTTTTTTTAATATTATATATTAATATTATTTTAACTTTTAGTTTTATATTTATTACTAGTTTTATAATTAGTTAAAACTTTTTAAGTTTTTTTTTTTTAAAATAAAATATAGCTACTATTTTATATATAATATTTTTTAATATTTATAAATATTATATTATA
The DNA here is from genome assembly GCA_037356035.1 of Xylaria sp. Z50. Classification (NCBI taxonomy): domain Eukaryota; kingdom Fungi; phylum Ascomycota; class Sordariomycetes; order Xylariales; family Xylariaceae; genus Xylaria; species Xylaria sp. Z50. The sequence goes on from JBAWJU010000069.1 coordinate 173,684, forward strand.
TATTTAAATAGTTTGTTATAAAAAGTAAATAATATATTGTAATAGCTATAAGTTTTTTTATTAAAGTTTAAAAAAAATTAAGTTAAAAAAATTATAAAGCTAACGTATAACATAAGCGGATTGACATTATAAGCAGATTAACACTTTTACAAGCCATATAAAAAAAGGCTGTGCATATCACGTGATATTTAAATAACTCTGCCAATTTTAGTGCTACGCACTAATAAATAGTACCTCTAGAATCGTAATAAAATAAGGAATTCAAAAGTATTTTTTATTATTATATAGCACTTTTTTTGGACGAGATATTGCCGAATACGCTAAAAATGCCAAGAAACTTTAGCGTATTTTCTATATTTGGCAATATCTCCACAAAAAAAATGCTATAAAAATATAAAAAATACTTTTAAATTCTTTATTTTATTACGATTCCAAAGGTACTATTTATTAGTGCGTAGCATTAAAATTAGCAGAGTTATTTAAAAGTGGAGTAAATATTACCTTATAAAAAATTGGCTTCCAGGGTATGCCAAGCCAAACTGTCAATCCGCTTGTGGTGTTAATCCGCTTGTGTTTTACGTTAATTAGTTTTTTTAACTTTATTTTAAACTTATAAGCTTATAAATAATTATTTTATATTAGTTATATTTTAAAAATGCTATAGTATTAGTAATAAATAAAGTTAAAGTTTAATATATAATATATTTTAATAATATAATAAATTTGTTTATTTTTTTTATTATAGTTATAATTTTAGTTATTATATTTATTATAGCTATTATTTTTTTAAAAATAGTTAGTTAATTTATTATAGCTATTATATTTACTATTATAATTATTATAACTAAAATAATTATTTTAAGCATAATTTAAATTATATAAAAGTTGGTAAATATTATTTATTTTTTAATATTAGTTATTATATTATTAATTATTTTAATTGCTTTAATAGTAATTAAATAATTAATTTTTAAATTAGTTTTACTAATTACTATAATAATTTTTAAAATTATTTTAATTATTATTTTAATTATTATTTTAATTATTATTTTAATTGCTATTTTTATTATTATTTTAATTATTATTTTAATTATTATTTTAATTGCTATTTTTGTTATTATTTTAATTATTATTTTAATTTTTATATTATAAAAATTTAAATTATTTTATAGATTATATAAAGTAAATAAAAAAAAATATATTAAAATGTTTTATTATTATAAAGCTTGTTATATATTAGTTAAATAGTTATTATATTTTTATTTAGGTTTTTAAAGCTATAGTAAGTAAAATAAAATTTATAAAACACTGTTTATAAAAATGCTGTTTAAAAAGATAACATTTAAAAAAATAACGTTTAAAAAGATAACGTTATTAAAGATACCGTTTAAGAAAACGCCGTCTTAAAAAATGCTATTAATATCTTAAGCTTAACATCTGCCCTTTTTAAAAAAAAAAAACAACGTTTTTATTGTTTTTACTTTATTAAAACATTAAGTATAAATATAAAAAAAATAACGTTTATATTTTTAAAAAGTATTTTAAGTAGTAATATTTAAATAACTAAAAAAATAATATTTAAAATAAAAATTAACTTAAAATGCTAATTATATAAAATAAAAAAATAAATAAATATAAAATACTAATTATATAAAATAAGGAAATAAATAAAAATATAAAAAATAACTATTAAACTATATTTATACTACTTTAAAAAAACTATATTTTTACTAGCAACGTTTTAAAAACCTAAAAAATAATATTTAAAAAACGCTTAAAAAAAAATAACTAAGCTATAAATATTAATTATAAGAAATAAGAAAAAAAAGAAATAAGAAACTAGGTAATATAAAAAAAGCGGAAAAAAAATAAACGCTGTCTTAAAAAATACGCTAACAAAAAAAAAAATAAACAATTAATAGATGCTTCCTAGGGTGTGTGTATAATGTAATGTATTGACTAGATGATGTAGGAGAAAAGGAAAGGCTAAGACTCTAGGTCTTGGAAAGAATCTAATTATAGACATGGTGTGCCAGCTGCCTGACAGCCGTCAGGCTGTCACAATGGCCTAATGGCTCAATGGTCAGTGGCACACAAACAACACGCGTTCTGGCGCGTGACACGCGATACACCCCCTATGGGGTCGTATCAACAATATTTTTAACACAGATAGACTAGGGGTGGCTCTGCGCAGCAGAGCCACCTAAGCCACAATACAAGCCACATGGTAATTCGGATAGATAACTCTGACAATAGTTAATAGCTTCGCTATTAACTATGTCAGAGTCATTCTATCCTTATTACCACTTTACTTAATACTATACTACCCTTAGTAAATTTTACTAATTTTAAAACATATAAGCAATAGTTAAAACATTATTTATACTAGGTAAAATTATTTATAAGATAAAAAAACAGTATAATTTTTAATTTTTATATTTTTTTAAGCATATATATTATAATGTTTTTAATAAATATAAAAATATAAATATTATTTTAAACTTTTTTTTTTAGTTATATATATTTATACTTTTTTAAAATTAATAAGTTTTATAAGCTAAAGCTTAAACTATTATTACTATTTAATAAGCTAATTACTAAATTACTTAATAATTTTTGCTTATATAATAGTATTTTAAAAAACAAAGTATTAAAAAATAATATATTAAATAATAATAGTTTTATTATAACGTTTAAAAAGCATAAAAAGTATTTTTTAATACTAGAACTATTAAATTTAAACTAATTTATTTTACTTAATAATATATAACTATGCTATTATTTAATATTATTAAATTATTTTTACTTTATAATATTTAATATATATTTATTTAATGCTAATTTAATATATTTAGCTACTGCTTTTTTTACGCTTTATATAATTAAGTTACTTAATGCTTTTTTAAGCTATTTAGCTTTTTTTTAAGCTAAATATTTTATAAATAATATATTTAAAATTTTTATAACAACATTTTTATTATAAATATCTATAAAAATCTATTTTATAGTTATATATATTTAAGCTTTAACGTTTAAAATGCTAAAAACTTTATTTAATATTTAAACAAATATTATAAACGTTAACTTTATTATATTAACTTTAGTTTATTTAATTTTATTTTATAAATATTTTATAACTTTTTAAGTTAATTTTGTTAAAATAGCGCAAGCTAAAATGCTATTTATATTAAGCATATATATATATTATATTATTATTATTTTTAAATTATAATATATAATATTTATTATATTTTATAATGCTTTTTTAGCTAAAGTAATAATATTTTTAAATTTTGCTTTTAGCTTAACCTTATAAATATTATTACTTTTAATAACTTTATTTTTATTAAAATTTAATAACTTAAAAAATAATATTAAAATTAAATTATAGCTAATTTTTAATATTTATAAATAATAATATTTATAATATACTAGCTAAAATAATAATATTTTTATGTTAATATTAATAATAATAAAAAATATTAAATTAATTTTTATTAATTAAAATTTAATACTATTTAATAAAGTATTATAATTATATTTAATATTGCTATAAATATATAAACTTTTAAATTGTTTTTTAATAAATAAAATAATATACTTTTTTAATAAAGCAAAGTTTGTTAATTTTTATAAGTTAGTAATATATTTTAAATATTATAATATAAAGTTATAAAAATTTATTTTAAATAATTGCTAGTTTAAATAAATAGTAGCTAAAGCTTTAATTACTTTTTATATATTAAATTTTTATTTAGCTAAATAATTATTTAAAATAATATAAAAATAATATAATAATATTTTTATTTTAATAATAAAGCTTATATTTTAAATTTTAAAAAGTTTGTTTTTTTTATAAATTTTATTTTTTTTTTATTATAAAAACCTTTTTATACTTTTTATACCTAAATTACTTTTTTATAGCTAGCAATTATATTATTTTTAATATATTAAGTAATAATAACTTTATATTTTTATTTAGTTATTTTAATATTATTGCTATAATTAAATATTAGCTTAAAAACTTTAATTAAGCAAAGTTTATTTATTTAGTTATTAAATAAAAAAAGGTTTATATATATAATATAAAAAAAAATAATAAATTAATAATAATATTAAATATAATATAATAACTAAATAACTAATAAATAAAATAAATAAAATAAATATATTTATTATATAAAAAAAAATAATAAACTATTAATAATATTAAATATATAGCTAAATATAATAAAATTAGTAAAATAATTAATATATAAAATAAATAAATTAAATATAACGCATAACACAAGCGGATTGATACCACAAGCGGATTGACACTTGGCTTGGCGGTACCCTCCAGGGTAATTTCTATAGGAAATACTTCCCCCACTTTAAATAACTCCGCAAATATTAATGCTACAGACTAGTAAATAGTACCTTTGGAATCGTAATAAAATAAGGAATTTAAAGGTATTTTATATATTTTTATAGCATTTTTTTCTGTAGAGATATTGCCAAATATAGTAAATACGCTAAAGTTTCTTAGCATTTTTAGCGTATTTGGTAATATCTTAACAAAGAAAAGTGCTATAAAATTATAAAAAATACTTTTAAATTCCTTATTTTATTACGATTCCAGAGGTACTATTTATTAGTCTATAGCACTAATATTTGCAGAGTTATTTAAATATTACGTGATATGCACGGACTTTTTTTATATGGCTTGTAAAAGTGTTAATCCGCTTGTAATGTCAATCCGCTTGTGGTATGCGTTATTTAGGTATAAAAATATTAGCTATAAATAAAAAAATAAAAAAAGTAAATATAGTAAAGTATTAATAAATATAAATAAATATACTAATAAAAAAGTAATATATTATTTTTAAGTTATAATAATAGCTTAACTATATTATTAAGTAACTTTATTTTAATATTAGTTTTTAAAATAATATTTATAGTTTTTTAATTATTTTTTAATATGTTATTTTTACTATTTTTGTTATTTATATTATTAATATTATAGTTTGCTTTTACTTAGCGTTTTTTAAGTATAAATAAGTATTTTTTATTATATTTGCTTATTAGTTCTGCTATATTTTTTATTAACAAACTTTTTAAATATTACTTATTATACTTATTTTTATAACTTTTTTACTTTATAAAATATTTTAAACTTAGTATTTTTTTTTAATATATTATTTTATATTTAAGTAGTATTTTAATTTTATATAATATTAAATTATTTATATTTTTTTAAATTATAATATATTTAAAATATAGTTTTTAATGCTAAAAAAAATTTAACTTTTATAGTGCTAAAAAAAATATATATAACTAATATTATATAATATATTTATTAGTATTAAAAAAAATTAAGGTTATAAGCTAGTTTGCTAATTTTTTATATAATAATAAAAAATTCTGTTTTTTATATTAACTATTTTTAAAAAAGCAACTTTAGTAAATAATACTTATAATAAAGCTTTAAATATATTTTATTTTTAGCTTAAAATTAAATAAAACTTTGCTATATATTATATTAAATTTTTATATTTATAGCAGTAAAATTAATTATTAACTTAATATTATGCTAATATATTTGCTAATATAAGTTAAAGTTTAATATTTTTTTAAATATTTTTAAAATAAATATTATATTTTAAAGTTTAAACTTTAGTATTAGCTTATTTAGCAATTATTTAATTATTAATAACTTTATATTATTAAAATTATATTATTAAAATAATATAAAATTTATTTAAAAGCTATTTATTTTATATATAATATAATATTATATTGCTATTTTTATATTTTAATTATATTATTTGCTTAATTTATTAGTTTATAAATAATAACTTATAAATATTACTAGCATAATATTTATTTATTATTATAATATTTGCTAAAATTTTAATATAAACTTTAAATTTTAATTAAAAATAATTTTAGCTAAAATTTTTTAATTATATAATAGTAGCAGCTTAGCTAATATTTTAGCTTAATATTTTACTTTATATTAAATATTTTTAAATATTAAAATAGTTTTTTTATTAAATTTATAAATTATTATTAATAAAGTATTAAATATATTAAAGTTTATTATATATTAAAAAGTTTTAAGCAAAAGTATTTTAAATAACTTAATAATAAAATCTATTATAAAAGTATAATATAAAATTAATAGCTTTTAAATTAGCTTTAGCTTACTTAATAGTTTTTATTTATTTATTACTAATATTATATACTTTAAATAATATATAATATATTTTTAAACCTATTTTAATAAATTATAAATTATAAAATTATTTAGTTTATATATTATTTTTTTTAAGCTAAAATAGTATATATTATTATATGCTATTTTTAATATTTTATTTTAATAAAAAATAAAAATATAAAGTTGCTTTTTACTTTTTTTATAGTTAAAATAAAGCAATTTATTTTTTAATAGCTTATAAAAAAAAAATATAGCTAATATAAGCATTAAAGTATTTAAGTTTTTTTATTGCTTTGCTTTTAATTTTTTAATAATATTTTATTTATTTTTTAAAGCTTTTAAAATTTTAGCAAAATAAATATTAGTTTTATATTTTTATATTAGTTTATTTTTTTATATATTATTTATTATTAGTTTTAACATTTTTAAGTATTTAAAATTATTAATAATATTTTTAAGCTTTTTTTGTTTTTTATTACTAATAAAGTTTTTTTTTTTAAGTTTAATAACATTAATAACTAAAATAAAACATTTAAAATAAAGTTTATATAATTTAAAATATAATAAATATTTAGCTAAAATTATAATAAATATATAAATATTATTATTAACTTTATATTTAGCTTTACTAAATTTATTAAGTATAAGTTTATTTAGTTTATAATATTATAAATAACTTTATAATTTATAAAAATTATTATAAAAATAATATAAAATTAAACTTAAACTTTAAAGTTTTAGCATATTTAAACTAGACTAAATATCTTAAGCTTTATAGCTTAATAGCCTATTTTTTTTTTTATAAATATTTTATTTAAAAATATAATTAGCTTAATTAAATTAATAGCAAAGCTATAGTTATTTTAGCTACTATTTATATAAAATATTATTATATTATAGCTTTATTTTTATAAAATATTTAGCTTAATAAATATTATTTAACTATAATTTTAATATACTAAATAATTTAAATATAAAAGTTATTTTTAAAGTAATTTAAATGCTTTTTTTTTTGCTTTAATAAAATTAAATACTATTTTTACTATTTATTGCTGACACAGACAACAGAGGGGTCTATTCAGAAGTATATATAAAGTGCATGTATTGGAAAAGAAGTGTGGAATTCTGGCGTAGCCAGAATTCCCTACCTATGTGGGCTACACTATGTGGGGTATGTAGGGTATGTAGGGTCTATAGGGTCCATGTGGCTAGACTGGTGGCTATGGCCACCAGTAGCCATGGCCCCCCTAGCCACCTGTATCAATTGCTTTTTTATAATAAATATTATAAGCACTGCTTTATTTTAATACTTTTATATTAATAATATATTTTTTTGCTTTTATAATAATAACAACTTTTGCTAATATTAAAATATAAACTTTTATAAAAATCTAATTATATTTATATATTTTTTTAAGTAAATAAAAGTTGCTAGCTATTTTAAATTTATAATAGCTTTAACTTTATTATTTATTATAGTTATATTAAATCTGTTTATTATAAAGTTTAGCAAATATATAAATAAATATATAATAAATAATTTTATTAGTTTTAATTTTAAATTAATATTTTTAAATATATTTAAAACTACTTTTATATAAATATAGTATTTTTTTATTATTTTTAAGTAAATATTAATATTATTTATATATATTTTTAAATATTTTATATATAAAAATAACTTTTAGTTTATAAACTATTAAGTAAAAACAAAGCTATTATAAAAACTTATTAATATTATACTAAATATTTTTAAGTTTTATAAAAAAATAATTACTATATAATCTTAATATTTTAGCTAAATAAACAGCTAGTAAAAAAATTTAAAATAATTTACTATAATAAAATAAAAGTATTTTTTTTAACTTTTTAATAACAGCTTTTTAAATAAGTAATAAATAAATATTAAATATTATAACTTTATTAAGCAATTTAAAATTAATAACAACTTAACTTTTTTATATTTTGTTAATTATATATTATATTATAAATATTAAGTATTTAAATAATATAAAATATTTTATATAATATAACTTTTTTATTTTATATATATTATTAAATAAGTTATTAACTAGCTTTTAATTTTTAAGCCTAAGTTTATATAAATATATTATTAATATAATTTAATATTGCTATTTTTTAACTAATTTAATATATATTATATTATTTTTATTTATTTTTATAATTTTTTTAATATATTATATTTTATAGTATTTTAATAGCTGCTTAAAATAGTTTATATAAGCTGCTTTTATATTAAATATATAAACCTTATTTTTTATTTAAATAAATAAAATATTTTTTAGCTTTTATATTTTAAAAAATAGCGTTTGCTTTTTAAAATTACATTTATTTTTATATATAGCTAACTAAATATTTTTATTTATAGCTTTTTTTAATATTATAATTTTAAATATTTTATTTATAATTTTAAATTTTTTAAATACTTATAACTAAAATATTTTGCTTTTTAGTTTTGCTATATTTGCTATTAATATTATAGCTATAAAGTTTGCTTTTTTTTAGCTTATTACTAAAAATCTGTTTTTTTAAAATCTTAAATAATACTAAGCTTTATTTTTTAATAAATTTATATTAATATATTTATATTATTAAAAAATAAAACAACCTTGCTAATTAAAATAAATATAATTATTAATATAATTTTTTTATATTAAGGTTTAAATAAATAGTTATAAATAAAACTTTAATTATTAATTATTAATAAGTTTATATAATATATTAAAATAGTTGTTATTATATATAATAAAATTATTATTATTATAATTATAACTATTTTTTAATATATAAAGTTTTTTTTTTAAAATATTATTATATTAAAACTAATATTATTATAAAACCTAAATATAATAATTTAATTTAAATAGTTTATATTAACTATATACTTATATAAAAAATTTATTTTTAAAAAAAAGTTTAGCTTAAAGCTATTTATTAGTTAAGTAGTAACTATATATACTATAGTTTTATTAATACTATTTATATGCTTATAAAATTTAATTAATAATATTATTTTGCTAACTAATATAGTTAGTTTTTTAACTTTATAAACTATTAACTTTATATTTTTATTAATAAGTATTATTAAAGCTATTTTAGCTATTTAAGCTTAATTTATTAAAATAATTAAATATTTAATATTTATATATATTATAATTAGTTTTAAATTATTACCTATATATATTTTTATATTTAAATAAATATATAAACTTAATATTAGTTTATAATTAATTAATAAAAACTTAAGCTTAGCAATTATTATATTAAATATATTATTTATAATATAATTATTAGTTTTTTTTATTTATATTTTAAAGCTATTTTTTATATTTAATATTATATTTTAAATATAAGTTTATAAAATATTATATATAAAAAATATTATTTTAATAAAAAAAAATATATTATAATAATAATATTTAAAAGTTGTTAATTTTATATTAGTTATAAATAATATTATATATAATTAATTAAAATAATAAAAGCTAGCTTACTTGTTTTTTTTATTTAAATACTTAATAAAAAACTTATTTTTGCTTTTTTTTTTTTACTTTTTTTATTATAATATAACTTTATATTATTAACTACGTTTTTTATTTTTTAGCTTTTTTATTATTTATAGTAATAAAAACCTTGTTTTTAATATTAAAATATATATTTTATATTTAGCAAAAGCATATTTATTACTAGTAGTTTTATTATTAAAGTTGTTATATATATTAAAAATAACTATTTTAACTATTGCTATAGCTTTTGCTGCAATTTTTTTTATAGTTACTACTTAAATAGTTATTATTTTAAGCTAAATAATTATTATTTTAGCAAGGTTTATATTATTAATAATTAAAATAAAAGCTTTATTTTTTATAATATTTTTTAAATAAATAGCTTAAATAATAATTATAAAAACTATTATATTTATAGTTTTTATAACCGGCTTTATATTAATATGCTTTATATAGCTTAATATTAGCTATATTTATTAAAACTGCTTAAAAAAAAAAATATTATTTAAATTACTAATAATATTATAGCTAAAAATTATAAAAAACTAAGCTATTATTTATATAGCTTTAAAGCTGTTTTAATTTTATAGTTTAATAGTTTTGTTTAATAAATATATTACTTATTTTTTATATAAATAAAAAATATATTTAAAAAAATATTTATTTATAGTTTAATATAAATTTTTTATAAGTTTAAATATAACTAATTTTAAATATAAATAATAAATTAAGTATTAAATATAAACTTATAATTTTAATAGTTATAAATTATTTATATTATTTAAATATAAATAAAAATATTAGCTAAAAATTTTTTTAAGTTATAAAGGTTTTTTAAAGCTGTTTTTAAAGCTTTAGCAGTATTTTTTTTATACTTTTTTTTTACTTTAGCAAAAGCAAACTTTAAGCTAATACTTATTACTACTTTTATAGCGTTATTTAAAATATTAATATATTAAATTTACGCTTTTTTTTATAGTAGCTAAAAAAAGTTATTTTATAAAATAGTTTTTTTAATTTTATTTTATATATATTATTAAACTATTATAATAAATAAGTATATATTTTGCTAATAAATATTACTATTAATTATAATATACTTTTTAACTTTAAAAAATAATAGCAAATTTAAGTTAAAATATTTAATAAATTATATTTTTTATAATTTAATAATTATACTTATAAATATTTTAAATATATATTTAGCTATAAAAAATATATTAGTTATTATTATTTAAATAATATTATTTATTATAATAGCTTTAATAATAAAAGCAATTTTAATTATTTTATATTATATATTAATATTAATAATATTTATTATACTACTAAGTTTATTATTGTTTTTATTATAAAAACTATTTTTTTTTTAAAATATTATTATAACAGTAAAAATATAAAGTAAATATAGTAAAATAATATTTAAATTAAAATAGTATAGTAGCTTTATAATATCTAAGGTATTTAAATAAATATAAAATAAAAAGTTTTTATTAAATAAAATAAATAAAAGCTAAAATAATATATTAAAAAAAACAGTTAACTTTAATAAAAATAATTAATAAAAAAAATAACTATTTTTAATTTAATTATAAACTTTTTAAATAATATTTTTAGCTTTATAAAAGTTTAATACTTAATAAATAAGGTAATTTAGCTAAAATATATAAGCTAATTATTTAGTTTGCTTAAATAATATTAGCTTTTATAATAGTTAAAAAGTAATAAGTATTATATTTTAAAAGTTAAATATTTAATTAATAATTTTTTAGTTTAGCTTTTAAACTTAAAATATAAATACGTTATTTTTAAAAAATGCTGCTATATAATAAGATAAATAATAATTAAAAAGTTAAAATAAAAATAAGCTTGCTATATAAAATATTATTATAAAAAATTAAAAACAAAAAAAAACTAATAATATTTAATTAAAAAAACAATATTTAGCTAAAGTAAAAAATTAATAAGGATAATATCTAACTAAAAAAATAATATTTGCTAAAAAAATAAAAAAAGAAAAGTTAAAATAAAGAAAAAAAAAAAATAGAAAAAAAAAAAAGTTAAAGTATATAACATTTAAAAAAAAAAAAAACTAATTTAGTATAATTAAAATAGCTTTTAGTATAAATACCTTATAATATTATAAAATTTTAATTTAAAACAAACTATATAATCTAAATTATATAATAAAAAAACTAGCAAAACTATAACTATATAATTATTAAGAAATTTATATATTATTAAGCAGTTTATAATATTTTAAACAGTTTATAATAATATTTAAGCTTTATAATAAATAAAAAAAGCTAAAAATAAAAAAGATAATAAACTAAAAAATATAGTCTAAATAAATAAAGGCTAAAATAATAGTAAAAACTAAGTAATATTTAAAAAGCTAAAAAAAATTAGAAATAAAAAAGTAAAAAATAAGTTTAAAAACTAAAAAAAAACTAAGTTTATAAAAAAATCTTAAAAATTAGCTTAATTAAAAAGTTAACTAAAATAAAAAATATAATTAAGCAAAATACTGTTTTATTTTATAATAAATAAAATAAATAAGTTTAATAATATAATCTGCTAATAAAATAAATTACTATAGTTATAAAATAAAAAAACTAATAGCTTATTAGCTATTAAATATAAAGCTTATTATATATTAGTTAAATAGTTATTATATTTTTATTTAAGTTTTTAAAGCTATAGCAAATAAACTAGAATTTATAAAACGCTATTTATAAAAACGCTGTTTAAAAAAATAACATTTAAAAAAATAACGTTTAAAAAAATAATGTTATTAAAAATACCGTTTAAAAAAACGCCGTTTTAAAAGATGCTGTTAATATCTTAAGCCTAATAATTATTAACTTATTACTTAAATACTTTTTAGTAAAATTTTATAAATTATTTTAAATTTTTTTAATTTTATATATATATAATTTTAAAAATTATTTAAATTATAGCAGCTTAAAAAATTATTTAACTTTTAATTTTATATTATTTTAAATTTAAGTTATTATATTTTACTAATTTTTATTTTTATTATTAAAAATTTTTATAGCTTATATATACTTAAGTTTTTTTTATATATATTAAAATATAATATATTTATTTTAATAAATATTATATAATATAAGTTTTTTTTATTTAAAATATTTTATAGTTATATTAATATTTATTATAAAATACTTTTTAAATATTTTTATTATTTTTTATAAGCTTTTTATATTTATTTTTACTTTTTTAGCTAAAATAACTTTACTATTTTATTATAGTAAAATAAAGCTTATTAATAAAATAAAAAATATTAAAATAATTTATTTTTTATTTATATAGCTTATATTTAAGTTAGCTTTAAAAAAATCTAGCTAATTAAAAAAAATATATATATATTTATAAAAATAATATTTTTTTTTTAATAATAATATTTAAATTATTTAAGTTATTATATACTAAATTAAAAGTTTTTATATTTTTATATTTAAGTTTATTAAAATTAATATTATTATATTTATAATTTATTTTAAAATTATATTTAAAGCTTTTTTTATAAAGCTAATAGTTATTATTATTAAATAAGCTAAAGTAAAAGCTATTATTAAAACTAAAATTATTTTTTTGCTAGTTAGCTTTAATATTTTTATTTTTATTAATATTTTTATATAAAAGCTTTTAGTTTTTTAAAAGCTTTTGCTTTTTTAAAGGTTTTTACTTTTATAAAAACTATAGTTTTTAAAGTTATTTTTAATTTTTTAATAAGTTTTATATAAAAAAGTTAGATTTTTAATAAATGCTTTTTAAGGTATATATATAATATAATATATTAACTAAAAAATATAAAAAAAAAAAAAAAGCTAAAACTTTAAGTTTTAAAAAAAATCTAATTATAAATATAATATATTAGCTGCTTAATAGCTATTAAGCTATTATAATAGCTTAATAGCTTAATAGTTAATAATATATAAATAATATATATTTTAGCATATAATATATAATATACTTTTTATAAGGTTATATTAAACTACTGCTTATAAAAAATAACTATTGTTTTTAATAATACTTTATTAAAATTATATACCTACTTTTTATAATATTATATTAAAACTGCTTTTTTTAATTAGTTTTTAATAATTTTTTATAAGTTTTTATAGCCTTATTTTATTACTTTTTTTATTATTTTATAAAAGCTTTTTTATAAATTTAATTAAAGTTTTATATATATTTAATAATTTATAAGCAATTTTTTATAATAATATAACTATTATTTTATTTTTTATTTATTATAATTATATTTTTATTTTTTTTATTTAATTAAATAATTAAAGCTAGTTTATTAATAATTTAATTAATATTATAAAATAGCTTTAACTTTATAAATTTTGCCTGCTTTATTATTAAAGTTATTTTATTTAGCTTTAATAAGCTTAAAAAGCAGTATAAAATAACTAAAAAAGTTTTTGCTTTTTAGTATAAAGTTAAAATATTAAATAAAAATAATTAAATAAATAAAAAAATTATTAAAAAAGTTTAATTTATAAGCTAATTTATTAATTTTTTACTTAATTTTTTAAAGCTTAAATTATTATTATATATATTTTTATAAAAGCTGTTTAAATAAATAATATTTTTTATAAAATTATAAGTATATTTAATTATTTTTATTAAATTTAATATTTTAATAGCTAATATTATATTTTTTTTTTATATTAGCTTTTATAAAATTTATAGCTAAATATATATTTTATATTAAATAATTTTTTAAATATTTAATATTTTTAAACTTTTTAAGTTATATATTTATAAATATTTTTATTATTTTTAATAGCTAAAATTTAAATAATTACTTATATATTATTAATTATATAGTTTTAAAATAAGCTATATTTAAGTTTTATTATAAAAAAAATATAATATTAATTTAGTTTAAGTTTAAATATATAAAGTTATAAAATTAAAAAACAGTTTTAATTATTTAGTTTTTTTATTTAAAATAATTATTTGCTTATAAATAATATATTATTATTATTAAAAGTTTTATGCTTAAAGTTTTTTATATTTTTTTTTAAAAATCTAATATAAATTTTTTATTTTAATTAAAAATAATACTTTTAAAAATGCTTTAATTATATAATAATAGCTACTAAATTATTATTATTACTTAATTTATTATAATATACAATTTATTTTTAAATATAAAAAAAGTTTATTTAAATATAAAATAAGTTATTATTAATATAAAGTTATAAATATTAAAATAAAGTTTTATTTTACTTAATTACTAAAATATATTAATTAATAAAACTAAAAAAAAAGTAATTTTTAAAATATATTAGCTATATAATATTAATTAGTTATTACTTATTAATTTAATTAAAATTATAAACATTATAATATTTAATATACTTTTTTATTAATTATATTTTATTAATAATTATATATAGTTTTAAGTTTTATATTATATATTTAATATTATAATAATATTTTATATTATATACCTATTTTAATATTATTTTTATTATATTATAAAATATATAAAACTATTATATATTTTTATAAGTATTATAAATTAGTTTATTTATTATAAGCTTAAATAAATATTTTTGCTTTAAAAAAATAATAATATTTTTTTTAATTATAAATATTATATTTTTTATATTTTTTAAAATATATATATATTTATTATTATTTTAATATACTTTTTTAAAGTTTTATAATATAAAGTTATTTATTACTGCTTTTATTATATAGTTTATTATATTAATATTATTTTAAATTATATTTAATATAGCTAGTTTATTTATTTTTTTTAGTTTTTTATTTATTTTAATAATATTAGTAATTATTTTTAAATAACTTAATATATTAAATATATAATTTAATTTTTTTAATAAATAATAAACTTATAAACTATATTATAAAAAATAAATAAATAAATTAATTAAATAAAAATTAGCTTTATTAGTTATAAATATATTTAATAATATTTAATTAATTATTTTTTTAATAAAAAAATAATTTATTAATATAATAATTAAATATTTATTAAAATAAAATATAATTTATAATTTTTTTGCTATTTATATTAAGTATATTATTTTTAATTTAAAAAGCTTATAATAAGTTTTATTTTTTAATAATAATTTGCTAAAATATATTATTAATAAAATATTTAAATAATATATATATTTTTTAAGTATTTAATTATATTTTTTTTTAATATAAAATATTATTATATTAAAGCTTTTTTTTTTTAAACTGTTTATTTAAAAAAAAAGCTTTTTAGCTAAGTTATAATAATAAATTATTATTTTATTATATATAATATTTTAAACTACTTTAAAAAAAAAAAATTTAGCTTTTATTAATATATAATATATAATTTAAATATATATTTTATATTTATTTAGTTTTTTATTTTTTATTTAGCTTTATTATTATTTTTTAATAAATAATATTAACTTTTATTTTTATAATAATTTAATAAGTTTAATATAATATAAAATAAAGTTATATAAAAATTTAAAAGTATTAATATATATTTTAAATATTTTAAGCTAGCTTAAAAATTCTAGCTTTTAAAAAGCTTTAATATAGCTTTTTATATTAGCTAATTTAAATATATTTATATAAAAGCCTAATAAGTTTATAAATAAATAGCTAATAAATAACTTAGTAAGTAATATAGCTATATTATATTTTTAAAAAAATTTAAATATTATATATAAATATTTTTTATACTATTTAGCTATTTTTAAAAAAATTACTATATTATTAATAAATACTTAATAATAATTTCTATAATTATAAAATAAATTATTTATAAATTATTATATATATATAAATATATTTTAAAATCTTATTATTATTATATAATATTTTTTTAAGCTATAAAAAAATATAATTATAAATTTATTATAATAATTTAAATATATTAAAAATTAATAATAAAAAAAAATAATATTAATTATAATTTTATAATATTTATTATATAATATTATAATTATTTTTGCTTAAAAAAGTAATAAATAGTTATTAAATATTATAATTTTATTAATATTATATATATTAATAACTATTTAGCTTTTTTATTTTATTATTTTTAATATAAAAAAAATATAGTTTAAAATATTATATTAAGTAATAAATAAAAAATATATAAAAAATATTAGGTTATTTATTTAATTTATTTTTTTTTACTTATATAATTTATTATTTTAATTATTAAAAACTTTTATATTTTTATAACTTAATAAATATATATAATTATATAATTTATAATTTTAATTTTATTATTTTTTTATTAAAAAGATTTTTATTTGTTATTTTATAAATATATTTATTATATTTTTATTTTTTTAAATATTAAAAAATTTAGCAATATTTTAAAACTTTTTAGCTAAAAAAGCTTATTTTATATAAATATAAATATTAATTTTAGTTATAATTTTAAAAAAGTTATATAATTTTTTAATACCTAATATTAATTAAATATTAAAAATTTTTAAATATAGTTTTTTTTTTTATAATATAAGTTTAATATAATTAGTTTTATTTATTTTATTAATTATTAATTTTATTTAATTTATAAGCAGTATTTTAAAAATAAATATAATTAGATATTTAATAGCTAAATTAATAATTTTTTTAAAAGTTAATATATTTTTAAATAAAATAGCTTTTAATATAACTATTATAGCTATAAAAGTTAAATTAAATTTGCTATTTATACTTATTATTAAAGGTAGTAGTAACTTATTATATATAATTAGCTTACGCATTTTAAAAATTAATAATAAAAATTTTATAAGGGTTATAGTTTTTTTAGTAGTTAAAGTTACTACTACTTTAGTACTTAAGGTTATACTTGCTAATATATTGCTTATAGTACTTGCTTTTGCAAATGCTATAAAAAAAAAATTTTTTAATGCTTTTTTTAATAATATATTAAAATATTTAAAGTTTTTATTTTTATAAATTTAACTAAACTTTATTTTTTTATTTATTATAATTTACTTAAATAAATTATTTTTTAATAATATTATTTATAATATTTTTATATTAATTAAAATATTTATAGCTATTAAAATGTTTTTAATAGCTATAAAACAAAAATTATAATTTATTAGCAATAGCTTATAATTTATTTTTATAAAAATAAATTTGCTATTTTTAAAACTAATTTTTTTTTATATTATTATTTTTTATATATACTTATACTTTTAAGCTACTACTTAAAATTTTACTTAAAAGTTTTTTAAAATAAAAAATATAATAATATTTATATTAAAATTAATATTTATTTTATAAAAAACTAAAAAGTTATTAGTTAAAATAGCATTAGCTATTAATTTATTAATTATAAATGCTTTTTTTTTAAATATTTATAAAGCTAATTTATTATTAGTATTATTTTTTTTATAATAAAATTTAAATATAGCTTTTTTTAAATATTTAACTTTAATATAGCTTAGTTTTTTTATTTAATAGCTATATTTTTTAGTAATATATTTTAACTAGCTAAAAATATTTTTTAATATATAAAAATTTTTTAATTTTAAGTTTTTATATACTTTTATATTTTATTTATTTTTAAATTTTCTAATTTTAAATTAAAAATATAAATATTAAAAAAACTTAAAATTTTTTTTAATATTATATATTAATATTATTTTAACTTTTAGTTTTATATTTATTACTAGCTTTATAATTAGCTAAAGCTTTTTAAATTTTTTTTTTTTTAAGTAAAATATAGCTATTATTTTATATATAATACTTTTTAATATTTATAAATATTATATTATATATTTAAATAGTTTATTATAAAAAGTAAATAATATATTATAATAGCTATAAGTTTTTTTATTAAAGTTTAAAAAAAATTAAGTTAAAAAAATTATAAAACTAATTAGTTTTTTTAATTTTACTTTAAATTTATAAGTTTATAAATAATTATTTTATATTAGTTATATTTTAAAAATATTATAATATTAATAATAAATAAAATTAAAGTTTAATATATAATATATTTTAATAATATAATATATTTATTTTTTTTATTATAGTTATAATTTTAATAGCAATTATTATATTTTAAATTATATTTATTATTATATTAATAGCTATTATATTATTAGTTTTTATTTTAATTTTTATTTTAATTATTATATTTATTATAGCTATTATTTTATTAAAAATAATTAGTTAATTTATTATAGCTATTATATTTATTATTATAATTTTTATAATTAAAATAATTATTTTAAATATAATTTAAATTATATAAAACCTAATAAATATTATTTATTTTTTAATATTAGTTATTATATTATTAATAATTTTAATTATTTTAATAATAATTAAATAATTAATTTTTAAACTAGTTTTATTAATTATTATAATAACTTTTAAAATTATTTTAATTGCTATTTTAATTACTATTTTAATTGCTATTTTTATTATTATTTTAATTATTATTTTAATTTTTATATTATAAAAATTTAAATTATTTTATAAATTATATAAAATAAATAAAAAAAAAATATATTAAAATATTTTATTATTAACTTATTATTTAAATATTTTTTACTAAAATCTTATAAATTATTTTAAATTTTTTTAATTTTATATATATATAATTTTAAAAATTACTTAAATTATAATAGCTTAAAAAATTATTTAACTTTTAACTTTATATTATTTTAAATTTAAATTATTATATTTTGCTAATTTTTATTATTATTATTAAATATTTTTATAGCTTATATATATTTAAGTTTTTTTTATATATATTAAAATATAATATGCTTATTTTAATAAATATTATATAATATAAGTTTTTTTTGCTTAAAATATTTTATAGCTATATTAATATTTATTATAAAATACTTTTTAAATATTTTTATTATTTTTTATAAGCTATTTATATTTATTTTTGCTTTTTTAACTAAAATAACTTTATTATTTTATTATAATAAAATAAAGCCTATTAATAAAATAAAAAATATTAAAATAATATACTTTTTATTTATATAGTTTATATTTAAATTAGTTTTAAAAAAATTTAGTTAGTTAAAAAAAAATATATATATTTATAAAAATAATATTTTTTTTTTTAATAATAATATTTAAATTATTTAAATTATTATATATTAAATTAAAAGTTTTTATATTTTTATATTTAAGTTTATTAAAATTAATATTATTATATTTATAATTTATTTTAAAATTATATTTAAAGCTTTTTTTATAAAGCTAATAATTATTATTATTAAATAAGTTAAAATTAAAATTATTGCTAAAATTAAAGTTATTTTTTTATTAATTAGCTTTAATATTTTTATTTTTATTAATATTTTTATATAAAAGCTTTTAGTTTTTTAAAAGCTTTTGCTTTTTTAAAAGTTTTTATTTTTATAAAAGCTATAATTTTTAAAGTTATTTTTAATTTTTTAATAAGTTTTATATAAAAAAGTTAAGCTTTTTTATAAATAATAATTTAATTTTTTTAAATATTTAAGCTATAAATTTAATTTTTTAATTATATTAGTTTATTTAATTTATTTATTATTTTATTATATTACTTAATTTAATTATATTAAAATTTATAATAATAATTTTTTAATTTATATTATTAATAGTATTTTTATACTTTTTATTTTTATTATATATATATTTAATAATTTTTATATTAATTTTTAACTTTTTAAGCTATATAAATTTTTTATTTTTATTAATAAATTAGCTTATAATTTTAATTTAGTTATAAAGTTAAATATAAAAAGCTATATAAATAAGTTTAAAAACTTATTAAATAGCTTTAATATAGCTATAGCTATATATAATTATTAAATATTTACTATATTTAATAAAAATAATATAAAGTAAACTATAAATAATAAAATAAAATAAAAAAATAATTTATATTAAATTAGCTAAAAAAAATATTTATAATATTTATTTAAATAAAATATAAAAATATATTATTAAGTTTATTTTATATTAAAAGTTGTTTATAAATAAAAATTAATATATTTATATATTTATACTTTATAATAATAAGCTAGCTAAAACTTATATTTTTATTATTTAGCTAATAAAAAATTATATTTATATTAATAGTTTAAAATTAGCTTTTAATTATTTTAAATTTAATATAAAGTATAATTAATACTAAAAATATTTTTAAAAAAAATAATTAATAGTTTAATAATTTTTATAAATAAAAATTTTTATAATAAGTAAACTTATTATAAAATAATAGTTTAGTTTAATAAATTAAAATAAAAATAAAATAGTTTTTATAATAAAACTTAAATAAAAAATATTAGTTTAATAAATACTTTTTAAAATATATATATAATATAATATATTAACTAAAAAATATAAAAAAAAAAAAAAGCTAAAATTTTAGGTTTTAAAAAAAATCTAATTATAAATATAGTATGCTAGCTGCTTAATAGCTATTAGGCTATTATAATAGCCTAATAGCTTAATAGTTAATAGCATATAAACAATATATATTTTAGCGTATAATATATAATATACCCTTTATAAGGTTATATTAATTTTTTTATAAATAGTAATTTTATTTTTTTAAGCATTTAAATTATAAATTTAATTTTTTAATTATATTAATTTGCTTAATTTATTTATTACTTTATTATATTACTTAATTTAACTATATTAAAATTTATAATAATAATTTTTTAATTTATATTATTAATAGTATTTTTATATTTTTTATTTTTATTATATATATATTTAATAATTTTTATATTAATTTTTTATTTTTTATTATATTACTTTTTATTTTTATTAATAAGTTAGCTTATAATTTTAATTTAGTTATAAAGCTAAATATAAAAACCTATATAAATAAATTTAAAAATTTATTAAATAGCTTTAATATAGTTATAGCTATATATAATTGCTAAATATTTATTATATTTAATAAAAATAATATAAAATAAACTATAAATAATAAAATAAAATAAAAAAATAACTTATATTAAATTAGCTAAAAAAAATATTTATAGTATTTATTTAAATAAAATATAAAAATATATTGCTAAGCTTATTTTATATTAAAAGTTGTTTATAAATAAAAGCTAATATATTTATATATTTATATTTTATAATAATAAGCTAGCTAAAGCTTATATTTTTATTATTTAGTTAATAAAAAGTTATATTTATATTAATAGTTTAAAACTAGCTTTTAATTATTTTAAATTTAATAAAAAGTATAATTAATATTAAAAATATTTTTAAAAAAAATAGTTAATAATTTAATAATTTTTATAAATAAAAATTTTTATAACAAGTAAACTTACTATAAAATAATAATTTAATTTAATAAACTAAAATAAAAATAAAATAGTTTTTATAATAAAACTTAAATAAAAAGTATTAGTTTAATAAATATTTTTTAAAATATATATATAATATAATATATTAACTAAAAAATATAAAAAAAAAAAAAAAGCTAAGATTTTAGGTTTTAAAAAAAATCTAATTATAAATATAGTATGCTAGCTACCTAATAGCTAAATAGTTAATAGCATATAAACAATATATATTTTAATATATAATATATAATATACCTTTTATAAGGTTATATTAATTTAATTATATATTTATATAGCTTTTTATAACTTTTAATTATATGTTTATATATAATAACTTTTATAGCTTATATTAAATATATATATATAAATGCTTTAAAGTTTTATAATAAATAATTATTAGCTTAAAATATATTATTATTATAAAATATATAATATTTAAATAATATATTATTTAATATATATAATATTAATTAAATATAATAAATATTATTAACAAGCTTTTTTTTTTTACTATTATTTAAATAAATAAGTTTTTTATATTATATTATATATTTTTTATAATTTAATAAAAAGTTTATTTATTAATATATTAATAAATTATATATAATTAAACATTTTTAATAGTTATATAAAAAAATTTATATATATTTTATAATATTTAAATAACTTTTTAAATTTTAATATTATAAACTAATAATTAATACCTTTAAAATTATAATAAAATAAAAAATTTAAAAGTATTTTTTATTATTTTATAACATTTTTTTTTTGCTAAGATATTTTTAAATATGCTAAAAATATAAAAAATACTTTTAAATTTTTTATTTTATTATAGTTTAAATAATATTATTTATTAGTTTATATTAAGTGGCTAAAAAGTATAATATTATATGTAAATAAAAGGGTAAGATAAATAGCTTTTATATTAATTTATTTTTTATTTAAGTATAAAGGTAAAGCCTTTATACGCAGAATTCTCTTTTAGTACTAGAATTTTGCATGCGTATGCCGCTTTCTTAGTTAGGCTGGAAAGCTAGCATACGAAGCTATTTAAACAGCCTTGTACGCAAGTAGCCTTGTACGCATATAGCCTTGTATGCAGTTAACACTATGATAGATGTTTCCTAAGGTGTGTGTGTAATGTAATATATTAACTAGAAGATATAGGAGAAAAGGAAAGGCTAAGACTCTAGGTCTTGGAAAGAATCTAATTATAAACATGGTATGCCAGCTGCCTGACAGCCGTCAGGCTGTCACAATAGCCTAATAGCTCAATGGTTAGTGGCACATAAACAACACGCGTTCTAGCGCGTAACACGCAATATACCCCCTATAAGGTTATATCACACTATTATTATAACATAATAAAAATATAAAATATAAAAATATTATTAATAATATAAACTAAAAAATTATTATTATAAATTTTAATATAATTAAATTAAATAATATAATAAAATAGCAAATAAATTAAATAAATTAATATAATTAAAAATTAAATTTATAATTTAAATATTTAAAAAAAAAAAAAAAATTATTATTTATAAAAAAACTTAACTTTTTTATATAAAACTTATTAAAAAATTAAAAATAATTTTAAAAACTATAGTTTTTATAAAAATAAAAACTTTTAATAAAAAAAAGCTTTTAAAAAATTAAACACTTTTATATAAAAATATTAAACTTAATTAATAAAAAAATAACTTTAATTATAATAATAGCTTTAATTTTAATTTATTTAATAATAATAATTATTAAATTTATTAAAAAAGCTTTAAATATAATTTGAAAATAAATTATAAATATAATAATATTAATTTTAATAAACTGAAATATAAAAATATAAATAAATTAATATTTTTATAAGCTATATAAAAAAAAGTTATATATTATATAATATTTAAATAATTTTATTAATTTTAATATTATAAATGATATAGACAACAGAGGGGTTTATTTAAAAGTAAAATATAATGTATGTATTAAAAAAAAAGTATGGAATTTTAGCGCAGCTAGAATTCCCTACCTATGTGGGCTACACTATGTGGGGTATATAGGGTTTATAAGGTCCATGTGGCTAAGGTCCATGTGGCTAAACTGGTGGCCATGGCCACTAGTAGCCATGGCCTCCCTAGCCACTTATATTAATAAATTAATAATTAATATTTTTAAAATTTTAATAAAATAAAAAATTTAAAAATATGTTTTATTATTTTATAATATTTTTTTTATTAAAATATTATTAAATATATTAAAAATGTTAAAAAAAATTTAATATATTTATTATATTTAATAATATTTTTATAAAAGAAAATGCTATAAAAATATAAAAAATATTATTTATTAATATATAATATTAAAATTTATAAAGTTATTTAAAATAAAAAAAAAAAAATTTATAAAAATTATTTTAAAAAATATTATTAAGCTAAATATTAATTTATTTATAATATTAATTTATTTATAATTTATATTAACTTAAATATTATTATTAAAAAAAATTGGTTATTTTTATAAATATATACTTTTTTTTTAACTAGCTTAATTTTTTTAAAGCTAACTTAAATATAAATTATATAAATAAAAAGCAAATTATTTTTATATTTTTTATATTATTAATAAGCTTTATTTTATTAAAATAAAGTAATAAAGTTATTTTAGCTAAAAATATAAAAATAAATATAAATAGTTTATAATAAATAATAATATAATTATAAAGTATTTTAAATAAAAAAAATTTATATTATATTTTAATATATATAAGTTATAAAAAATTTTAATAATAAAAATAAAAATTAAAAAAATATAAATATTTAAATTTATAATAATATAAAATTAAAAAATAACTAAATAATAAGTTAATAATTAAATATTTTAATATATTTTTTTTTTATTTATTTTATATAATTTATAAATTAATTTTAATTTTTATAATATAAAAATTAAAATAATAATTAAAATAATTAATAAAACTAGTTTAAAAATTAATTATTTAATTATTATTAAAGTAATTAAAATTATTAATAATAAAATAATTAATATTAAAAAATAAATAATATTTATTAGCTTTTATATAATATAAATTATATTTAAAATAATTATAATAATAAATATAATAGTTATAATAAATATAATTATTAATAGGTATATATATGTGTAAAGGAAATAATAAATAAAATAAGTATATAGGTAAGACTAGTGTTTTTATTATGTTTAAAGAAGAAGCTATTTAGAAAAAAGGGAAGGAAGCAACAAGCTTATTTATAATGGCCGCAGAAAGTACCGGAATTTTTTAGCAAGTGCTAAAAGGTTTTAGCAGGTGCCGGAAAGCACCTTAATCCCTTATACATTTACTATATAACCATTAATAATAATTAAAATAAAAATTAAAATAAAAATTATTAATATAATAGCTATTAATATAATATTAAATATAATTTAAAATATAATAATTGTTATTAAAATTATAATTATAATAAAAAAAATAATTATATATTAAAAATTTATTTTATAATAAAAATAAAATATAATAGTTATTTTTTAAAAAGTAAATAAATATATTATTTTATTAAAACTTATTATATATTAAATTTTAACTTTATTTATTATAAATATTATAATATTTTTAAAATATAATTAATATAAAATAATTATTTATAAATTTATAAGTTTAAAATAAAATTAAAAAAATTAATTAGTTTTATAATTTTTTTAACTTAATTTTTTTTAAACTTTAATAAAGAAATTATAACTATTATATTATAATATTTTTAAATATTAAAAAATATTATATATAAAATAATAGCTATATTTTATTTAAATAAAAAAAAATTAAAAAGCTTTAACTAATTATAAAAATAGTAATAAATATAAAATTAAAAGTTAAAATAATTTTAATATTTATATTTTTAATTTAAACTTAAAAAATCTTTATATATTAATAAGTATTTTTAGCTAATTAATATATATTATTAAAAAATATAGCTATTAAATAAAAAAATTAAGCTATATTAAAGTTAAATATTTAAAAAAAGCTATATTTAAATTTTATTATAAAAAAAGCAATATTAATAACAAATTAACTTTATAAATATTTTAAAAAAAATATTTATAATTAATAAATTAATAGCTAACATTATTTTAGTTAATAACTTTTTAATTTTTTATAAAATAAATATTATTATATTTTTTATTTTAAAAAGTTTTTAAATAAAATTTTAAATAATAGCTTAAAAGCATAAATATATATAAAAAGTAATAATATAAAAAAAAATTAATTTTAAAAATAATAATTTTATTTTTATAAAAATAAATTATAAGCTATTATTAATAAACTATAACTTTTATTTTAATAGCTATAAATATTTTAATTAATATAAATAATATTATTAAAAAATAATTTATTTAAATAGGTTATAATAAATAAAAAAATAAAGCTAAAATAAATTTATAACCTAATAGTTTTTTTTTATAGCGCTAAAACAATAGCAGGTTTTAAGTAGTCTTAGGCGACTTAGGGGACTTAAGGAACTTATGGCTTGCCTAGCCTAGCGTAGCTGCGGCTTTTTTATTAACAAAGTGTTTATAGGAATTAAACCCGTAGACTTTAGTTCCTAACTTTTAGTTAATACCTATACTATTACGCTATAAGGTATGTTTTATGTAAAGGTATTAACTAGTATAAAAAAAGTAGGGTATTAAAAATTACCTAGTACCTATATTATTAGGCCTTATATAACATTATAACAATTTATTAAGTTACAAAAATATAAAAGTTTTTAATAATTAAAATAATAAATTATATAAATAAAAAAAGATAAGTTAAATAAATAGCTTAATAATTTTTAAATATTTTTTATTTATTATTTAATATATTATTTTAAATTATATTTTTTAATATTAAAAATAATAAAATAAAAAAACTAAATAATTATTAATATATATAATATTAATAAAATTATAATATTTAATAACTTTTTATTATTTTTTTAAATAAAACTTATTATAATATTATATAATATTATATTATATATAATATAAATAAATTAATATTATAAATAAATTAATATTTTTATAATAGTAAAATTTACTAAGGGTAGTGTAATATTAAGTAAAATAGTGATAAAGATAAAATAACTTTAACATAGTTAATAGCAAAGCTATTAACTATTGTTAAAGTTATTTATTTAAATTACCATATGGCTTGTATTATAGCTAGGTGGCTCTGCTTTATAAAGCCACCCCTAGTCTATTTATGTCATATAAGCTATATAAAAAAAAGCTATATATATTATATAATATTTAAATAATTTTATTAATTTTAATTTTATATATTAATAAATAATATTTTTATAATTATAATAAAATAAAAAATTTAAAAGTATTTTTTATTATTTTATAGCTTTTTTTTTGCTAAAATATTACGAAATATATTAAAAATATTTTTTATATTTTTATAATATTTTTTTTATAAAAATATTATTAAATATAAAAAGATTTTTAAAATCTTTTATTTTATTATAATTTAAATAATATTAATTATTAGTTTATAATATTAAAACCTATAAAGTTATTTAAAAATAAAATAAATATTATTTTATAAAAAATTTATTTTTAAAGTATATTAAATTAAAATATTAATTTACTTATACTATTAATTTGTTTATATTTTATATTAATAAATATTATATAATTATAATTAATATTTTTTTTATTAAGTTTAAATATATTTAAACTATTATAATAAATTTATAATTTTATTTTTATATAGCTTAAAATATATTTATATATATATAATAATTTATAAATAATTTATTTTATAATTATAAAAATTATTATTAAATATTTATTAATAATATAATAATTTTTTTAAAAATATAATATAATTATAATTTAGTTTATAAATAAATAAAATATTTATATAAATAAAATATTTTTTTATTTAATATATATATTATTATTTTATTATATATTAACTTTTTAATAATATAATGCTTAAATTAACTAAAAAAGCTAAAATTAATTTTATTTTTTAAGCTATTTAAATATTTAAAAGAATTAGCTTTTAATATATTATTAAAATTTATAAAATTTTATTATTAATATTATATTATAAATAATATAACCTTATAAGGGGTATATTACGTATTATGCGCTAAAACGTATATTGTTTATATGCCACTAACTATTAAGCTATTAAGCTATTATAACAGCCTAATAGCTATTAAGCAGCTAGTATACTATGTTTATAATTAGATTTTTTTTAAAACTTAAAATCTTAGCTTTTTTTTTTTCTTATATTTTTTAGTTAATATATTATATTATATATACATTTTAAAAAGCATTTATTAAACTAATACTTTTTATTTAAGTTTTATTATAAAAATTATTTTATTTTTATTTTAGTTTATTAAACTAAACTATTATTTTTTAATAAGTTTATTTATTATAAAAATTTTTATTTATAAAAATTATTAAACTATTAACTATTTTTTTTAAAGATATTTTTAATATTAACTATATTTTTTGTTAAGTTTAAAATAGTTAAAAGCTAGTTTTAAATTATTAATATAAATATAACTTTTTATTAGCTAAATAATAAAAATATAAGCTTTAGCTAGCTTATTATTATAAAGTATAAATATATAAATATATTAGCTTTTATTTATAAGCAACTTTTAGTATAAAGTAAACTTAGTAATATATTTTTATATTTTATTTAAATAAATATTATAAATATTTTTTTTAGCTAATTTAATATAAGTTATTTTTTTATTTTATTTTACTATTTATAATTTATTTTATATTATTTTTATTAAATATAATAAATATTTAGCAATTATATATAGCTATAGCTATATTAAAGCTATTTAATAAGTTTTTAAACTTATTTATATAGCTTTTTATATTTAGCTTTATAACTAAGTTAAAATTATAAGCTAACTTGCTAATAAAAATAAAAAATAATATAATAAAAAATAAAAAACCTATATAATTTAAAAAATTAAAAGTTAATATAAAAACTATTAAATATATATATAATAAAAATAAAAAATATTAAAATATTATTAATAATATAAGTTAAAAAGTTATTGTTATAAATTTTAATATAGTTAAATTAAGTAATATAATAAAGTAATAAATAAACTAAATAAACTAATATAATTAAAAAATTAAATTTATAGCTTAAATATTTAAAAAAATAAAATTATTATTTATAAAAAAACTTAACTTTTTTATATAAAATTTACTAAAAAATTAAAAATAACTTTAAAAATTATAGCTTTTATAAAAGTAAAAACTTTTAAAAAAGCAAAAGCTTTTAAAAAATTAAAAGCTTTTATATAAAAATATTAGTAAAAGCAAAAATACTAAAGCTAACTAGTAAAAAAATAACTTTAGCTTTAATAATAGCTTTAGCTTTAGCTTATTTAATAATAATAACTACTAGCTTTATAAAAAAAGCTTTAAATATAATTTTAAAATAAATTATAAATATAATAATATTAATTTTAATAAACTTAAATATAAAAATATAAAAATTTTTAATTTAATATATAATAATTTAAATAACTTAAATATTATTACTTTAAAAAGAAATGTTATTTTTATAAATATATACTTTTTTTTTAACTAGCTAAATTTTTTTAAAACTAATTTAAATATAAGCTATATAAATAAAAAATAAATTATTTTAATATTTTTTATTTTATTAATAAGCTTTGTTTTATTATAATAAAATAATAAAGTTATTTTAGCTAAAAAAATAAAAATAAATATAAATAGCTTATAAAAAATAATAAAAATATTTAAAAAGTATTTTATAATAAATATTAATATAGCTATAAAATATTTTAAGCAAAAAAAACTTATATTATATAATATTTATT